>CM042315.1:2309410-2342750 GCA_023566125.1 Zingel zingel
TCAGGACCGAGCTGTCAATCAAAGGGACAGCAAATGCATGCTGGGAGCAAAGTGCAGCTCCGGGAGGATTGACAGGCGCAGACAAGATACATACATACAGAGTGGATGACAAGTCCTCTCCAGGGAGTTCACGGAGTACTTAAAGCAGCCTTGAAGCATGACTGCAACGTTTTAAAACCTTCAGACTACACTGCCTGCGTGTCTCCGTGACATTACATTAAACTGAAAAAGAAAATCCACAATTTTCCTCCATAAAGCTGATCTTTATGACACAGTGTTTCCTCTATGTTGATATTACCGTGGCCACGGTAAATAGAAGAAATAGGGCAGACGCACAACAGGGTTTCCGCTATGTACACCGTCGCTCTTTCAGCCGTTTATGAAAAGTCATAAAGTCGTAATTACACGACTCTGCAGAGCCGTGTGCTCTACTGAACTCAAGCCAACTGTCATCAGCTCTCTCTCCCCTTTAGGGTGAGCAACGGGAACAGCGACGGGACGTCATCATTGATTAGTCTGTCGCCACACATAAAATATGAAATAAAATTACCCGAGCTATTTAAATGAGCTGGATACTTCGTCCACAGCAATCCCACCAATCGGTCCCAAAACGTCCCAGTTAGGTCGGCTACACACTGGCTGCGTGGCGTGTCCGTTTTTATTTCAGCTCCTATGTTAACAGGTTAAAGTAGAGTTGGGCAATATATTGATATTATATCGACATCATGATATGAGACTAGATATCGTCTTGGAGTTTGGATATCGTAATATGGCTTAAGTGTCTTTTCCTGGTGTTAAAGGCTGCATTACAGTAAAGTGATGTCATCTTCTGATCTTACCAGACTGTTGTAGCTGTTCTATTATTTACCTTTACCCACTTAGTCATTACAGCTACATTATTGGTGATTATTAATTAAAAATATCATTGTGTAAATATTTTGTGAAAGCACCAATAGTTAATGCTACAATATCGTTGCGGTATCGATAGCGAAGTATTTGGTCAAACATATTGTGATATTTGATTTTCTCCATATCGCCCAGCCCTAGGTTAAAGCTTGCACACTGCCTGTGTGACACGCACGTCTCAGGTGCATGCTAGAAATAGGACCGGCACCTATTTTGTGTTGGAAGTGTTTCCAGGCAACATAGACTAGTAAAAGATGTTTATATGTCATTTTGACACTAATACATATTACGAAATGACATGTTGATGTTTGAAAGTCTCTAGGTTTTGATATTAATGCAGATGTAAATGTAATTAAAAAAAAATGACTGCACTTGTCAATACAGAAGGAAATATTGTGTAGTCTATTTGGCCGTCAATCCTGCCGACGTGTTTGCTGTAATCAGGGGGATGAGAGGGGGAACCGTAGCAGAAGATGTTCCTTTTTGAACCTAAACGTAGCCCCCAGTCTTGTCTGCCAGCAGTGGAAATATTCCAGTCATTAGCACCTGTTTGAGTGCAGGAGTTACTCAGTGAAACCATTTATCCGTGTTCACACACACCACTGAGTCACTTCATCACCAAACATCTGGTTGTTGTTGTTGGTTTCCCTCAGATTACACATTAGAACAAAACGCATCACACACCATCTAAATCAGTCTGACACCTCGGCTACGCATCGCTTACGACCAACAGGAAGCTGCCATCGAGTCCCAAAATAAAAGTCCTGTCCCAACGGACACAAAGTGTGATTATCAGTCGGTACGGTAAAATGCACGCACGCACACACACACACACACACACACACACACACACACACACACACACACACACACACACACACACACACACACACACACACACACACTGCCATCAAGTCCAAATTAAAAGTCCAATCCCAACAGACAGAAAGTGTGATAATCAGTCGGTATGGTAAAATACACACACATACGTTTGTTTCACTATCTTTGTGGGGACCCGTCATTGACATAATGCATTCCCTAGCCCCTTACCCTAACCATCACAACTAAATGCCTAACCTTAACCCTTACCCTCACTCTAACCCTAAAACCAAGTCTTAACCCTCAAACAGACCTTTAACCTTGTGGGCTCCAGCATTTTGGGCACTACAAGGCTGTGCAGACCCCACAAGCATACTGGACTCCTGGTTTTTGGACCCCACGAATATAGTCACACACACACACACACACACACACACACACACACACACACACACACACACACACACACACACACACACACACACACACACACACACACACACACACACACACACACACACACACACACACACACACACACACACACACACACACACTTCAAGTCCCAAAATAAAAGTGCTGTCCCAATGGACAGAAAGTGTGATAATCAGTCGGTATGGTAAAATACGGAGGCTGGCAACGGGATGCGCAGCTCATTAAAGCAGCCGTGAACACGATCACAGAGCTCGCACACATCAAACCACTTGCTTCGTTCTAAGGCTGGGTGTCGCCAATGATTATCTGGATTTATTTGTAAAGGGACAAGTATGGAGCTACGACCTATGCCACACAGCTTCAGGCTAAATAACCAGTCCCTCCAGAAAAACGTGATTATACGATCGCATAATTCAACACATAATCAGCCAAAGTCCGCATATTTATGCGGGGGGGCATTTTTTTCAAATACGCCGCACTTTCGCTGCATAAATAATGTCATAATCCCCGCATTTTCGTTGCAAAAAAGTCACATATCTTAGCAGAAAGTTGAAAAATGTTGCGTTTACTTCACACAAGAGCAGCCGTTTCCCCCTGTTGACATGGGAACGTTACGAAGTGATGTAATTACGCGACGTGAACGTCATCGAAAAGCTGCAGACCCGCGATGAAGCCATGATGGAACCGCCGTTTTTGCAAATTCCCGGAATTTCATCGCATAAATATCCCGCATATTCCATCACATTTTTTAAGAAGACGTGCCGCATAATCAAGGACTTTTGCCCCGCAACAATCCTAAAAAAACTCTGAATATTGATATTGAGGTATTCGGTCGTATCGTGATATTAGATTTTTTTTCCATATCGCCCAGCTCTACTTGGATGCTCCATGCAGTTTGATTCCCATTCACAAGCTCCTGATATGATTACACTTCTGACTTAATATATAATAATTAGGTTAGAAAAACGTCCGTTCCAATACCAGTATATCTTAAATATAAAAGGGATTCTCAGGGAACTTCTGCTGTAAATTATTCAAGCAAGAAGCAACACTCACATATTTATTTTTATATAATGCATAATCCAGGTCAATGTTTGCATTAATAACTAACCCCCACAAAGTTAGTTTGACCCATTTAATGGAAATTTACTTTTTTGGGGCACTTTTTCCGACGTTTTATTCACTTTTGACACTTAAAAAAAAAAAAATTAATTCAATAAACTTAATTTAAATGACATTATACTTAATTTTTGGGTTTAAAAAAGCTAAAATTATGAATTATTTTAAGAATAGTTAAGATCTGAGGATGTTGAGAGAGTCACAGACTGTATACGGTTTTAAAACCATTACATTTTCTTTTTCAAATGCTATTAAAATTGAATAAAATACCCCAAATTCAATGGAAGTAATCATTAATATTACCTGCAAAGAATGTTGTATGGGTTCCATACAACTTACATGCACGCATCTATTATCTATTATTATTTCTGGGCAATCTGGTTGAAAGAAACCCATATTTCTGATATTTAAAAAGAAAGGTTGAAAACGGTTCTTTTAGATTATACATCCATAGTGAAAAGGCATTTATTAAAAGATCGAATTCTAGATTTGATGAGTCAATATCAGATTACTCAAACAAAGATTTTCATTGGAGAACTGAATATTTGAAGCCAGGACTAGATCTTTCTAGGGCTGGGCGATATGGAGACAATCAAATATCACGATATTGTTGACCAAATACCTCGATATCGATATATTATAGTGTTGACTGTTGGTGCTTTCACAAAATATTTACACAATGAGATTTTTGATAAATAATCATCAGTAATGTGGATGTAATGGCTAAGTGTGTAAAGAAAATAGAACAGTTACAACAGTCTGGTAAGATCAGAAAAGACACTTAAGCCATATTACGATATCCAAACTCTAAGACGATATCTAGTCTCATATCACGATATCGATATAATAGCAATATATTGCCCAGCTCTAGATCTTTCTCAGCGTCTCTAACTGGCTCGTCAAAGACAACTGGACGAATGAGAGAAAGCTCGGGTTTAACATCTTACCTAAAAGGCTCAGGAGAGAAGCATGGTCGCGTCCGTCGGAGTTACCAACAGCTCCGTCATCCAGAGAAACACAATTCCTTCTGAGGGAGCCACACCGCCTACATATTCTCACACAGTCCCCCGATATCAGCTGATCTAAATACCAAGAGGCCGACGGCGAGGACAAAAGAGCCGGCCTGGAGAGAGCCAACACCCCCCGCGGCTTAAACACCTTAACCCCGCCCCTCCCTGATGCTCCATTCATAATCTCTCCCACCCCCGCCCTCCCCACAGGCAGTAACTAAGTACATTCACTTAAGTCCTGTACTTAAGTACAGCCAATCTAGATGTTGCAGCCATCAGAGGGCAAATACTTACACACACACACACACACACACACACACACACACACACACACACACACACACACACACACACACACACACACACACACACACACACACACACACACACACACACACACACACACACACACACACACACACACACACACACACACATAAATGCTTTTATTTGGATCTAAATGGCATCACAAGAACAAATACTGTGGGAAGAGTCATTGACACGGTGACAGGTCTACATGGCTCACATACGTTTACAGTTCTTTCCATTTATAATACTCCACACACACACAGTCAGCCATATCGAAATACACGTCCCTGCATTAACGCTGGCAGTTACAACGGGTGTAAATCATACAGGCTTGCACTCCGGTTCAGCAATGTACCACCTGCGACCTGCCGCCATCTTGGCACCACACACACACACACACACACACACACACACACACACACACACACACACACACACACACACACACACACACACACACACACACACACACACACACACACACACACACACACACACACACACACACACACACACACACACACACACACACACACACACACACACACACACACCTGATACTTTACAGACTATTACTTAATAGTCACATTTTCAATGCAGTTGTTGTACTTGTATTTCTACAGTGTGGTATTAGGAGACAACTCGGGCGTGTTGTATCCTACGCCGAGTTAGAAATGATTATACGTGCCTTTGTTTCCTCGCGTCTGGATGACTGTATTTCTCTTTTTACTTGCCTCAGTAAAATCACGTGTAGATCGTTTCCAATTGGTCCAGAATGATGCTGCTGCTGGGCTGCTGATAGGACGATATCCTGGCCTCTTTACACTGGCTGCTGTTGGATTCAGGATCCATACAGAGCCATCAATGGCCAGGCACCGGCCTACATTAGTGTCTTTGAGTTCCCTCTGATCAGGGCTTACCGGCTGTTCCCCGCACTAAGCTGAAGACTAAGGTCCACACGTACCAAAACAATCTTTTTTATACCCGTCTTCCCTGGATTCGTTCATCCACACGTATCCGGTTATAAATGACTCAACGCGCTATATTCCAGGCCTATAGGCGGCGCTGTTTCTGCTACAGAAGTTCACCCAAAACACGGAGAAGAAGCGTTAACGTCCCATCATAACATGACTAGCTAGACTAACGTTCTCTTAATACATCCGTGGACTATAATAACTTTCACCACTCCTCATTTTATAAAGGCCTCCGCAAGGAAACGTCTTTGTTTACATCGTATAACGTGCTGTTGGATTGCTTTTTATTTTGCAATTCTGTCTGCCATCGGACATGACTGCAGCACGCTAGCTGGCAGAGCTAATGTTAGCGCGCTAACGTTAGCTCTGCTAACTAGCTAAAATCGGCAGTCAAACAAACATCAATGATCCAATGTCGTTTTGATAATCTACACGTTTTTCTTGCAGTAGCCTTTCTACAACAAGCCGTGGTAAAAGTTACTATAATCCGTTCAAGGAGTTGATAAGCAGGCAGATTAGCTAGCTAGCTTACACTTTATGAACAGCTAGCTAACCATAGCGGCTAACGTTAACGTTACGTCGCTGCTGTAGCGGTGAGCTAATTTAGCTATGTTTAACGTTAGCTACATAACGTTAGCAATATATCTTGTGTATAATCCAGGACCGGCAGAGCAGAGGGAAGTGTCAGGGAGCAGAGACAAACTATTTAGCTAGATGAAGTGAGCTAGGCTACGCTCGCTTAGCTTCACCGCAGTCGTGTGTGGCCGTGCACTAGTGCGTGGCTGCGGGTGAGAGGTGGAGGGGTGTGGCGATGACATCATCGATACGATAAAAAGCCGGCTTCACCATCCAGACGAAGCCAAAAGAGAGACGTTTAAGAATTTTTTCACCCTGGGACCCGGTTTCAAAAAAGTGCGTTTTCAGGCGGTGCGTTCACTGGATCCGTGTGGACGATCGGCCCAAACGATGCTAAAAATGTGCGTTTGCACCAAAAATCTTCTCCGTGTGGACGGCCCCTAACCCTACAGTCACAATAGCTACAAAAGAGAGCGACACACACTCGCTCCTGGGCGTGCCCAGTGTTGCCAACTTAGCAACTTTGTCGCTATATTTAGCGACTTTTCAGACCTCCTTAGCGACTTTTTTTCAAAAAAGAGACTAGCGACAAATCTGGCGACTTTCTGTAGCAAAGTCGCCAGTATTGTCCAGCGAGCACGCGAGGTATTTCTCTCCTGTAGCCGCCAAAACGGTCTCCTGATCTGGGACAGAGGAGCAGAGGAGCAGCCTCTCCCCTCGCTCCTCATGTGCAGCAGCACTGTGCACAGTGTGCAGGCAGGTAGAAGGGGGGGGGGGGGGACAGGGTGTGGGGGGCCGGTGTAGGTGGGACAGGGTGTGCGGGGGCCGGTGTAGGTGGGACAGGGTGTGCGGGGGTCGGTGTAGGTGGGACAGGGTGTGCGGGGGTCGGTGTAGGTGGGACAGGGTGTGCGGGGGTCGGTGTAGGTGGGACAGGGTGTGCGGGGGCCGGTGTAGGTGGGGACAGGGTGTGGGGGGGTCGGTGTAGGTGGGACAGGGTGTGGGGGGGTCGGTGTAGGTGGGACAGGGTGTGCGGGAGCCGGTGTAGGTGGGACAGGGTGTGCGGGGGTCGGTGTAGGTGGGACAGGGTGTGCGGGGGTCGGTGTAGGTGGGACAGGGTGTGCGGGGGCCGGTGTAGGTGGGGACAGGGTGTGGGGGGGGTCGGTGTAGGTGGGACAGGGTGTGGGGGGGTCGGTGTAGGTGGGACAGGGTGTGCGGGAGCCGGTGTAGGTGGGACAGACAGCAGGACGCCACGGGAGAAAGACGCCACTGAGCTGGCCTGGTCCTGGGCCAGCCAGCCTTCTTTGAGAATTCTTTATCGATCTTCTTTTACTTCAAAGATAGGCTACCTAAGTAATAATTATAAGGTAAAATAAATTCCTGTATTGAATTTGTGATTATTTGGCTAAAGAATTATATTTCTTTCTATCTACCTTGCTGACACAACCACTAGGCTTTATACAAATGATTGCATAATGACGTCAACAATATGCAAATGAGCGTATGATGTCATCTAGCGACTTTTAGCGACTTTTGGAGCTGGTGCTAGCGACTTTCATTGGAAAATAGTTGGCCACACTGGTCGTGCCTAGCCTTCTTCTGCCTTCTTGGCAACAGTAAACAGAAATTATCCGGTGCTACCTTCAAGCACGTCTTAAAAGTCACTTCAGAGGTAACGTTAAGTCACAAGAACGACGTTTTTGGATTTAAAAGTATTTATTTATCAATAGAAGTACCAAAATATATGAGCTAAAATGCCAAACATATCAGATATGTACAGAAATACGATGTCCTGAAGCATTTCCGCCATCTTGAATTATTTTCTTCGACTCGAGCAACCAACGTACATACGCCCCCCCCCCCCCCGTGTAATTATACGGACTTTGGCTGATTATGCATTGAATTATGCGATCACATAATCACGTTTTTCTGGAGGGACTGGTTAAGAGTGGCTGCCTCTTCATACTAGTATTTGACTGAAGTAAAGGACCTGAATACTTCCTCCAGCGCCGCCCACAGGGCCTAGAGCCCCCCCCACCCCCTCCCCCCCAGGCCGTCTTAATGCGAGGACGTGTGTTGAGACGCCACATGCTGGACTCGGCCCATTAGCAACAACACCCCCGACAACCCTTTTTAACGCATCACTGCGTACGTCACCTGCTGTTTTATTCTCGAGAACGAGGTCAAAATATTTCTAAATCCCTGAATCATAGAGCTCTCCTTCAGCAGGTGTCTTATTTCATCCATTACTGACCACACACACACACACACACACACACACACACACCTCTCATCATAACACACACACACACACCTCTCATCATAACACACACACACTCTCATCATAACACACACACACTCTCATCATAACACACACACACACACACACCTCTCATCATAACACACACACATCTCTCATCATAACACACACACATCTCTCATCATAACACACACACACACATCTCTCATCATAACACACACACACACACATCTCTCATCATAACACACACACACACACACATCCACAACTCTCATCATAACACACACACACAACTCTCATAACACACACACACAACTCTCATAACACACACACAACTCTCATCATAACACACACACACACAACTCTCATCATAACACACACACACAACTCTCATCATAACACACACACACACACACACACACACACACATCTCTCATAACACACACACCTCACATTATAACACACACACACACCTCACATTATAACACACACACACACATCTCTCATCATAACACACACACACACACCTCTCAAAATAACACACACACACAGAAACTCATAACACAAACAAACACGGCCTTACCTTTTAAAACACACACACACCTCTCAAAATAACACAAACAAACAAACATGGCCTTCCCTTTTAAAACATACACACACACCTCTCATCATACACGCACGCAAAAATGGCCTTCCCTTTTAACACACACACACACACACACACACACACACACACACACACACACACACACACACACACACACACACACACACACACACACACACACACACACACACACACACACACACACACACACACACACACACACACACACACACACACACACACACACACACACACACAGAGTGCAGAGAGAGAAGCAGGGTCTGAATCAGAGCTCGGAGCTGAAGGCGACAGAACGCCGACGAGCAGGAGGACACAGGTCAGGATTCATCCTCAAACTCCTTCCACACACTAAGACACACGGGTCCAATCATATCAACTCTGTGTGCGTGCATGCATGCGTGCGTGCGTGCGTGTGTGTGTGTGTGCTCTCTGTCAACATGCAGAGAGGACAGATCAGCTTGAGCTTACTTGCTTTCAGGTACCAACATTTGGCACCGTTTGATTTAGGGTGAGCGTGGGTCGGTACCCAAAAAAGTACAGATTTCACCCCCCCCCCCCTCCCCCCTCCATGCTGTGATTGGTCGGCTGCGTGTACGAGGAAGCAGCCGGGGATTTAAACTTCTCTCCTCTTCTTTAAAAGACACTTTTTATGTAAAACTGAAATCTCTGTAGCTGAAATACAGACATAAAGGTCGCCCTTCAACCCACTCAGAGCTACAAAAGAAGCATTTTAATATTCTATTTTAATCTTTTGGCTTTCCTCCCAACGTCCCATCATTCTCTCTTGAAAAAAAAAAAAAAAGAAATATCAGAAACACGCTCTTTACACAAGCTCCTGATTGAATAAAGGACGATAAAAACTCCCATCGGGCATGGGCGGACATTTTAACGACACGGAGGAAATCAAAATCTACGTCTGCAGTAAAAAGCGGCGACGAACGGCAGAGTTTCCCCTCTCTCACTTGTTAGGGTTTAATCCTCGGTGCTGGACAAACAGCGCTCAACAGAACAAACACAGCGAACGGATAATGACCTGAAATCAACCAGAGCTTGGGAGGGATTATTAGCGGAGCACGCCGGCCTGCTGTCGCTGTCTGGGCGCTCTGGATTGGGTTCAGGGAGAAATGTTGAGAAATAGACAAGCTACACACACATCAGTTGCCTCACATGGAGGGGATCAGATGCAGGAGACACGTGTAGACACAGCCATACAGACGTTTGGACAGTGGCCGTCAGCGTCTGATGTGATGAAAAAGGCGTCTTTCAGCGTGTTTGTGTAACGCGCCGGGGAGAGCAGCAGTTAGAGAGGATTTAGAGAGTAGTATGTAAGGAGGTAGCAGAGACAAACTATTTAGCTAGATGAAGTGAGCTAGGCTACGCTCGCTTAGCTTCACCGCAGTCGTGTGTGGCCGTGCACTAGTGCGTGGCTGCGGGTGAGAGGTGGAGGGGTGTGGCGATGACATCATCGATACGATAAAAAGCCGGCTTCACCATCCAGACGAAGCCAAAAGAGAGACGTTTAAGAATTTTTTCACCCTGGGACCCGGTTTCAAAAAAGTGCGTTTTCAGGCGGTGCGTTCACTGGATCCGTGTGGACGATCGGCCCAAACGATGCTAAAAATGTGCGTTTGCACCAAAAATCTTCTCCGTGTGGACGGCCCCTAACCCTACAGTCACAATAGCTACAAAAGAGAGCGACACACACTCGCTCCTGGGCGTGCCCAGTGTTGCCAACTTAGCGACTTTGTCGCTATATTTAGCGACTTTTCAGACCTCCTTAGCGACTTTTTTTCAAAAAAGAGACTAGCGACAAATCTGGCGACTTTCTGTAGAAAAGTCGCCAGTATTGTCCAGCGAGCACGCGAGGTATTTCTCTCCTGTAGCCGCCAAAACGGTCTCCTGATCTGGGACAGAGGAGCAGAGGAGCAGCCTCTCCCCTCGCT
Organism: Zingel zingel; assembly: GCA_023566125.1. Taxonomy (NCBI): domain Eukaryota; kingdom Metazoa; phylum Chordata; class Actinopteri; order Perciformes; family Percidae; genus Zingel; species Zingel zingel. Next base: position 2,320,387 of record CM042315.1, read on the forward strand.
CCTCATGTGCAGCAGCACTGTGCACAGTGTGCAGGCAGGTAGAAGGGGGGGGGGGGGGGGGACAGGGTGTGCAGGGGTCGGTGTAGGTGGGACAGGGTGTGGGGGGCCGGTGTAGGTGGGACAGGGTGTGCGGGGGCCGGTGTAGGTGGGACAGGGTGTGCGGGGGCCGGTGTAGGTGGGACAGGGTGTGCGGGGGCCGGTGTAGGTGGGACAGGGTGTGGGGGGCCGGTGTAGGTGGGACAGGGTGTGGGGGGCCGGTGTAGGTGGGACAGGGTGTGGGGGGCCGGTGTAGGTGGGACAGGGTGTGGGGGGCCGGTGTAGGTGGGACAGGGTGTGCGGGGGCCGGTGTAGGTGGGACAGGGTGTGCGGGGGCCGGTGTAGGTGGGACAGGGTGTGGGGGGCCGGTGTAGGTGGGACAGGGTGTGCGGGGGTCGGTGTAGGTGGGACAGGGTGTGCGGGGGCCGGTGTAGGTGGGACAGGGTGTGCGGGGGTCGGTGTAGGTGGGACAGGGTGTGCGGGGGTCGGTGTAGGTGGGACAGGGTGTGCAGGGGTCGGTGTAGGTGGGACAGGGTGTGCGGGGGTCGGTGTAGGTGGGACAGGGTGTGCGGGGGTCGGTGTAGGTGGGACAGACAGCAGGACGCCACGGGAGAAAGACGCCACTGAGCTGGCCTGGTCCTGGGCCAGCCAGCCTTCTTTGAGAATTCTTTATCGATCTTCTTTTACTTCAAAGATAGGCTACCTAAGTAATAATTATAAGGTAAAATAAATTCCTGTATTGAATTTGTGATTATTTGGCTAAAGAATTATATTTCTTTCTATCTACCTTGCTGACACAACCACTAGGCTTTATACAAATGATTGCATAATGACGTCAACAATATGCAAATGAGCGTATGATGTCATCTAGCGACTTTTAGCGACTTTTGGAGCTGGTGCTAGCGACTTTCATTGGAAAATAGTTGGCCACACTGGTCGTGCCTAGCCTTCTTCTGCCTTCTTGGCAACAGTAAACAGAAATTATCCGGTGCTACCTTCAAGCACGTCTTAAAAGTCACTTCAGAGGTAACGTTAAGTCACAAGAACGACGTTTTTGGATTTAAAAGTATTTATTTATCAATAGAAGTACCAAAATATATGAGCTAAAATGCCAAACATATCAGATATGTACAGAAATACGATGTCCTGAAGCATTTCCGCCATCTTGAATTATTTTCTTCGACTCGAGCAACCAACGTACATACGCCCCCCCCCCCCCCCGTGTAATTATACGGACTTTGGCTGATTATGCATTGAATTATGCGATCACATAATCACGTTTTTCTGGAGGGACTGGTTAAGAGTGGCTGCCTCTTCATACTAGTATTTGACTGAAGTAAAGGACCTGAATACTTCCTCCAGCGCCGCCCACAGGGCCTAGAGCCCCCCCCACCCCCTCCCCCCCAGGCCGTCTTAATGCGAGGACGTGTGTTGAGACGCCACATGCTGGACTCGGCCCATTAGCAACAACACCCCCGACAACCCTTTTTAACGCATCACTGCGTACGTCACCTGCTGTTTTATTCTCGAGAACGAGGTCAAAATATTTCTAAATCCCTGAATCATAGAGCTCTCCTTCAGCAGGTGTCTTATTTCATCCATTACTGACCACACACACACACACACACACACACACACACACACACACACACACACACACACACACACACACACACACACACACACACACACACACACACACACACACACACACACACACACACACACACACACACACACACCTCTCATCATAACACACACACCTCTCATCATAACACACACACACACACACACACACACACACACACCTCTCATCATAACACACACACATCTCTCATCATAACACACACACATCTCTCATCATAACACACACACACACATCTCTCATCATAACACACACACACACACATCTCTCATCATAACACACACACACACACATCTCTCATCATAACACACACACACACACACACATCCACAACTCTCATCATAACACACACACACAACTCTCATAACACACACACACAACTCTCATAACACACACACAACTCTCATCATAACACACACACACACAACTCTCATCATAACACACACACACAACTCTCATCATAACACACACACACACACACACACACACACACATCTCTCATAACACACACACCTCACATTATAACACACACACACACCTCACATTATAACACACACACACACATCTCTCATCATAACACACACACACACACCTCTCAAAATAACACACACACACAGAAACTCATAACACAAACAAACACGGCCTTACCTTTTAAAACACACACACACCTCTCAAAATAACACAAACAAACAAACATGGCCTTCCCTTTTAAAACATACACACACACCTCTCATCATACACGCACGCAAAAATGGCCTTCCCTTTTAAAACATACACACACACCTCTCATCATACACGCACGCAAAAATGGCCTTCCCTTTTAACACACACACACACACACACACACACACACACACACACACACACACACACACACACACACACACACACACACACACACACACACACACACACACACACACACACACACACACACACACACACAAACACAAACAGAGTGCAGAGAGAGAAGCAGGGTCTGAATCAGAGCTCGGAGCTGAAGGCGACAGAACGCCGACGAGCAGGAGGACACAGGTCAGGATTCATCCTCAAACTCCTTCCACACACTAAGACACACGGGTCCAATCATATCAACTCTGTGTGCGTGCATGCATGCATGCGTGCGTGCGTGCGTGTGTGCATGCATGCGTGCGTGTGTGTGTGTGTGCGTGTGTGCGTGTGCATGCATGCCGTGCGTGTGTGTGTGTGCATGCATGCCGTGCGTGTGTGTGTGTGTGCTCTCTGTCAACATGCAGAGAGGACAGATCAGCTTGAGCTTACTTGCTTTCAGGTACCAACATTTGGCACCGTTTGATTTAGGGTGAGCGTGGGTCGGTACCCAAAAAAGTACAGATTTCACCCCCCCCTCCCCCCTCCATGCTGTGATTGGTCGGCTGCGTGTACGAGGAAGCAGCCGGGGATTTAAACTTCTCTCCTCTTCTTTAAAAGACACTTTTTATGTAAAACTGAAATCTCTGTAGCTGAAATACAGACATAAAGGTCGCCCTTCAACCCACTCAGAGCTACAAAAGAAGCATTTTAATATTCTATTTTAATCTTTTGGCTTTCCTCCCAACGTCCCATCATTCTCTCTTGAAAAAAAAAAAAAAAGAAATATCAGAAACACGCTCTTTACACAAGCTCCTGATTGAATAAAGGACGATAAAAACTCCCATCGGGCATGGGCGGACATTTTAACGACACGGAGGAAATCAAAATCTACGTCTGCAGTAAAAAGCGGCGACGAACGGCAGAGTTTCCCCTCTCTCACTTGTTAGGGTTTAATCCTCGGTGCTGGACAAACAGCGCTCAACAGAACAAACACAGCAAACGGATAATGACCTGAAATCAACCAGAGCTTGGGAGGGATTATTAGCGGAGCACGCCGGCCTGCTGTCGCTGTCTGGGCGCTCTGGATTGGGTTCAGGGAGAAATGTTGAGAAATAGACAAGCTACACACACATCAGTTGCCTCACATGGAGGGGATCAGATGCAGGAGACACGTGTAGACACAGCCATACAGACGTTTGGACAGTGGCCGTCAGCGTCTGATGTGATGAAAAAGGCGTCTTTCAGCGTGTTTGTGTAACGCGCCGGGGAGAGCAGCAGTTAGAGAGGATTTAGAGAGTAGTATGTAAGGAGGTTGGTTGGGGGGGGGGATGGGTCAGACACAGGACTTTGTCCCGCTTGCTATAGTCGCTTTTTATCTTTCCTCCCGTGTGTCACAGAACCGTACGCCCACCCACGAACTTTTCCTTAACATAACTGCGTCAAAAGGGACGGCAATAGTCCCGACCAAGCGTGTTTACTTATAGCGCTAAAGGGACGGCGATAGTCCCGACCAAGCGCGTTTACTTATAGCGCTAAAGGGACGGCGATAATCCCGACCAAGCGTGTTTACTTATAGCGCTAAAGGGACGGCGATAGTCCCGACCAAGCGCGTTTACTTATAGCGCTAAAGGGACGGCGATAATCCCGACCAAGCGTGTTTACTTATAGCGCTAAAGGGACGGCGATAGTCCCGACCAAGCGCGTTTACTTATAGCGCTAAAGGGACGGCAATAGTCCCGACCAAGCGTGTTTACTTATAGCGCTAAAGGGACGGCGATAGTCCCGACCAAGCGTGTTTACTTATAGCGCTAAAGGGACGGCGATAATCCCGACCAAGCGTGTTTACTTATAGCGCTAAAGGGACGGCGATAGTCCCGACCAAGCGCGTTTACTTATAGCGCTAAAGGGACGGCGATAGTCCCGACCAAGCACGTTTACTTATAGCGCTAAAGGGACGGCGATAGTCCCGACCAAGCGCGTTTACTTATAGCGCTAAAGGAGACTTTTAGCATCAATAAGAACGACAAAGGCACCTGACCAAACGTCCATATTTTACGAGATGGTGTGAGAACGTGTAGACACAGCCGACATATTTATCTTCTGAAAATAATGTTTCATTGTACTTTATACCTTGCATTGTCTTCCCGTTGACCACGCAGCTTTTTAGCATTCTGGGTCAAGATGAAAACCGTTTCATCTTGACCCAAAAAAGTTTTTTGTCATTTTGTCCGATGTCTTTGTCGATTTGCAGAATGCATCTGTGGTGTAGCCCGACCGTAGTCCGAGTAAAACTGGACACAGCAACGAGGACGTGTAGAGACTATCCAGGACGCCACAGTGAAACCTTCTGGCAACAGTTTCCATTAAAGAGGTGTGTGTGACTCTGTTGAAAGGCCTGGCAGGCTAATGTCTCTTTCTGCCTGGTCGAACACGTTATCTCTCATTGTGTGCGGCCACGGGCCGTAAATAAATCTGTGATTACCCACACAGCCGTCAGGTGGGGTTAATGGAGAAACCATTAGCACGAAGGGAAAGCAGAGCAGCAGCGAGAGGGATGGAGGAAAACAAGAGAGGAGGAGGAGGAGACGAAGAACGCAGCCATGGGCATAATCAGCACACAATACTTGTTAATTTAGCTGATTATGAATTAGCCTGCCACCCTGCTACGTGGTGCTCGGAGATGGGTCAGCAATTAAAACCGGATCAGATCTAATAAAAGGGAGATATGTTCCAATAAAAAAATAAAAAGTGGTTAAGAGGCCGGTGTTTTTATACGTTTCTCAGCGTCAACAAATCCCAAAAACGGCAGAACAAGGTCTGTCAATACTCTGATAGGGCTGTAGTCAAGACCACCTTTGTCAAGTCCAAGACCAGGACTAGTCGAGACCAAGACAAGACCGAGTCCTAAAGGCCGTTCTAGACCAACGAGATGGCCAAACGTCAGCAGAAAAGCCAGTTGGGCTGATCAGTCTCCCCGAGTTGGTCAAAAATGTTCCTCAGAACTCACCGAAGAGACCAGACGTAATACGTCTCCATAACAGCAGGCGGCGCTAATCTGGATTGTCAGTTGTTGTCAACATGTTAAGAGAGAAATAGGCCGTGCAGTTGCTGAATCTGTCTTCATTTCAGATCAACAAAGGTCAGTTTAACAGATCTTCGTCAGATCTTGAGAGGCTTAGTCACGGTCATCCCGCTCCCCATTTCCAGGTGAGTCCCGACTGCCCTGTCTCCGACTGAACATGTCAGGTCGGCCCAAATGAAGGACGACGGCTCCTCCAACGGACAACGGCACAGAACACACCGAACCGACTCGAGTCACCGACTTCGCCGGACTCTCCAACGGCCGATTATCGGCCCGGTGTGTAGCTGCCTTAAAAGGTTTGAGTCCGAGTCAAGACTGAGTCCAGGACAGAAAAAATTAAATAAAAATAGTCTGTGAATCAATGAAAATGAATGGCAATCACGTTAGCACGCAGATGCAGGGGGCGTGCGAAGATAATCAAGTGTGTGATTGGTTATCAGGTGGCCAGTGTTTCACTTTCCCTCCAATATTATTATAAACATAAGAAACCTGGACTCGTCGAGACCAAAGGCCATATTTGGCAAAACCAGTGGCAGAGACTGAGACAAGTCCAAATACCAGCGAGTCCGAGACAATAGAAAAACCGTCTCGAGTCGAAGACCGGACTCGAGTACGACAGCCCTGCTCTCTTGATGCCTCACAAATATTTAGTTCCTTCAGTCACTCCCTAGTCTGGATCAACGGAAGTACACTTCCAGGATAAAGCCTGACATCCAGCGCGTGATGTCCCTCCCCTTCCTCTCTCTGTGTGCCGCCGTTCTCAAACTCCGTTCTCTTCGGGAAACAACAACCTTCGAGCTAGCGAGCTACACGCTGAAAATGTCAAGTTCTGAAGAACATTTGGACGGTGCAACAAGACCGCTCTGCTCGGTTCTTTCAGGGAATGATTGTAAAGATTAACAAAGAATATGTTGAGGTCATTTCCTCTCTAACTCTGAAGAAATGCAAACCTTATTTTGCAGCGCTGCGCGGGTACAAGTCCAAACTTGAGGAAGAATTCTCAAAGGATAAAACAAATGTAAATGACAAAAGTTTACTTTTTAATAGTAGCTTTATACTTACAGCTGTATGAGCTGCAGAGTACTTTAGGGCTCACTCAGCAGAGCGTGTAACATTAATATTATACAGCACGTAGCTTTGAAATATTGATCAGCCATATTTTAATGGTCAGGTCCACTTTGCTGTTACGCAGAGCAGGAAGCTGATTAAACACCAAAGCGGAGACGGAGTCAAATTCAAGTTCAAACAATACTGTAGGTTGTCAGGAAGAAGGTTTAAATTAAACAAGAAGTTGAAAGAAAGAAGAATAAAGAGAGTAGGATTAAAAAAAAAAAGAAAGTGATAGGTTTGTTATTCTATTTGAATTGAATGAAAACATTTGGACAATACAAACTCTGCTCCTTTGAAGGAATAGTTTTGAGATTTGGGGAAATACTTTTGATTTACACTTACACATTTGATTTCTTGCAGAGATTTGGATTGACGTCTGCACTGTGAATATGAAGCAACAGCCAGACGACGGCCAGCTTAGCAGGATTAAAATAACATGCTGGACTCTTCAGAAGAGGTCATTATCTTCACTCGGGTTTCTGCACGGGAAAGTCGCCGGACGCCACAATCTTCTGATCATAGCCATACCGAGAGATCCAGAGAGAGTGGTGTGGAGCGGATGGTCTTAATTAGCTTTGTATCAACTCATTTGGCGATGGCTTGAATGTAACGGACGTTCATTAATATCAAAAAGTTGCACACTAAAGCTTTAAACAAATAAACAGCGCAAACACCTTGAAATGTGAAATTTTCCTTAATACTTTTCCCGTTTTAACCTTTAAAATTCTCCCAAAAATAAGAGTTTACTTGCAAAACGCAATCTGCAAAATAATTGCATTGTATTCTTGTTCGATTCCATTGTTTTTGTAATCGTTAGGAGCCAAAAATCACGATTAAAATTAGATTATTCCACAGCCCTACATTCATCTAAACACACTGCCAACACAAAGCTGGATTTAAAATCTGCTATCTATCTATCTATCTATCTATCTATCTATCTATCTATCTATCTATCTATCTATCTATCTATCTATATATATATATATATATATATATATATATATATATATATATATATATATATATATATATATATATAGGCCATTTTAGGCCTTTATTTATATAGGACAGCTGAAGACATGAAAGGGAAGAGAGAGGGAATGACATGCAGCAAAGGGCTGCAGGCGGAGCCGAACTTGCGGCTTCTGCGCTGAGGAGTTAACCGATACACATGGGCGCGCGCTCTACCAGGTGAGCTACCCAGGCGCCCAAAGAGATTTTTTTGTTTTAAATCTGGCAACATGGGTGTCAAAATGGGCAGTGGACGGCAACACACAGGCCAAAAATTGAAATTTCAAAAAGGAGAACATACTGGCTTCAGCATTGTTGCCAGAGAAGAAAAGTATTTCAACGACTACTATTCGTGAATGAGTATAATTATCAGAGTGAAACTAAATCCTGTTATTTCTTTAGATACAGACAGATGAAATTTAGGGTTGTGGATTTTCGTTTTCACAAATAAAAATATGCTATAACGTCATGCAAACATCTGAACCTCCTCGGTTATTTTCTGCAGAATAATAGTGTAACATCTGCTGTTTTTCCCTCTCTTTTGTCTCATTTTTTAGATTTTATTTCTTTTCTACTGCCTCCTCCACCCGCTCCTCCTCTTTCTATGATTAATTACAAAACGCAGCCATCTGCCGCCCACGCTAACGGGTCACACAGCATTATGGACCGATCACAATGACCATCGATTGTAAAGTGTAATCACACGTATACAAACAGCTCTGTAATTATTTGTTGGATACTCTGCAGAATGAGTCACACCATGCTCAGGAATGGGATTGCTTTTGTTTTCTAACTACACCTTTTCAACACTCTCTGGCTCCAGCTTCTCTAACGTGACCATTTTCTGGTTCTTTCTTTCTTTGTTGGACTGTTGGCGAGACAAACCAAGCAAATTCAAGACTCTTCTAATACATTATGTAAGAAAAGTGTCCTTTAAAAAAGGTGCTCTAAGCGATGTCACACATTTTTTAGGCTACAACATTTTTTTGTCACATACGGCAAACATCTCCTCACTATCTGCTAGCTGCCTGTCCCCTGAACACACTGTAAAAAATATCTCACTATCTGCTAGCTGCCTGTCCCCTGAACACACTGTAAAAAATGCGGTCTCTGTAGACAGCCCAGGCTCCACAAACGCCAACAAAAACAAACTGCGCCAACCTGCTCCACCAAACATAAACAGTCATCCAGAGTTCGAGCCAATAACCGACAAGAAGGATTTGGGGGTGGGAGTTGGGGGGGGTTAGTGCGCAGAAGGGAGGCGGAGGGGACGGGATGAGGAGGAGGGAGGGGCGAGCTAGCCTCTGTTTTGTTTGAAAATACTTCGAACGTCAACAAGAAGTGACGTCACCCAACATCACTCAGACACCTTTAAAAGAGTCCGTATCCCAACACATAATCATCAGTGTGTTTCCTAGGTTTGTGGAAGAGGTAGGTGCATATTTGTCGGGGATTTAGGGGTCCTCCCTCAAGAAAATGTGACGTTTTTCAATAATATACACACACACACACACACACACACACACACACACACACACACACACACACACACACACACACACACACACACACACACACACACAATTTTCATTACCATGTATGTGTCTAACGCGGAGAGAGACTGACGGTTTCCCCCCCTCATCCTGTCTCTTTCTATCGGAGAGAGAGAGAGAGATAGAGAGACACAGAGAGAGAGAGAGAGAGAGAGAGAGAGAGAGAGAGAGAGAGACAGAGCGAGAGAGAGAGAGAAGGAGGGAGCGAGAGAGAGAGAGAGATAGAGAGACACAGAGAGAGAGAGAGAGAGAGAGAGATAGAGAGACACAGAGAGAGAGAGAGAGAGAGAGAGAGAGAGAGAGACAGAGAGAGAGAGAGAGAGACAGAGACAGAGCGAGAGAGAGAGAGAAGGAGGGAGCGAGAGAGAGAGAGAGAGAGAGAGAGAGAGAGACAGAGAGAGAGAGAGACAGAGACAGAGAGAGAGAAGGAGGGAGCGAGAGAGAGAGAGCGAGACAGAGAGAGAGACAGAGAGAGAGAGGATCGCTTTGTGACCACGTAGAAATACGTGGCCGGGTTTTTTTTTCTTAATCGCCGAATTTCTATAGTTAATCGCGATTAATCACATGTTTTATCACATGATTAAAATTCTATTATTTTGATTTCAGAACTGTTTTTAAGTGCATATTAACTAATCAGTAGCCGAAAGCTATTCTTACCAGTGGATCTTGATTGGGAATCAAATGAATGCAAAGAAAGTTACTTTATGAACTTGATTTTAAGATTTGTAATTATTTATTTACTGTAAACAAAAGAAAAATGTGTGAATCTAGTCACACATTTGAATCTAGAGTCAATATAGTGTGCAGTAACTCCTAAATAATGTTGATTCCTCACTGACGTCCAGTGATCACTGGTTAATGAGACAGCGTTTGCACTTTTCAGTAGTTCCAGTGTGGCTGCTTTCACCGTGTCGTACAGGCTTCTACTGTCCCCCTCGACGGCAACGAGACAGGTCAACCGTAGTACGTCTTTAAGACCCGAGTCCTCTACGATGCTGACAGGTCTGCAGTTAGTTGCCACTTTCTTTGGATTTGGTTTCATCCACAGGTCGGCAGCTAGCGGCTAGCATCACGTTAACTGTACTACTACGCTTAGCTCGTAGCTGGTAGCTCAAGCTTGACGTGCTTCGGTGATATTTTAATTCGGCTTTACACAACGTGCATATGGCTTTCGACTCGTCTACGAGCCGTCCGGAAGTTTTGGAAAATAAAAAGCTCCATTCAGAGTTCTTGCTGCTGTCTTTCTCCATCATCCTGCAGCCTGCAGCAGCAGGATGTGTTAGGAGGAAGTGGCAGCTTGATGAGAAGGAACGGGGCTGCAAAGGGTCAAAATAGTCGCCCGTTAGGCACCACGCCAAGCCCAGTGAAGTGTAAAATAAATTAATAAATGCCGGCATGCAATTAAAAAAAAAAAAATTAATGCTGACATCCCTAGTACGAATGGTTCATGAGAACAGCCGGAGTAGTAGTAGTAGTAGTAGTAGTAGTAGTAGTAGTAGTAGTAGTAGTAGTAGTCCACATGGCATGTAAACTGATCTTCAGCTGGTGCCCCCTTTTAAATAATCCCCATCAGCCTGAAACATGCCGTATCGGTCGGGTTTGTTCTCCTCTTCACAGCTGCGGTGCCCCCCCCACCCCACACCAACATTAACATAAAGGGCTCCAGGTGAAGCCGACGAGTCAGGAATTCCAATAGCACACTTGAAGGATTTCCGAGCAGATGTTAAAATGGAATTTCTCATTTCCTAAATCAGATTTTACGCTTCCTGGACGGGCTAAGGTCTGGTGCTCAAATCTTATTTGGAAGACGGACATGAGAGGGAGATGGAAAGAGAGTTTTACAAACTATTTCTTTCTTTGGGAGCTCTTGTCTTGATTACAATGTAGAGAGGAAGAGAGCAGGGGTGGAATGTAACTAAGTACATGTACTCCAGTACTGTACTTAAGTCCAGATGTTGAGGTACTTGTACTTTACTTGAGTCTTTTCTTTTCATGCCACTTTCTACTTCTACTCCACTACATTTCAGAGAGAAATATTGTACTTTTTACTCCACTACATTCATCTGTCACAGCTTTAGTTACTAGTTACTTTACACATTAAGATTACTGCACACAGAACACATGTAGGTTATAACATCTGATGTTTGATTATAAAGTAAACTAGCCGACAATATAACGGCTACAAGTCACGCTGAGATGATCAGACCATCACACACACAGCTGGTTGGATCCTTTACTTTCTACAATGGGAGGATTCTTCTTTACTTTTAATACTTCAACTACATTTTCCTGCTGAGACTTACAGACTTTTACTGAAGTAACATTTTCAACGCAGGACTTTTACTTGTAACAGAATATTTTTTTTACAGTGTGGTATTAGTAAAGGATCTGAATACTTCTTCCACCGCTGGAAGAGAGCCAAATGAACCCATGAATGATGCATTTCATCTGCCAAATGGCAAAGCATGCAGGATCTCTTCCAGGGTGGGAAGTAAGAGTGACAGGAAGCAGAGTGTCAAAGAAGTCACAGCTGTTCCAGCCGTGTGTGTGTATGTAGATGATCTTTCTGTTTGTGGTTATATGCCGATGTTTATTCTAGCGGTGGGTAGGGATGGGTATTATGAATAGCCCCGATATCGTAGATTGGGAACAGATGCTTTTGGTGTTTGATACACATTGTTCTCTTTTGTCATTTATAGCTGCTCTAATCAGTATCTTAAATAAAACTTGTAGAGAATTATTACCCGATTCCTTCTCTCCTAACTTACTTCTTCTTTACTTGACTTTGGCTTATGTCAAGTAAAGCCCGACGCAAGTGTCTTTGCTATTTTAAGACCGACGTAGTTGTCACTTTCCACGTCGTTTAAACAGCAAATGCACCTGCACCCATCTGTGGTCCATGGGCATGCTGGTCTTACAGGGAGGTGTGTTCAGGTGCATTCTGGGCATGCTGGTCTTACAGGGAGGTGTGTTCAGGTGCATTCTGGGCATGCTGGTCTTACAGGGAGGTGTGTTCAGGTGCATTCTGGGCATGCTGGTCTTACAGGGAGGTGTGTTCAGGTGCATTCTGGGCGTGCTGGTCTTACAGGGAGGTGTGTTCAGGTGCATTCTGGGCGTGACGGTCTTACAGGGAGGTGTGTTCAGGTGCATTCTGGGCGTATTGCTATCTTGAGGCAGCGGGAAGTGATGGCACCATTGACCAACAAAAACCTGGTCTAAAGTCAATAACGCAGCATTTCATTGTTATTTTAACAGAGCGTTAGTAAAATGGTCCTAGGCTCACACACACACACACACACACACACACACACACACACACACACACACACACACACACACACACACACACACACACACACACACACACACACACACACACACACACACACACACACACACACACACACACACACACACACACACACACACACACACACACACACACACACACACACACACACACACACTACGGTGCAAATCCTCCATCATAACAGCAATGCTCCAAGGTCCAAACGCGCCTGGCTTTTAAAGGGAATGGGAGATGATCTCTGATTGGTTGATTGCATGTTACGCCCCAAACACACCTCTGATTAATGAAGACACTAAGTGCAACCCTTTAGAACCATGCGCCCGGCACACGGACCCTTTTTTCCGCCGTCAAACTAGCAAAGGTGGATTTGGACGCGCCCTAAACGCACCTGCACCAGACGCTTCACGCAAATTTCTAACACGCATTCTGTGATTTGGGCCTGGTTATCCTCCGTTCCCATCTTCAGTCGGAAACTGCCGACACTCCAACTGATTTGCGTGGGGGATGGGGGGGGGGGGGGGGGGATTTGATTTACCCTAGTCTTGCATTGCCACACCTTCCTAGTCCACACAGCATTCTGGGATGGGAGAAAAACCTGCTCTGGTTGATTGGCATTTCTTGAAACCAATCACAATCGTCTTGGGCGGCACTAAGCACTGGACGGAGCCACGACGCCTCTGCAAAATAGCCGTAGCCTACGTAAGTGGCCACAAATGTATACTTGTGCGTTGGTGTGTGCATTGAGCCAGCGTGTGTGTGTGTGTGTTATCTTATTATTATCTTCAGGGTGAGTAGTGACTCTAGAGTCCCCTGCGTTTTCTGGCCACGGTTTTCGAGAGGTGCAGGTCAGGCTATGTAGCAACTGCGTAGATTTTACACAGAAACATCAATCAAGCTTAATTCATAAAGACTGCATCCCTCGCAAATGTTTGAGACTCCATTGCTATTTTCTTCTATTACAGCATGAATGTTACTGTATCTGGAGAGAGATAACGGCGTGGTACGAAGCAGAGTTGGGAGTCTGTAGTCTGCATTTACCTGCTCGCAGTTTCAGGAGTACATCTCCAGGAGCTGCACGTTTTGTTTTTTTAGGATTTGAAATGCATCCAAGAGGAATGAGGTCATCAGCCATGACCTTTTGATGTGGCCAAATTAGACCAAATGTATATATAAATATTCAAACAGAGATTTGTTATTCACAGATATATTTACATTGCAAATGATGATTCTGCAGAAGCAAAAGTATGTGTGTGGGTAGGGGTGTGTGTCTCTGTCTGTGTATGTATGTATGTATGTGTGTATGTGTGTGTACGCTCTAAGGGGGTTTCTTAACATGGCTCAACGGATCAGAATGTAGCTCAGTCAGACCTTATCCAAAACACAGGCCACACACACACACACACACACACTTTAACTACCAGATACATGCAATTATAACCGTACATTTCAGGGAGATGCAGAGGCTATGTCCCACCCCCCTCTAAAAATATGAAAGACAGCCCCAAAAGAGGTTAAAAAAAGAAAATCAATAATACAAATAATTATGAATCATAAATTTCATTTAGGCTACCTATATAGACATTTCTGGCATAAATGGATGCAGAAAAAGCACCAATTGTTGCATAAAAATTCACCACAATGTTAAGTGTTTGATGCTCAAAAGAGCCCCCCAGGCCCCACAGTTATAATGTGACCCCCCCACCCCCCAATGTTGGAACAAAACCTACGCCCTCGCATGCATATAATCCACCAGAAGCAGAATCCCAGCCAGATTTGAACTGCTTTCTGTTTCAGTCGGATTCCTCCTGAGTCACAAATCTGAGCTTCTTTATCTTCCACAACGACATTTAAATAGTAAATCTCCTCACCTGTGTGTGTGCGTGTGCTTGTGTGTGTGTGTGTAGTTCTGTTGGTTGTTACTTCCACTGTTGTTCTGAGCCGCAAATCACTCCATATCCTAATCCAGCTGGGGGATTTGTAAACCATTCAGAAATCCATCCAGAAATAGGGGATAAAAGCTCTGCATAGGCTTCCAATCCAGAAGGTGTGTGTGTGTGAGGGAGAGAGAGAGAGAGAGAGAGTGTGTGTGTGTGTGTGAGAAACACTCACATTAACAGCTCTGCAAAAGTGTCCTCAAACACGCACACGAACACGAACACACATGTAGGCTATGCAGACCGAGCAAACAGAGCAGAGACGCGGTGTGACACTGCAGCAGAGAACCGGAGGAAGAGGCTGGATCCGTGCACAGTTCACGCCCAGAACGGCGCGCCTTGCCCGGGTTGGAGTAGAGAGAAAGTACGGTGCTGTCTGCGGTTCTCAACAATCCAGTCCCAGTTATTCAGGAGCCGGTGTTCTGTGTGCGGGGAACACGCACTGCTGTCTCCGCTCCGCTCCGACTGAAGAATGAGGCCGACTGCAGCAGCACCACCCACACCAGAATAAACCCCGCCCCCCGATGGGCTCAGCCAATAGCAGAGACAGATCTCTCTCTCTCTCTCTCTCTCTCTCTCTCTCTCTCTCAATTCAAAGGAGCTTTTCAGTATTTGCCAAGTATGAAATAAAACAAAAATGTAGGAAAAATAAGTAAATATCTAATTGAATAGTTTATATTTGAAAATGAAAATAAACCTTGATTAAATAAAATACACTACAATTACAGTTTTTGCAGAATTTGGCTCATTATGTCAAAACTCTGGCGACAAGACCTCATCAACATCACAGGCGATGTCTCCTCCACGTCCGACTCCTCTCTCTCTCTTTGTCCTCCTCTTCTGACTCTCATTGCCTCCATGCTTGCAAAGTTCTCAGCATGGCTTCCCTGAGGCCTATCTGTAGTGCTAAGGCTCAGACCGATTGGTCTTCTGTTTTCGGTGCAAGTGTTTTTAGAATCAGAATCAGAATCAGAAAGGGCTTTATTGCCAAGTACGTTGCACATACAAGGAAGTTGTCCTGGTGCTGTTGCTGCATGTCACACATTCAAATATAAGAAGGATAAAAAAGAATATAAACAATATAAATATAAACATATACACACAGAATGTATCAATAACGATTAAATAAGTAAATAAATAGTCAAATAAGTTAAATAGTAGTAAAAAGGAATGCTACAGCAGAGTAGGTACAGTGGCATGAGGAGCCCGAGGTGGGGTGTGGAGAGAGTCGGGGGGGGGGGGGGGGTGTCCGGGCCTTGTTAATAAGGCTAGTGGCGGAGGGGAAAAGCTGTTCATGTGGCGTGTGGTTTTGGTCCTAATGGACCTCAGCCTCCTGCCAGAGGGGAGTGGCTCAAAGAGTTTGAGTCCAGGGTGGGAGGGATCGGCCACAATCTTTCCAGCACGCTTCAGAGTCCTGGTGGCGTAAAGGTCCTGGAGCGGCGGCAGATTGCAGCCAATCACCTTCTCTGCTGACCGAATGACACGCTGCAGCCTGCCCTTGTCCTTGGCCGTGCTAGCAGCGTACCAGATGGTGATGGAGGATGTGAGAGCAGTCTGCCCTTGTCCTTGGCCGTGCTAGCAGCGTACCAGATGGTGATGGAGGATGTGAGGACAGTCTGCCCTTGTCCTTGGCCGTGCTAGCAGCGTACCAGATGGTGATGGAGGATGTGAGGACAGTCTGCCCTTGTCCTTGGCCGTGCTAGCAGCGTACCAGATGGTGATGGAGGATGTGAGGACAGTCTGCCCTTGTCCTTGGCCGTGCTAGCAGCGTACCAGATGGTGATGGAGGATGTGAGGATGGACTCAATGATGGCTGTGTAGAAGTGCACCATCATTGTCTTTGGCAGGTTGAATTTCTTCAGCTGCCCCAGGAAGTACATCCTCTGTTGTGCTTTCTTGACGAGGGAGCTGATGTTCAGCTCCCACTTGAGGTCCTGGGAGATGATAGTTCCCAGGAAGCGGAAACACTCCACAGTGTCAATTGTGGAGCCACAGAGGGTGATGGGGGCAGGTGTGTATGTAAGTGTCTACAATTGCCAGATGAGTTTTGCATTTTGAACAGAGTGTTGTCCCAATGATATCAGGAGATTTCGTTTTTGAACAAAGTGTCTAATGTAAGAAAACGTGTGTAGTGTTTCGCAATAAGTGTGTTACAGAATAGCAAACAAAGTGCAAAGTTGACAATGTGTTTAAGCTGTGGTTACACTGTGTTTAAGCTGTGGTTACACTGTGTTTAAGCTGTGGTTACACTGTGTTTAAGCTGTGGTTACACTGTGTTCAAGGTGTGGTTACACTGTGTTCAAGGTGTGCTACAATACGTTTAGGTATTGAGGCTTTGGTCTAAGCATTTATATTTATTGTGTAAGCAATGGGCTATTCATTTCATTACAATCATCTATCAACTATCAATTGATGAGTACCTGTTGCATTCCTCTTAATGACTAGTTGTATGGAAACAGACAAACAATATTCCATGTTTAGATCATGAACGTTTCAAGATTACGAGATTCATTGTCACCAGTTAGCGTGGAGCATGAACCAATAAGACTACATTATCTATGGATGTTATATTTCATCGTCCTTCTTTATTATAATGTACTACTGTTTACCAGACACTGTTTCTACGCTCCCATGTACCACCTTTAAGACTATTTACAGTATTGACAGTACTGCACTGTATGCATGCAGGCCCTTGGAATTGCTTGTCCAATTCTGCCAACACGTTACTGATGATTGAGATATATATATATATATATATATATATATATATATATATATATATATATATATAGTCGTACCACATTGTTCGCCATGCCCGAAGGTTTTCTAAGATGTTTGGCTAACTGCAATGTAGATGAGAACCTCAAATGCTCAAATGCAGGACTTTCACCCAGGAGAGCGGGGTTCAAGTCCCGTTTGTCACGCTTGATGTAGTCGCTTCTTTCTTTCCTCCCGTGTGTGTGTGTCTGTGTGTGAGTGATTGTGTGTGTATGTTTGTTTGTGTATTCAAATCTGTTCATTAGGGTAAACCCCTTGAGATGTATCATCTCATTTGCGAGGGGGTCCCAACATATAATACAATCATTACATAACAACAGAGGAGTGAAAGAAAATAAAATGAAAATACAATTACCAATACCAACTGTGTGTGTGTGTGTGTGTGTGTGTGTGTGTGTTTGATTGTGTGTGTGTGTGTGTTTGATTGTGTGTGTGTGTGTGTGTGTGTGAGTGTGTTTGATTGTGTGTGTGTGTGTTTGATTGCGTGTGTGTGTGTTTGATTGTGTGTGTGTGTGTCTGTGTATGTGTGTGTGCGTGTGTGTGTGTGTGTGTGTGTTTGATTGTGTGTGTGTGTGTGTGTTTGATTGTGTGTGTGTGTGTGTGTTTGATTGTGTGTGTGTGTGTGTGTGTGTGTGTGTGTGTCTTTGATTGTGTGTGTGTGTGTGTGTTTGTGTGTGTGTGTGTGTGTGTGTGTGCGGCAGAATTCCACAGATTTTAAACAAATTATAAAAAAAATAAAATAAAACTCGTTAACACACGTCAACCCCAGTTATTGTTCAAATTTGCGGAAAAGTTGCGGTTGCGGTGATTGGTCCAAATTGCGAGTCGCACTAAAGTCACGGTGATTGGTTGAATTTGCGTGAATTGGTGCGATCGCGACATCGCGAAATCCTGGAGGAACTGATTACTCCCCAACACTGCGTATGGTTTGGAGGACTGAGTTTGAAGTCGTGACATTTTTAACCCTTGCGACTGAAATACCTTTTAGATGATCTCTGACGGCATATTGACTCCGTAGAGTCAGTTAATAACCTTCTAATATAACGTTCAACGAAACCAAACGGAGAAAAAAGATTATTTTTACAATGTTTTCATGAACTTTTTTGCTTCTGGACTCGTGTTTGGTGCCTACACCCAAGGGCGTAAATCCTAGGGGGGTCGGGGGGGTCAGGTCCCCCCCTTTTCAGGGTTGTCCCCCCCTAGAAATATCATTAAAACAATGCTGTGTATTGTAAATGATAATGATGTATACTTACAATATCTGTAAGTAGTAAAACAATACAAACCCCCAAAAATGCTTTTTAAGTTTAGAAACATTTTGAGTCCCCCCTCCCTTGCCTCACAGTGGTTTGGTCCACTGCCTGCTGTACGTTAGGATCTGCACTCGACTCACAGTCACATCGGTAGTGACCATAGACTGTAATAATATAGAGCCCATGGTAGTGACCATAGACTGTAATAATATAGAGTCTATGGTAGTGACCATAGACTGTAATAATATAGAGTCTATGGTAGTGACCATAGACTGTAATAATATAGAGTCCATGGTAGTGACCATAGACTGTAATAATATAGAGTCCATGGTGGTGACCATAGACTGTAATAATATAGAGTCCATGGTAGTGACCATAGACTGTAATAATATAGAGCCTATGGTAGTGACCATAGACTGTAATAACATAGAGTCTATGGTAGTGACCATAGACTGTAATAACATAGAGTCTATGGTAGTGACCATAGACTGTAATAATATAGAGCCTATGGTAGTGACCATAGACTGTAATAATATAGAGTCTATGGTAGTGACCATAGACTGTAATAATATAGAGTCCATGGTAGTGACCATAGACTGTAATAATATAGAGTCCATGGTAGTGACCATAGACTGTAATAATATAGTCTATGGTAGTGACAGGAATGTAGTAAGTAGGCGGTTCAAGGCTGTCTTATTCACATTAAATATCGATGAAGTTGTTCTTTTCTCAAGTAGAAATGATGCTGAGTAATTAATGAATTAGTTACGACAAAAAGTTCGCTATATTAGTGTAATATAATGTAATGTTAGCTAGCTTGTTTAATAGCTTGTTGGATAGAAATGCACCCACTGCAACTAACGTTACCACGGCGGTAAGCCTATCGTTATGTGTGTGAACTGATATTAGGGTTAATATTGAAGATATATAGTTGTGTTTGAAGTGGCTGATCAGTGGGTTTGCTGCAGTTAAATATATATCCTCTGTCCCAGACCAAACCTAATATTTATGTGGAGAACTCAAGTATTTTGTGGCTTGTGTACACATGTCCTCTACGAGTATAATTGTGGCTGTATTATTTGTGTCCCCTTCAACAATTGCTCTTCAGAAATTTTAAGTTTATTGTCCCCCACCTACTGTTAGATCAGATTTGCGCCCATGAGCGTGCCAAGACAAACAAGAAAGCTGCAGAAACATGAGATTGCAGACGAGCAGTCCAAAGTCTGAGGAAAGGACGGCGTCAAATGTTGCTCCAGCAGCAGGAGTCACACTTCAGCTGTCAGGCGTAGATACATCTTATCTGTGTGAAGCACAGGAAGCTTTCTAACTCTGCTTTATGATCTTTTCATATTCAGTTTCGGATCATCAAGGGAGCTCTTTCGCTTCTGAATAATCATGGTTGTATTAAAAATGCATCAGTGTGTCATTATGTTTGGATCTTTGGCGGACAGTTAGAAGAGTTCGTGAGACTGCAGAGAAGTCATTTCTTTTGAGAAAGGTGAGAGAGTAAATAAACCAGAATGCCTCGGACATAAAACTGTGTGAATACCTCCGAGACAACACAAGTACAAGCTAATAACAGAGCACTAGTCTAGTATTTTCATGCGCATTTCGAAGTATCGCATTTGAAAATGTTGATGGAAACGGCAGAATTAGAAAAAAACGTCCTCAAATTCACGGAAAAAGTTTTTATTTTCTCTCGTTTGAGTTGGCTCAATTGGCTGGGCTCAATCCGAGGGGCGGGATAAACAGTTGTCTTTCAAATTCCCTCTGCACGCGATAGGATACCAATCAGAGCAACGCTAGTTGATAGATTAAACTTTAAACTCCGAACACATCTTCCTTTTTTAAGAATGACTTCAGCACCGTTCTTTGTTCTTTTCTCAATGAAAAGCTGAACTCCAAGTCTTCCAGAGTCGCGGCCAAAGCCGACTCCAGAGACCGCTGTTCACCAGCTGCAGCAGCCATCTTCTTTGTTTTCAAGTAGCAGGGAATTCATGCGGAACCGTCGCAACTCTGCCGTCATTATGTTAAGCCCCGCCCACCGACTCTATACACGATGCGATTGGCCTGACTAGAGTTTGTTTTTTCTAGCTCGCAAGCCAACGGAGAGTTGCTAGACGACCCTGGCTGCAAATTACATTAGCTGCTGCTAGGGTGCGTCTTGCCTCAAACCCTCAAAGTCTCGGTCTTGACTCAGTCTCAATCCCTCAAAGTCTTACCGGCAAGTTCCACTGGATGCGGAACGTCTGCGGACCGGCTCCACTGCGGACCGGCTGCGTGCTCCGTCGTCCGTCAATACCCACCAGGTCTGGATTTGTAGCAGCACGGCTGCAGCCATGACTGACAGCTGTAGTCACGAGGACCCACGAGATCTCACGAGGACCCACGAGCTCTCACGAGGACCCACGAGCTCTCACGAGGACCCACGAGCTCTCACGAGGACCCACGAGATCTCACGAGGACCCACGAGCTCTCACGAGGACCCACGAGCTCTCACGAGGACCCACGAGATCTCACGAATTCACGTAGAACAGAACCACAAAGCCAACACCAGTTAGTTTCCATCCAGAGGAGTAGAGGGGGACAGCTCTGAGCTGTTCTCAAGGTGTAGTGCAGGAGATATGATCCGCCGTGAGCACGTTGGATTTTACTTTGAAAATTAACCGGATTTTTATTTAGTTTCTGTGCTCGACTTCCTGTCCCGCACTATCTGCCGTGTGCTGAATTGCTGCGGAGCTCTCCGGCGTCCGGCAAAAATAGAAGCTCTGCATATCTGCTCCGGAGGGCTGGGACCGCCGGAGATGGGACGGAGTAGGGACGCAGACGTTCTGCAGTCAGTGGAAATACACACACTGTCTTTAATGGAAACCTAATGACTCCGTCGCCGTTCCGGAGCCGTTACGCATCCAGTGGAAATTGCCGGTTAGTTTTGACTCGGTCTCAATCCCTCAAAGTCTCTGTCTCGACCCCTCCAAATCTCGGTCTTGACTCTGTCTTGACCCCTCAAAGTCTCGGTCTCGACCCCTCAAAGTCTCGGTCTCGACCCCTCAAAGTCTCAGTTTTGTCTCTGTCTCAACCCCTCAAAGTCTCGGTTTCGACCTCTCAAAGTCTCGGTCTCGACCCCTCAAAGTCTCAATCTCGACCCCTCAAAGTCTCAGTTTTGTCTCGGTCTCAACCCCTCAAAGTCTCTGTCTCGACCCCTCCAAATCTCGGTCTTGACTCTGTCTTGACCCCTCAAAGTCTCGGTCTCGACCCCTCAAAGTCTCGGTCTCGACCCCTCAAAGTCTCAGTTTTGTCTCTGTCTCAACCCCTCAAAGTCTCGGTCTCGACCCCTCAAAGTCTCGGTCTTATGTCGGTTTCGACCTCTCAAAGTCTCGGTCTCGACCCCTCAAAGTCTCAATCTCGACCCCTCAAAGTCTCAGTTTTGTCTCGGTCTCAACCCCTCAAAGTCTCGGTCTTGACTCTGTCTTGACCCCTCAAAGTCTCGGTCTCGACCCCTCAAAGTCTCGGTCTTGTGTCGGTCAGAGACCCCTCAAAGTCTCGGTCTCGACCCCTCAAAGTCTCAGTTTTGTCTCTGTCTCAACCCCTCAAAGTCTCGGTCTCGACTCTGTCTTGACCCCTCAAAGTCTCGGTCTCGACCCCTCAAAGTCTCAATCTCGACCCCCTCAAAGTCTCAGTTTTGTCTCGGTCTCAACCCCTCAAAGTCTCGGTCTTGACTCTGTCTTGACCCCTCAAAGTCTCGGTCTCGACCCCTCAAAGTCTCAGTCTTGTGTCGGTCAGAGACCCCTCAAAGTCTCGGTCTCGACCCCTCAAAGTCT
>CM042315.1:2342950-2347950 GCA_023566125.1 Zingel zingel
CTATCTATCTGTCTCTCTCTCTCTCTCTCTGTCTCTCTCTCTCTATCTGTCTCTCTCTCTCTCTGTCTCTCTCTCTCTCTCTCTCTATCTGTCTCTCTCTCTCTGTCTCTCTATATGTCTCTCTCTCTCTGTTTCTCTCTGTATCTGTCTCTCTCTCTCTCTCTATCTGTCTCTCTCTCTCTCTGTCTCTCTCTCTCTCTCTCTGTTTCTCTCTCTATCTCTCTCTCTCTGTTTCTCTCTCTATCTCTCTCTCTCTGTCTCTCTCTCTCTCTCTCTCTCTCTCTCTCTCTTTCTGCACACATCATCCAACAATCGTTAAACGAGGCAGAGAAGCTGAAACTTGGGTGCAACATTACTTTATGAAAATAATATGCACACAGGAAGTACTCTGACAGGAATAGCGCAGACAAACTTGATCGTTGTTTGTCCCTGAGCAAGAGCAGCGTCTCTTCCTTCAAATCGAGCACAGGATCAATACTGTGGAGTATTCCAGTAATGTGAATTCATTGAATCAGCTTCTCCTCCTGTCTGCATCAGCGGGCTGTTACTGATGATGACGGATACATCTGAACCTCTGCAGCGTACCTGGCTCCCTGTCACATCCTGTGAATATTTACACATGAACGGTCCATCGGGGAGAAGCCATGCAGCACAAAACCACTTAGGAATCCATCCAGTGACTCAGTCTATAATCTCTCCAGCCCACAATTACAAATCGTTACACATTTGCCACCTCAACAGCTCGCTGCACAAACAGGGAGAGTCTCAAAAGTAGAGCAGTAATGAGGAGATGATGCTGTTATTATATTATTTTAGTTGGGATGTCACTGAGAGGTATTACTCCCCCATTTCCTCCTGTTTCTGTTTCCCAACTGCTGGGATTCAGGCCAGTCAATGAACGCAACAGTAGTCAAGTTTTAAAGTGCTCATATTACGCTTTTTTGGCTTCTTCCTTTTCCTTTATTGTGTTATATATCTGTTTTGTGCACGTTATAGGTTTACAAAGTGAAAAAGCCCAAAGTCCCCCCCAAAGGGCCTTACCATCTCCAACAGAAAACTCTGTTCACAAACTGCTCCAAACAGCTCTATTGTAGTCCAGCCTTTACTTCAGAGACAAACGTGGTCACTTTGGAACACACGTTATAATGCTCGCCTAGCTGCTAGCATGGCACGCCCTCATACTCTGCTTCTGACTGGCTAGTAGTCCTTACCTAGGTACTGTCAGGGCACACCCTCATACTCTGCTTCTGACTGGCTAGTAGTCCTTACCTAGGTACTGTCAGGGCACGCCCTCATACTCTGCTTCTGACTGGCTAGTAGTCCTTACCTAGGTACTGTCAGGGCCCTCATACTCTGCTTCTGACTGGCTAGTAGTCCTTACCTAGGTACTGTCAGGGCACGCCCTCATACTCTGCTTCTGACTGGCTAGTAGTCCTTACCTAGGTACTGTCAGGGCACGCCCTCATACTCTGCTTCTGACTGGCTAGTAGTCCTTACCTAGGTACTGTCAGGGCACACCCTCATACTCTGCTTCTGACTGGCTAGTAGTCCTTACCTAGGTACTGTCAGGGCACACCCTCATACTCTGCTTCTGATTGGCTAGTAGTCCTTACCTAGCTACTGTCAGGACACGCCCTCATACTCTGCTCCTGACTGGCTAGTAGTCCTTACCTAGGTACTGTCAGGGCCCTCATACTCTGCTTCTGACTGGCTAGTAGTCCTTACCTAGGTACTGTCAGGACACGCCCTCATACTCTGCTCCTGATTGGCTAGTAGTCCTTACCTAGCTACTGTCAGGACACGCCCTCATACTCTGCTCTTGACTGGCTAGTAGTCCTTACCTAGCTACTGTCAGGACACGCCCTCATACTCTGCTTCTGACTGGCTAGTAGTCCTTACCTAGCTACTGTCAGGGCCCTCATACTCTGCTCCTGATTGGCTAGTAGTCCTTACCTAGGTACTGTCAGGGCCCTCATACTCTGCTTCTGACTGGCTAGTAGTCCTTACCTAGCTACTGAGCATGTGCGACTCCCAACAAAGATGTTAAAGCAGTGAGATGTCTCACTCTGTAGCTAAAACAGAGAGCTCAACACACAGGGTGAAAAGAGGAGCTGCATCAATGTGCAGTACAACAAAAATATGGTGTGTTAAAAAAAATGAAACCACATAAACCTATTCTGGTACAACCTCTAAATACAATTATGAAACTGAAAATTTATAATAATATGAGCACTTTAAGCCGCCCCGGTCTCCTGGGTGAAAGTCCTGTGTTGTGTGACCCCCCCCCCCGACCAACCTCCCGATGCAGATTTTCGGGCTTTCATTCTACTCGCTACCGTCGCTCTTCATGCTACGTCATCGTCAAACCCCGTGTAGCTGCTGCTCTCCGTGGTGCGTTCTACACACACGCTGAACGGCGCTTTTTGCGTCATTTCAGACGTGACAGCCACTGCCCAAACATCCATATTTTACGAGTTCAAAGTGAGAATGGGTTGCATGATAAGCCCTTTTCCCAAATTTTGCATTTTCTGTGTGATATGCCGGTATTATTCTAGGTTTAGAGGCATTATTTGGACATGTATACAGTACATTCAGAATCTGCATCTCAACTGTGTTACTTTCACACTCTTCCTCTGTGAATTTCTCCCTGTGGTTGTCGGGTCACCAGCAGCAGCTTTGTATCAGTATTAGGTGGATTTCCGGCTGTAATAGTCTGCTGAAAGCACATCTGAAGTCGTGTATATGTGTGTTGTGCAGGCTCGTTCAGCTGTCACATGATTCTCCATCCGCTCCTATTATATCTGGCAGTGTTTGCTGTGACTGGCGTGAGCCGAGGGAGTGGGGAGGAGACAACTTTGATGTTCAACCAAGCGCTCCCCTTCAAAGTTCTGCGCTGCTGGATTAGCCGAGGAAGGAGATTACTGTAATTGGGGACTGTAGAGGTGGAACAAAAGGTTGTTCTCTCTGTCAGAGAGGTGGATGTTGTACAGTGAACACACACACACACACACACACACACACACACACACACACACACACACACACACACACACACACACACACACACATAGTTCAGTGGAGGATGTTAAAGGGAAAATCCACTCCAGCTACAGCGATCATTTCGGCGCCTCCTCTATTTCTTCCGCGAGATTCGAGCGTATGTGTCAAGCCAGCAGTGGTGAAATGTAACTAAGTCCATTTACTCCAGTACTGTACTTAACTACAAATGTTGAGGTACTTGTACTTTACTTGAGTCTTTTATTTTCATGCCACTTTCTACTTCTACTCCGCTACATTTCAGGGAGAAATATTGTTATTTTTACTCCACTACATTCATCTGTTCCAGCTTTAGTTACTAGTTACTTTAGTTACTCCACTACATTCATCTGACAGCTTTAGTTACTAGTTACTTTAGTTACTCCACTACATTCATCTGTTACAGCTTTAGTTACTAGTTGCTTTACACATTAAAGGACAATTCCGGCGCAAAACAAACCTAGGGGTTAATAACAGATGTGCACCCAATCTGTCCGCTCTCTGGGACATGTTTTCATGCTAATTGAATGTGATTGTAGCTTGAAACAAGCTAGCGCGGACCGCTGGTTAGCTTACAACGCTAGCTAGTATTCGGGGCACAGGGAAAGTAAAAACAAATCGCTTTTTATACCACTAAAAAGGCTCAAAATATCACCACACTTCAGCGGTAGCATAAGGAGGGTCCCTACATGTTAACCGAAGCATTGAGAACTTTGTAAGAGTACAGGCAGTTCATTGAAAAGATAGATTATAAAGACACGCATGTTCATGTTTACATGTCAAGTCCAGCCCTGTTTAACAGAGAGGGGAAATCTTCAGACTGTACCAAACACTGCGTCTCTTGGGCATCGCGACGTAACAGGTCCCACTCCGTGCAACACAGACACTCCTGTTGGGCGGCCATAGCTTCACAATGTCCGCAGGTACACCACCAGTTTCCCCAAGTACGAGGCTGTGTTGCGGCATTGACTACCGGTAGCTCTCTCTCTCTCTCGTAGCCCTTTCACGGAGCTCCCGCAGCTCACTTACAAAGTTCTCAATGCTTCGGTTAACATGTAGGGACCCTCCTTATGCTACCGTTAAAGTTTGGTGATATTTTGAGCCTTTTTAGTGGTATAAATAGCGATTTGTTTTTACTTTCCCTGTTCCCCGAATACTAACGTCTTTCAAGCTACAAACACATTCAATTAGCATGAAAACATGTCCCAGAGAACGACAGAGTTCTCTCTTTAGCGCTATAAGTATACGCGATTGGTCGGGACTATCGCCGTCCCTTTAGCGCTATAAGTGAACGCGCTTGGTCGGGACTATTGCCGTCCCTTTAGCGCTATAAGTAGACGCGCTTGGTCGGGACTATCGCCGTCCCTTTAGCGCTATAAGTGAACGCGCTTGGTCGGGACTATTGCCGTCCCTTTAGCGCTATAAGTAGACGCGCTTGGTCGGGACTATTGCCGTCCCTTTAGCGCTATAAGTAGACGCGCTTGGTCGGGACTATTGCCGTCCCTTTAGCGCTATAAGTAGACGCGCTTGGTCGGGACTATCGCCGTCCCTTTAGCGCTATAAGTGAACGCGCTTGGTCGGGACTATTGCCGTCCCTTTAGCGCTATAAGTAGACGCGCTTGGTCGGGACTATTGCCGTCCCTTTAGCGCTATAAGTAAACGCGCTTGGTCGGGACTATCGCCGTCCCTTTAGCGCTATAAGTAAACGCGCTTGGTCGGGACTATTGCCGTCCCTTTAGCGCTATAAGTAAACGCGCTTAGTCGGGACTATTGCCGTCCCTTTAGCGCTATAAGTAAACGCGCTTGGTCGGGACTATCGCCGTCCCTTTTGACGCCGTTATGTTAAGGAAAAGGTCGTGGGTGGGCTTACGGTTCCGTGACACGCGGGAACTACGGGGCGGTTGGGTTTAGGAAAAGGTTATGGATGGGCGTACAGTTCTGTGACAGAAAAAAATGACTAAAGC
>CM042315.1:2352950-2375450 GCA_023566125.1 Zingel zingel
GCGTGTTGCAGGACTTTCACCCCGGAGAGCGGGGATGGCGTCCCGCGTGTTGCTGTTCCTTTCCGCATTATTAACCACAACTGTCCCGTTGCTGTCGGCGTGTCCGGCGTGTGACGGTTCCTTTCCCAGTTCTTCTTTTTCCTAACCTCAACCGTCCCGTTGTTGTGGCGTTTCATGTCCCCGTTGTTGCGTGCCACAGAGACCGCGGATCGTGTCTGTGCGCCCGGGGAACGCATCCCCGTGTGGCGGTCCGTCCGTTGTTGTTGCCGGCGTGTGGCGCTTAATTTCCCCGTGGCAGTACACGAAATGAAATTCGTAATCTGTACACGAAATGAAATTCAAATGAAATTCGTAACCTGTACATGAAATAAACGAGAAAATTGTGACCTGTACACGTATCACTAAATAAAAATAACGTGACCATTTCACGAACTGGCGTGAGACCGGGTTGTTTTTTTTCCATCAGACCAACTAGATCTGAGTCTGAGCCGAGAGGCAAAGTCTTTTTTTTTTAACTGTTGTTCCTTGGTTAGTCGGCAGTGCACGACGCAAGCGCATGCATACTGACGATTGGCTGAAGTTGAGTAAAATGTCATGGTTAGCCAATCAGAGGTAGAGTTGGGCGGGTGTTCGGACACATAAGAACAACACAAGCGAGTCAGTCAACGAGAGAGAGAGACAGGTATGGCGTTATGAAATCAAGGAGAGGGTTAACTTCTCCTGCTCCAGATGTCCCACCGTGGTCAGAAAGAACAGGGGAGACACTTTGATTCTCTCTCTATGACTCTAGAGTCGGTACTCGCTCCAAAGCTAATCACCGTCAATCTCTCACTTCCCCTCGCTCTATCACCTACTCCCCACACCCACCCACACACACACACACACACACACACACACACACCAGTGCACAAGTATAAACATCATAAGTAACAAGCATCATTTAATTTGTCCCAGTCGTGGCCTGTTGAGATGTTGTGTTATTTGTATCGATCCACTATATAAACATAATATCTACATACATGGCTTTTGATTGGAGGCCAGTCTCACTTTGTCCCACAGCAACATTAAAGTAGTTTAGATTTGTGTACATTGTTTCTGTTAATAATGTATTGTATTAAGTGTCCATTTCATTATAATATTCAGATGTATCAGAAATAATTGAAAATGCACATGTATTTTAAGTTCCATTAAAGAGGGGTAGGTGGAGGTGGGGGTCACATTTGAGCATTTAAAAATGTACTTGAAAGTAATGCAATAGTTACTTTCTGAAGTAACTAGTTACTTTCATAATTTGTAACTGAATAAGTAATTTAGTTACTAAGTGCTATGTCCAATTCCATGATTTTTTTTGCAACGCACAGCTCCAGTGAGAATCAATCATTAGAAAAAGGAAAAGGTCATCCAAAGCAACTGGGATAATTTCCCTGGAATAATGGTGCACCTTGTGCTCTAAAAGCCATGCAAACGTACGGAAGAAGCTCACATTAATCCTGAGGACGGTAAACAGTCGGGGCTCCATATTAACGTTAACAGACGGGGAACACTGTTAATGGAGACTATTGTGTCGAGGCAATTAGTGGAACTTGTGATTAACTGCAGGTTTCACCCAAACAGTGACCTTTTAGTTATATAAGTCATCAGCACCAGGTACACCGAACAAAAATATAAACAGTAGACAGACAGATAGACAGATAGATAGATGGGTAAATATATAGAGATAGGTAGGTAGGTAGGTAGATAGATAGATAGATAGATAGATAGATAGATAGATAGATAGATAAGTGGGTTGGATGGATGGATGGATAGGTAGGTAGATAGATAGGTAAGTAGATAGATAGATAGATAGATAGATAGATAGATAGATAGATAGATAGATAGATAGATAGATAGATAGATAGATAGATAGATAGGTAAGTGGGATGGATGGATAGGTAGGTAGATAGATAGATAGATAGATGGACGGATGGACGGACGGACAGATAGATAGATAGATAGATAGATAGATAGATAGATAGATAGGTAAGTGGGTTGGATGGATGGATGGATAGGTAGGTAGATAGATAGGTAAGTAGATAGATAGATAGATAGATAGATAGATAGATAGATAGATAGATAGATAGATAGATAGATAGATAGGTAAGTGGGTTGGATGGATGGATGGATAGGTAGGTAGATAGATGGATAGATGGACGGACGGACGGACGGACGGACAGATGGATAGATAGATAGATAGATAGATAGATAGATAGATAGATAGGTAAGTGGGATGGATAGGTAGGTAGATAGTAGATAGATAGATGGACGGACGGACGGACGGACGGACAGATGGATAAATAGATGGATAGATAGATAGATAGATAAATAGATGGATAGATAGATAGATAGATAGATGGACAGATGAATGGATGGTCCGGACTTTGAGAAGCGCTCGTTTAACCATACAGACCTCTATACACATCAGACCGCTCACTTGTATCTCAACATTTCTCCATTCTCGGCTGAGATGGACGTCATAGCGCTGCGTAAATCAGCCAGCGACTGGCGTCTTAATCCCGACAAACATCCCAGCGGATTTCAGCCTGCATGCACGTTCCTTAAAAAAAAAACAAATCCCCAAATTTAAAATCGAATACCTACCCATCGAACGAATATTCGAATATTCGGATCCAGCCCTAGTGATAAAAACTGGTCATTTTAGGGCGCCCATTTCCCCCCCCGATGCTAGGACATGTGTTGCCTTCGTCTGTAACTTCAATAAGTAACAGATATAAAAAAAGAAGTAACCACCATAAATTTAAACAAGTCTATCGCCTATTTTTAGCGGTTATTCCCATGTTTAAAACGCTTTTTTTAGGGGTATAACACCGATTTTTTACATTTTTGTGACGGGAATATGAGAGAAAGGCTTAGATCTTTTATTTCAACTTGTAAAAAATGAGAGCAAAAACAAGTGTCTATATTTTTGTTTAGTATATATATATATATATATATATATATATATATATATATATATATATATATATATATACGTATATACATATATATATATATATATATATGTATATATATATATATATATATATATATATATATATATATATATATATATATATATGTATACAGTATATATAAATGATAAATACAGGTGTTGGCAAGGGTGTAACTTTGGGTTCAACATTGGGGAGATTGAGATCTCCACTTCGGAGCAAAATTGAAATTTTTAATTTCCTGCATTATGGTGAATTTTTCTGCATCAAGTTATGGTGCAACTGTCTTTATGTATGTAAAGGAAATTATAAAAGGTTTTTTGGTGGGTTACAGTGGCCGGTTTTGATTATTGGGAGGGTTGTAACCACCCCCAACCCCCCTGTAAATTACACCTATGGGAGAAATCAGCTTAATTATGTAAAGAATTCTGCGGCATTGATTTACGTGGGCTTTGCTGGGTATCCACCTTGCTATCGGCGGTTATTTGCCTCCATATGTTCTGCTCTATTTTTGAAGTTAAATAATTCACCTTAAGCGTTAGCTCAGCTGCGCGTGGGTTCGACCACAGACTCACACACATGTTGCAGAACCGCAAGTCAGAGTCAAACTTCCAAACTCTAGGTTTGTGATCAATTATTCAAACGGCACACTTTTCGTCTGCAAGGCTTTTAGGTGATTAATTAGACTCTACAGTCGCCTACTTTTCATTTAAAAAGCCAATATTGTTGATAAAAGAGAACAGAAAGTGCCTCTCTTTTCAGACAACATTGCCTATCATCTTTAAGAGCTTTTCGAGGTTCTATGGGTGAAACATTTTCCAACTAAATAATTAAGTGAAAACCAACAGGATGGACCGTTTATTAATGTGAAGTGTGAGGTTTTGCATCCCAAACTGTTACACATGACTATAACAAACAGTTTGGTTGGATTTAAGTGTATTAACTACATATAAATGATTGTGGTCACAGTCACAGAAACAGCCTGGTCTCAAAGAAGTCCGTGAAATGATAACGAACTGTTAACACCGCATTACGCACACGTAATTTTCACACATTCTGCGTGGCCACCACGGAAAGCAATGCCAATGTAAAGTCAATGAGAAGATGACGTAGCATTAAGAGCGACTACGGTAGCGAGTAGTATGAAAGGCCGAAAATCCACATAGAGAGGTTGGTTGGGGGGGTGGATGGGTCACACAACACAGGACTTTCACCCAGGAGACCGGGGATCATGTCCCGCGTGTCACGTTTCCTAAACCCAACCGTCCCGTTCTTCTTTACCTAAACCCAACCGTCCCGTTCTTCTTTACCTAAACCCAACCGTCCCATTCTTCTTTATCTAAAGCCAACTGTCCCGTTCTTCTTTACCTAAACCCAACCGTCCCGTTCTTCTTTACGTAAACCCAACCGTCCCGTTCTTCTTTACGTAAACCCAACTGTCCCGTTCTTCTTTACCTAAACCCAACTGTCCTGTTCTTCTTTACCTAAACCCAACTGTCCCGTTCTTCTTTACCTGAACCCAACTGTCCCGTTCTTCTTTTCCTAAACCCAACTGTCCCGTTCTTCTTTACCTAAACCAAACCGTCCCATTCTTCTTTACCTAAACCCAACTGTCCCGTTCTTCTTCTCCTAAACCCAACCGTCCCGTTCTTCTTTACCTAAACCCAACTGTCCTGTTCTTCTTTACCTAAACCCAACCGTCCCGTTCTTCTTTACCTAAACCCAACTGTCCAGTTCTTCTTTACCTAAACCCAACTGTCCCGTTCTTTTTTACCTAAACCCAACCGTCCCGTTCTTCTTTACCTAAACCCAACCAGCCCGTTCTTCTTTTTCTAAACCCAACTGTCCCGTTCTTCTTTTCCTAAACCCAACCGTCCCGTTCTTC
Organism: Zingel zingel; assembly: GCA_023566125.1. Lineage (NCBI taxonomy): Eukaryota > Metazoa > Chordata > Actinopteri > Perciformes > Percidae > Zingel > Zingel zingel. Next base: position 2,357,823 of record CM042315.1, read on the forward strand.
TTTACCTAAACCCAACCAGCCCGTTCTTCTTTTTCTAAACCCAACTGTCCCGTTCTTCTTTACCTAAACCCAACCGTCCCGTTCTTCTTTATCTAAACCCAACTGTCCCGTTCTTCTTTATCTAAACCCAACCGTCCCGTTCTTCTTTACCTTAACCCAACCGTCCCGTTCTTCTTTACCTAAACCCAACTGTCCCGTTCTTCTTTACCTAAACCCAACCGTCCCGTTCTTCTTTACCTAAACCCAACTGTCCCGTTCTTCTTTACCTAAACCCACCTGTCCCGTTCTTCTTTATCTAAACCCAACCGTCCCGTTCTTCTTTTCCTAAACCCAACGGTCCCGTTCTTCTTTATCTAAACCCAACTGTCCCGTTCTTCTTTACCTAAACCCAACTGTCCCGTTCTTCTTTATCTAAACCCACCTGTCCCGTTCTTCTTTATCTAAACCCAACCGTCCCGTTCTTCTTTACCTAAACCCAACTGTCCCGTTCTTCTTTACCTAAACCCAACTGTCCCGTTCTTCTTTATCTAAACCCAACTGTCCCGTTCTTCTTTTCCTAAACCCAACTGTCCCGTTCTTCTTTTCCTAAACCCAACTGTCCCGTTCTTCTTTATCTAAACCCAACCGTCCCGTTCTTCTTTACCTAAACCCAACCGTCCCGTTCTTCTTTACCTAAACCCAACTGTCCCGTTCTTCTTTACCTAAACCCAACCGTCCCGTTCTTCTTTACCTAAACCCAACTGTCCCGTTCTTCTTTACCTAAACCCAACCGTCCCGTTCTTCTTTACCTAAACCCAACCGTCCTGTTGTTGTCCCGCGTGTCATAGAAACGTAAGCCCAGCCACAACCTTTTCCTTAACTTAAGGGGCCGTGTTCATTTCACGGAATTCTGTGTGATCTGGTTACACAGAAAACATTCTGCAGTCTTTAGGAAACAGGATGCAAACAGTGACTACGTTAACATGCACATATTCTGGTTTCTGCCCTCATTCCAAAAAAAATCTATATTCCAACTAAGCTGTTGACACAGCTAATAAAAGTGAATATTCCACTAATATAATATTCCCGTTTACATGCAACTGTGCAAAACAGGATTTTTTTCGAAGTGTTCCAGCGGTGGCGGACTTGTTGGACCGTGTGAACACAGCGTCCCTCTTTCATTTCTTCAACCAGCTTCTTGAAAAGGTCGCCGTAGCGAAGTCTTTTCTTTTGGCCATGCATCTCTGTGGGCTGGTTGGTTTGTGTCCAACAAACGCACAGAGCTGACGTAAGTCTTAAACAGGCAAGAGACCGTAAACTGTCAGCATCTCATAACATGCATACCTGTGCAAAGAATGTTTCTAAACCCTGAATAATACCGACATATCCCCAGTGTTGGGGATTAAAGGAATACCTGTACCGGCGTTACGTATTCAGAATACAAATGATGAGTAACTGTATTCTGTTACAGCTACCATTTAAATAGTTGGTATTTAGCATACAGTTACATTGTTGAAATCAGTGGATTACATGACGATACTTCTGTTTCACGAGTTAATTCACTCTCTGAATGAATTAGGGCAACTCCAGCATTTCCCAGAAGCCCCAATATGAAAACGAAAACATGAGCTATTTGCGTGATCACTGATAGAGGTAGAGATGGAGTCGGAACCGGAACAACAGAGCCAGGGCAGGAATGCGTTTCTATCTTGGAAATTCAAACAGCATTTCACATTAAAGAAAGAACAGGGAGAATGAAATATAACTGTGCAGTGCAACCTCTGCTTGCAGCAACCAACCACCTTTCAGCGTCCAAATGACTCCCCCTCCAATCTGAAGAAGCATCTTAAAGTCAGTTATTTTTTTAATTAGCCAAGGATAGTTGTCTGCTGTCTTTTACTGGTCACATTGCTATTTTATAGTTGTATCAGGTAGCTACCTGCTAATTTGACGTGCGACTTTACATTCTCCTACGTGCTGATTAACTAGCCCCAGAGCCGTTGAAAGACTGACTAGCCCCGTTTGACATGCTAGCTAACGTAGTATGCAGTTCGGGACTACAAATACAACAATCTATCTGCTTGTTCAGGTACACATTCAGCCAGTTGGACCAGAAGAACACACCAGAATAGGGCTGATTAGTAAGCTGTAATGTGATGGCCGCATTCCTACACTTATAAAATGCAATTCAATGTGGAAGTAATCCAAGTATTCAGAATACGTTACTCAAATTGAGTAATGTAACAGAATATGTTACAAATTACATTTTTGGCCATGTATTCTGTATTCTGTAACGGAAAACGTTTTGAAACTATCCTTTCCGACACTGCATATCCAACATGCCTAAATCGGAAAATCCAGCACGTCTTGCGAGTCACTGCGTTCGGCCAATCGAATATGTGCAAGTTCACATGCCTAAGGAGCCTGTTTTCCTACTGTTTACATCGTGATCATTGCAACGGAAGATAAACTGATTGCTGCTGTGATAACTTCCCTGAGCTGTAAAATCCAGTTTTAGGATTATTAAGCTCCGTGCAGTGTTTAGGTCTCTGATTGAAGTGTTCACAAGCCTCAAACCGACACAGCCCTTTGCATATTTAGGCTGATCACCTACGAAAAGGACAGTCATTACAGCAGGCTTTCAGACTGAAAACAGCCCTGCCTTAACACATGCAACGGGCGGCGTTAGTCGGGACGAGTTGTTTAAGGTGCAGGTGAGACGATGGGGACAGATCCATGAGTTGGAAGCCTTGTTATCAGATAGAAAACACTGCAAAGCGGCTTATAAAAACCCTGCAGTTAACATTTTATCCTCCACGATAAAGATTGCGAGGTAAACGTGTTGCTAAGATATCTCCCAGGAATATATATCTGCAAGAAGCATCTCTGAAATTCAAAGCCTTGATGACAACTTTGTTTATCAGGGTTTCTGCAGGTTTCAACATGTCGAATTTCAGACTTTTGGAGACCTTTTTAAGACCTTTATGAATGAAATTTAAACAAATAATATCTGTTTTATGTCTGTGCTACAATCCCAAAGAGACCAATAACGTGAAAGCTGACTGGCTGCAAAATAAGTTGCATGTTGGTCTCAGCTTTCAAATTTTTGTCACTTTTTTCAACATTTCTTTTAATTCATGGTCATACACTTTATTGATATGACATTATACTTAATTTTTGAGTAAAAAATAAGAATTTTTATATTAATTATGAATTGTCTCGACTAATAGTTAAGATCAGAGGATGTTGAGTAGATCACAGACTGGTATATGTCAAAGTTTAGTCAGGATACTGTTTTAAAACCATTTAAACTATTATTTTTGGGCAATTTGCTTGAAAGAAACCCATATTTCTGATATAAAAAAACATTAATAATGTGCCAAATTTGACCCGAGGAAAACACAAGGGTTAAAAGTATCAGTTCAGGCACCGTTTTCGGCACCAGCCCCATTTTAAAAGTATTGTTTGAGCACCGGTGTCTGAAAATATCCAAACGATACCCAACCCTATAGTTCACACGTATATAGGACTGCAAGAGAGGAAGAGAAAAAGAAATGAATGCAGCTATGACATGGTTGAACAAAGAGCTCGAAGCCGGAAGTGTGCCTATGTTCCCACATTTCTAAGATTTTTTTTCCAAAATTATTCCTTTATCATAAATTTGTATAATATTTCATCCCCCTTTCTCCCAATTTGGTAGCCAATTACACCCAACCTATTATCCAGTAGCAAAGGACTACAGATGAAATGTAGCCCTAACCCTAACATAGGGCCTAATTTTAACAAAAATCTTAGAAATGTGGAAACGTAGGGCCTAATTTCAACAAAAATCTTAGAAATGTGGGAACATAGGGCCTAATTTGAACAAAAATCTTAGAAATGTGGGAACATAGGGCCTAATTTGAACAAAAATCTTAGAAATGTGGGAACATAGGGCCTAATTTTAACAAAAATTTTAGAAATTTGGGAACATATGGCCTAAATTCAACAAAAATCTTAGAAATGTGGAAACATAGGGCCTAATTTTAAATAAAATCTTAGAAATGTGGGAACATATGGCCTAATTTTAACAAAAATCTTAGAAATTTGGGAACATATGGCCTAAATTCTAAGAAAATCTTAGAAATGTGGGAACATATGGCCTAATTTTAAGAATAATCTTAGAAATGTGGGAACATAGGGCCTAATTTTAACAAAAGTCTTACAAATGTGGGAACATATGGCCTAATTTTAACAAAAATCTTAGAAATGTGGGAACATATGGCTGTGGGACCATAGGGCTGACCCCCAATACCCAACCCTATATTTCACACATATATAGGACTGCAAGAGAGGAAGAGAAAAAGAAATGAATGCAGCTATGACATGGTTGAACAAAGAGCTGGAAGCCGGGAGCGTGCCTAAGTTCCCACATTTCTAAGATTTTTTTTCCAAAATTATTCCTTTATCATAAATTTGTATAATATTTCATCCCCCTTTCTCCCAATTTGGTAGCCAATTACACCCAACCTATTATCCAGTAGCAAAGGACTACAGATGAAATGTAGCCCTAACCCTAACATAGGGCCTAATTTCAACAAAAATCTTAGAAATGTGGGAACATAGGGCCTAATTTGAACAAAAATCTTAGAAATGTGGGAACATAGGGCCTAATTTGAACAAAAATCTTAGAAATGTGGGAACATAGGGCCTAATTTTAACAAAAATTTTAGAAATTTGGGAACATATGGCCTAAATTCAACAAAAATCTTAAAAAATGTGGAAACATAGGGCCTAATTTTAAATAAAATCTTAGAAATGTGGGAACATATGGCCTAATTTTAACAAAAATCTTAGAAATTTGGGAACATATGGCCTAAATTCTAAGAAAATCTTAGAAATGTGGGAACATATGGCCTAATTTTAAGAATAATCTTAGAAATGTGGGAACATAGGGCCTAATTTTAACAAAAGTCTTACAAATGTGGGAACATATGGCCTAATTTTAACAAAAATCTTAGAAATGTGGGAACATATGGCTGTGGGACCATAGGGCTGACCCCCAATACCCAACCCTATATTTCACACATATATGGGACTGCAAGAGAGGAAGAGAAAAAGAAATGAATGCAGCTATGACATGGTTGAACAAAGAGCTGGAAGCCGGGAGCGTGCCTAAGTTCCCACATTTCTAAGATTTTTTTTCCAAAATTATTCCTTTATCATAAATTTATATAATATTTTATCCCCCTTTCTCTCAATTTGGTAGCCAATTACACCCAACCTATTATCCAGTAGCAATGGACTACAGATGGAATGTAGCCTAACCCTAATCCTAACATAGGGCCTAATTTGAACAAAAATCTTAGAAATGTGGGAACATAGGGCCTAATTTTAACACAAATCTTAGAAATGTGGGAACATATGGCCTAATTTCAACAAAAATCTTAGAAATGTGGGATCATAGGGCCTAATTTGAACAAAAATCTTAGAAATGTGGGATCATAGGGCCTAATTTTAACAAAAATCTTAGAAATGTGGGAACATAGGGCCTAATTTTAACAAAAATCTTAGAAATGTGGGAACATATGGCCTAATTTTAACAAAAATCTTAGAAATGTGGGAACATATGGCCTAATTTCAACAAAAATCTTAGAAATTTGGGAACATATGGCCTAATTTTAACAAAAATCTTAGAAATGTGGGAACATATGGCCTAATTTCAACAAAAATCTTAGAAATGTGGGAACATAGGGCCTAATTTTAACAAAAATCTTAGAAATGTGGGAACATAGGGCCTAATTTGAACAAAAATCTTAGAAATGTGGGAACATAGGGCCTAATTTGAACAAAAATCTTAGAAATGTGGGAACATAGGGCCTAATTTGAACAAAAATCTTAGAAATTTGGGAACATAGGGCCTAATTTTAACAAAAATCTTAGAAATTTGGGAACATATGGCCTAATTTTAACAAAAATCTTAGAAATGTGGGAACATAGGGCCTAATTTTAACAAAAATCTTAGAAATGTGGGAACATATGGCCTAATTTCAACAAAAATCTTATAAATTCGGGAACATAGGGCCTAATTTCAACAAAAATCTTAGAAATTTGGGAACATATGGCCTAATTTCAACAAACATCTTAGAAATGTGGGAACATAGGGCCTAATTTGAACAAAAATCTTAGAAATGTGGGAACATAAGGCCTAATTTTAACAAAAATCTTAGAAATGTGGGAACATAGGGCCTAATTTTAACAAAAATCTTAGAAATGTGGGATCATAGGGCCTAATTTGAACAAAAATCTTAGAAATGTGGGATCATAGGGCCTAATTTTAACAAAAATCTTACAAATGTGGGAACATAAGGCCTAATTTTAACAAAAATCTTAGAAATGTGGGAACATAGGGCCTAATTTTAACAAAAATCTTAGAAATGTGGGAACATAGGGCCTAATTTTAACAAAAATCTTAGAAATGTGGGAACATATGGCCTAATTTTAACAAAAATCTTAGAAATGTGGGAACATAGGGCCTAATTTTAACAAAAATCTTAGAAATGTGGGAACATATGGCCTAATTTTAACAAAAATCTTAGAAATGTGGGAACATAGGGCCTAATTTTAACAAACATCTTAGAAATGTGGGAACATAGGGCCTAATTTGAACAAAAATCTTAGAAATGTGGGATCATAGGGCCTAATTTTAACAAAAATCTTATAAATGTGGGAACATAAGGCCTAATTTGAACAAAAATCTTAGAAATGTGGGAACATAGGGCCTAATTTTAACAAAAATCTTAGAAATGTGGGAACATAGGGCCTAATTTTAACAAAAATCTTAGAAATGTGGGAACATATGGCCTAATTTTAACAAAAATCTTAGAAATGTGGGAACATAGGGCCTAATTTGAACAAAAATCTTAGAAATGTGGGATCATAGGGCCTAATTTTAACAAAAATCTTACAAATGTGGGAACATAAGGCCTAATTTTAACAAAAATCTTAGAAATGTGGGAACATAGGGCCTAATTTTAACAAAAATCTTAGAAATGTGGGAACATAGGGCCTAATTTTAACAAAAATCTTAGAAATGTGGGAACATAGGGCCTACTTTTAACAAAAATCTTAGAAATGTGGGAACATAGGGCTGTGGGACCATAGGGCTGACCCCCAATACCCAACCCTATATTTCACACATATATAGGACTGCAAGAGAGGAAGAGAAAAGAAATGAATGCAGCTATGACATGGTTGAACAAAGAGCTGGAAGCTGCCAGAAGAAACCCAAAACGAGAAAGAACAGACTTGCCCACAGTTAAATGTGCAGTGCAGTGAAGCACATACTGAGTCTAATTAAAGTCAGGGATGTTCCTCGCTGTTTTAGTTTATTTGTCGAGTCCAACAACTTTCTCCGGACTCAATCATTGCTGCTGTTTAAGAGGACGCTGGATTTTAATCTTCTTTCAATTTGTTAGTCCGCCTGGAGAGGATTTCCTGCCGGCGTTGAGTGATAACAATGAAATTTAAGTTGAGCAAACAGGGTATGAATGTAAAGTGAGGCGGTTCAAAGGGACGGTGTTCTCCGTAGTGGCTTCATTCTGGGATGTCTCCTATGTTTCACATTAATCTCACGACACGTTTACCATGAACTCCTCTGAACAACCCACGAGAAGCAATCTAACACAACCCAGGAAATAAAGAAACAGAGTAGAGGATGATAGATATGTCTGTGTGTTTCATTCCCTTTTGATTGTTGTTGTATCAGTGGCAAACAATGTCAGACAGGTACGGAAGAATGTGAGAAAATGCAATCAAAAGCAAGATTATTACTCTGCTTTGTCACTCAAATAAATGGAAATCTACATACTTATTTTTCTGGCTTTAATAGCAGCGGAGATTAAATCCGCGGCGTGCATCTCGGCACAAATTCTCTGTAAATAATTCATCACTGTCAAACTGGAACAACCTCCATACTCCCACACAAACTGTCCATTTCCAGCTTAAAGATAATTCAATTACCGTTTATATGAAGTGAAAGGATTGGGGCGTGCCTAAGTTCCCACATTTCTAAGATTTTTTTTTCAAAATTAGGCCCTATGTTCCCAGATTTCCTTTTTCATTAATTTGTATCAGATTTTATCCCCCTTTCTCCCAATTTGGTAGCTAATTACACCCAACCTATTATCCAGTAGTATGGACTACAGACGGAATGTAACCCTAACCCGAACATAGTGCCTAATTTTAAGAAAAACCTTAGAAATGTGGGAACATAGGGCTGTGGGACCATAGAGCTGTGGGAACATAGGGCTGTGGGAACATAGGGCTGTGGGAACATAGGGCTGTGGGAACATTGGGCTGTGGGAACATTGGGCTGTGGGAACATAGGGCTGTGGGAACATTGGGCTGTGGGACTATTGGGCTGTGGGAACATAGGGCTGTGGGAACATAGGGCTGTGGCTGTGGGAACATAGGGCTGTGGGAACATTGGGCTGTGGGAACATAGGGCTGTGGGAACATTGGGCTGTGGGACTATTGGGCTGTGGGAACATAGGGCTGACCCCAAAGGATTCACTCAGTTTCAATCTAAATGTATCGCAAACATTAACCGAATTTCGAGGAAATATTCAAAAGAAAATGTTAATGAATCTTTGTCTCTGTCCGCTACCGTTAAGCCATAGGTGTCAAACTCAAGGCCCGTGGGCCAAAATGGGCCCTTTGCAGATATTGATATTGATGTCTGTGCGCGTCTGTGTGTGTATGTGTGTGTGTGTGTCTGTGCGTGCGTGTGTGTGTGTCTGTCTGTATATGTGTGTGTGTGTGCGTGCGTCTGTGTGTGTGTGTGTGTGTGTGTGTCTGTGTGTGTGTGTGTGTGTGTGTATATGTATGTGTGTGTGCGTGCGTGCGTCTGTGTGTGTGTGTGTGTGTGTGTGAGTCTGTGTTTGTGTGTGTGTATATGTGTGTGTGCGTGCGTCTTTGTGTGTCTGTGTTTGTGTGTGTATACGTCTGTGTGTGTGTGTGCGTGCGTCTGTGTGTGTGTGTGTGTGTCTGTGTTTGTGTGTGTGTATATGTATGTGTGTGTGCGTGCGTCTGTGTGTGTCTGTGTTTGTGTGTGTATACGTATGTGTGTGTGTGTGCCTGCGTCTGTGTGTGTGTGTATATGTATGTGTGTGTGCGTGCGTCTGTGTGTCTGTGTTTGTGTGTGTATACGTCTGTGTGTGTGTGTGTGTGTGTCTGTGTTTGTGTGTGTATACGTCTGTGTGTGTGTGTGTGTGCGTCTCTGTGTGTGTGTGTGTCTGTGTCATTAATTCCCTTTTATTCTGCCTCTCAGATAAGCCTCTCTCCTCACTCAGTGAGCTGAATGAATTGCGTTTCTCTGCTCAGCAAGAGGACGGCCGAGCTGTGAATGAAGCACTGAGCCCCGATGAAACGCTTCCAGTCCTGATTATTGTTTCCTTCCTTCCTTTCTTTCTTCGGCGGGAAGGTGAGGTTGAAAGGCTTCGGGAGAAGATTTCATGTTCTCTGTAGATATACATGAAAATATAATGAGACATCTTTGCCTTTTTAATTAGTAAAACAGCACTCAGCTGGGGGGGACTCAAAGAAAAAGGAGAGGAACACGATTCCATGTTTAAGTCATTATGCATTGTTCCACACGGCTGTGTGGTCTGGGTTAATGTGGAAATGTCATACTATGGCTGTGTCTCAAACATTGACATATACATAATGGACCAGCAGATCCCGTGTCTCTGGACGGAGACCAGTGAAGGATGTTAGAAGCTCTTTTCCGGTGATGGCTGAGCGTTACTGAGCAGCCTCCAACTGAGCTTGAAGACGTAGATGTGACGTGAGCAACCTGTCTGAAAGTTGGAAGTCTTCTGGTAGCTGTGCCAAGAGAAATCTCAATCATTCCCAATCTAGCAGAGACGGAGAGCGTAGGTATATGTAAGGAGATAACATAGGCACAGGCTAATTACTGATCACTAACATGATAGTTAACATTAGGAATTACACTTAAACAGCTAATGGAAGTCCAAACTGCCTGAGAGCTTCTCCTGGACTATACGGTAATTCCTCTACTATGAGACAGTAAGTCTCGTGGTTATGACCCAATCGTTAGCCTATTTTTATAACAACGTCTGCTACGGAGCCATAACGTGAGCTACAAGGTAATGGAGCCTTTTATACATTGTCGTGTTTCTTTAGAAATAAACAACGGACAAATAGAGTCTTTAAACGCTTCAGATGTAAAGTTATTCTCTGTCAAAGTGACGTCAGAATGAATGGGAGTCAATGGGATGCTAACGGGAGGTGATGGCTTGTTAGCATCAAAATGGCGCCATAGGAGGTTCGCGGTCCGAGGAGAAACGTACCCCCTTGGTCTCAAAGCGCCTACTTGCACATTTCAAACACTTAGTTTTAAGTAGATAGTGTATATAACGCAAAAAGTCAGTGCACTGAAAAGTACCAGGATGACTCCCTAAAAACGGTCAAAAAGTTCAGTGTGGAACGATGGACCCTACTCGCATTAAACTGGCGCCATCTTGACTACAAAGCCTTGACCGGCAGCTGATTGGACGAACGCGTCACGTGGGTCTGGCTGCTCGAGAATTTCACACTGAACTGTCATGGCGGCTTGTTTGGAATCAAGGGGGTAAGCTTCGCTTCAGAGCTTGAACCTCCTATGGCGCCATTTTGATGCTAACAAGCCATCACCTCCCGTTAGCATCCCATTGACTCCCATTCATTTTGACGTCACTTTGACAGAGAATAACTTTACATCTGAAGCGTTTAAAGACTCTATTTGTCCGTTGTTCATTTCTAAAGAAACACGACAATGTATAAAAGGCTCCATTACCTTGTAGCTCACGTTATGGCTCCGTAGCAGACGTTGTTATAAAAATAGGCTAACGATTGGGTCATAACCACGAGACTTACTGTCTCATAGTAGAGGAATTACCGTATAGTCCAGGAGAAGCTCTCAGGCAGTTTGGACTTCCATTAGCTGTTTAAGTGTAATTCCTAATGTTAACTATCATGTTAGTGATCAGTAATTAGCCTGTGCCTATGTTATCTCCTTACATATACCTACGCTCTCCGTCTCTGCTAGATTGGGAATGATTGAGATTTCTCTTGGCACAGCTACCAGAAGACTTCCAACTTTCAGACAGGTTGCTCACGTCACATCTACGTCGTCTCTCTCAGTTGGAGGCTGCTCAGTAACGCTCAGCCATCACCGGAAAAGAGCTTCTAATGTCCTTCACTGGTCTCCGTCCAGAGCAACGGGATGGTGGTCCATTCTTATATACTGTCTATGTCCGCTACTCATTTGCATACAGGAAAGCGGGCTGGAAAATTGCGTTCACACGTGTTGCGTTCATCACGTTCGTCACGCTCATCCTGCTCGTCATTTCCAGTAAGTGTTTTAACATAAGTGTTCATTTTGGGACAATAATAACCATCAAAAGTGGGCACTACGGCAGTAAGTGGTCAGTGCACATTAGCGGTGTATTGACGGAAATATGCCCAATGAGACACAGCCAGAGGACTCGTTTGACAGCATTTTCTCACATCTCTTTATTCTGAAATACCCTACACTGATTTGCCTCATTACACATTAAATATGATATTCACATTTAACCAGCAGTGCACATTACAAAATGATTACAGGATGTTCTCAAGAACCATTCCTAAATATCACTACCAAAAGTAATGCACTGAATCCGTATACATTTGCTGTATGCACAACATTGACTGCTTCGGCATAACAGCGGAAACACACCGGGCGCGTAAGGGTCACGTGTAGTCCGTGTAGCGTAGATACGTGCCTGATCCCGCACCTGGCCATTCATACCGGACGCGTATTTCTACGCACCGGCCAAAAGCGATCCTTCTCCTCTCTCTGTCACTCTCTCTCTGATAGAAAGAGACAGGGTGAGTGGGGAAAACTGTGGTAATTGTAGTCTATATTTGTGTGTGTGTGTCACTCTCTCTGTCCGTCCGTCGGGCTCTCTCTCCGTGTGCCGGATCGCGTGTCTCGCTGTGAGAAGTGTACAGTGTAAAGCATCCGTCTGCTCTGTGGTCTTCCTGTATGTGATTACGCTCGCATCTCGCGCAAGAAATAGACGAGATGCCAAAACGATTGCTGCAGAGCGTGGGCTGACGTGGACACTACGCGCCCGATATGAACGGACAGATGTGTCCCGGTGTCTTTTCACTGTAAGAGCGCTGTGGGCAGAGAAGGAGTGGTGGATGTTTGAGTCCATAAAAAACAGGGGAGCGGGAGTTCAAGTCCTGGTAGAAATTGCACGTTTTTGTTCATGACAATGCGATGATTAAAGCCTTTGTTTTCAGGAATCAGGAGATTCTGTCTGTCAGACACGTTCAATCACTTCTACTAGGGCTGTGTGAGGCATCCTATGGATTTCATGTCCTTTTCACATGAATCGGCCTCTCCGTCATCACAAACTCGGCCGCCCACTTTAATATCTCTCTCAGTGTGAAGAGCTCTGATCGCTCACTCATTAATGCCTTCCCTCGACTCCTCCTTTCCTGCTTTTCAATCGCCTCTCGTCTTTGCTCATATTCTCCTATCCCTCCTCGTGTTGTTTACGTTTCACTCGGCTCTCCAGGCTCTCCTGCAGACCCTCGGAGGCCGGCTGTTATCAACACTCTCCCCAGCTGCCGGAGCTCCGGACACAAACAGAGAGCTCTTCATCTGGGTCTTAAGAGGCTCCCGAGGGCAGGAAGCTGCAGGTATCGCTGTAGTCGAGGACACCTGAGAGGCTGGATCAAGACCAGAGCATAACTGGAGACAAGACCACCCACAGGAACACGTACGTACTTATGTTTGACACATATATAACATGTCAGTAATAAGCAAAATCTCAATGGGAATGTATTCGCACTTGTACAAAAAGAAGTTTGAGCACAAAATGTGTGTAGACTGTGACCACAAACAGGCATCAAACTACCTGAAACCTTGAACTCAACCGTTAACCCCATGCACCATGGTGCCATTCCAGTGGTGGAATGTAACGAAGTACAAATACTTCGTTACTGTACTTAAGTACATTTTTCACGTATTTGTACTTTACTTAAGTACAATCAATAGTGCATACTTTTGACTTTTACTTCGTTACATTTTGCAGCAATTATCTATACTTTCTACTCCACTACATTTATACAACGTTACGTTACATTTCCGTTACGTTTTCTGATCAGTTTTCCCCGTGCCCAAACATCTTCCTGACCGTCACACGTTTGCGGTCTGCAGGGAAGCCTTCAGCAGCGGCCGTCCAGCTCCCGGTGCCGCTCGCGATATTACAAATCCCACTACAGCCACGCCAAGACCCGCCCTTCAATAGCATCTACTGGCCAGGCGCTTACCGCTCCCGGTACTACTGCTGCTGCTCCCGATACTCTGCTTGGTCATATGTGAAGCATCCGTTTACATTGGGTTAATATACAACCCGTATATCTATCTTAAAACACTCCCGGCTTCAGATAAAGTATTAGGGGACCACTATGGCCTATATAAAAAGAGACTTCAGATACAGTATTAGGGGACCACTAAGGCCTATATAAAAGAGACTTCAGATACAGTATTAGGGGACCACAAAGGCCTATATAGAAGAGACTTCAGATACAGTATTAGGGGACCACTAAGGTCTATATAAAAGAGACTTCAGATACAGTATTAGGGGACCACTAAGGTCTATATAAAAGAGACTTCAGATACAGTATCAGGGGACCACAAAGGCCTATATAAAAGACTTCAGATACAGTATTAGGGGACCACTAAAATATATAATATAAAATCATCCAAAAAGCAGCATGTCATAAGACTTTTAAAAAGGGGACAGTGCAAATTAATGAAAAGCATGATTTTAAGTGGATTCAAAATGCCAGAATAAGCCCAAAGGTTATTTTCATTTGTAGTCCCTGGCCTTTATGTTAAAAAAGACTTGCACATATGCCTCGTCGTGTATAGTTGTGACTTGTTTATGTTAATGCCAGCTCCAGAAAAACCCAACAAACACTACTTTTGAAAATGATTTAAACAAGACCGTTAGAGCCAAATGAGATTAACGTACCTTATTGTGAATTAATCTCATAAAATGAGAGTCGATATCAGATGAAATTGAAAGCAGTGACCCTCGATGATGAGGTCACGCTGCTGTGAGAACAACAGTCGCGAGAAACAAATAATAATGGCACAGTTCACTCAATAGAAAAAAAACAGGAACTAAATGATTTTAATGTGGCATGACGAGGATTCATCAGCTTAAACCAAATATAGAATGAAATTAAATTAAAACCTAATCAGAATGTGAGATCAGAGCTGAATAACATCTGTCCTGCTTTAGTGCCACAGCTGCCCTTTAAAGGAACAAGCCGACTTTAGCTTATTCACCACATCCCCCAGAGTTAGATAAGTCCATACATACCCTTCTCATGGGTTTAGGGTATGGCTCCAATGACCTTTTTTGTACGTCTTCACATGCTACATATGTGTACCAAGTTTCGTGAGTCTATGTTAAACGTACTGCAGGGGCTCAATTTCTTTAACTTTGTAGGGGGCGCTAGCGAGCCATTTTTGTGCGCCTATTCCCGAAACCCTTAAAATACGGACATTTTCACCAGACTTGATGCAACTGCCAATTTTGATGAATATTTGAATATGTTAAGCCCCTCAAAAAGCCAATTCTTTTGCCGTAATAATAATAATTAAAGCTGCAAGCAGCAATGGACGGGCCCTCGTGCCTCTGCACACGTCAGGGTTACTCATCTCTGTGCGCTTTGTAGCTCTTTCTGACGGTTCCTCCGGTAGCTTAGCTTAGCACGGATCCTGGAGGTAACCGGCTCCATCTAGCCTAGCTTAGCACGGATCCTGGAGGTAACTGGCTCCATCTAGCCTAGCCTAGCACGGATCCTGGAGGTAACTGGCTCCATCTAGCCTAGCCTAGCACGGATCCTGGAGGTAACTGGCTCCATCTAGCCTAGCTTAGCACGGATCCTGGAGGTAACTGGCTCCATCTAGCCTAGCCTAGCACGGATCCTGGAGGTAACTGGCTCCATCTAGCCTAGCTTAGCACGGATCCTGGAGGTAACTGGCTCCATCTAGCCTAGATTAGCACGGATCCTGGAGGTAACTGGCTCCATCTAGCCTAGCTTAGCACGGATCCTGGAGGTAACCGGCTCCATCTAGCCTAGCCTAGCACGGATCCTGGAGGTAACTGGCTCCATCTAGCCTAGCTTAGCACGGATCCTGGAGGTAACCGGCTCCATCTAGCCTAGCCTAGCACGGATCCTGGAGGTAACTGGCTCCATCTAGCCTAGCTTAGCACGGATCCTGGAGGTAACCGGCTCCATCTAGCCTAGCTTAGCACAGATCCTGGAGGTAACCGGCTCCATCTAGCCTAGCTTAGCACGGATCCTGGAGGTAACTGGCTCCATCTAGCCTAGCTTAGCACGGATCCTGGAGGTAACTGGCTCCATCTAGCCTAGCCTAGCACGGATCCTGGAGGTAACTGGCTCCATCTAGCCTACTGCTCCGAATAAGTGACGAAATAACGCCAACATGTTCCTATTTACATGTTGTGATGTGTAGAGTAACAGCGTTTACAAATAACAAGGTCACATGACACACAGCCATCTTCTAACCGTAAACAAACCGGGAACTATATTCTCAGAAAGGCGAGAGTAAACTTTCCATTCAGAATCTTACTGGCATCCATTTCGGCGTCTCGCGCTCGCCATCCACTCAAAATTAGGGCTGTCAAACGATTACATTTCCTTAATCGTGATTAATCGTTGAATTTCTATAGTTAATCGCGATTAATCACGTTTTATCACATGATTAAAATTATATTATTTAGCATTTCAAACAGTTTTTAAGTCCATATTAACGATGGAAGCCGTTCTTTCCAGAGGATCTTGATTGGGAATCAAATGAATGCAAAGAAAGTGACTTTATGAACTTGACTTTAAGATTTGTATTTGTTTATTATATATTTAATCTAGTCACACATTTGAATTTAACAACAACTTTGAATGCACCACAAATCTGTAAATTACCAGTTTCATTGAACGCACCGTCTGTGTTTCTCCGACAACAGCAGCTGCAGATTGTTACGAAATACAGACACACTTTACACCTTTTAGCGTTAGCTGTCAGCATTGTAACCGTGTTTAATCCAGCTACTAGCTAGCGGTAGGCTAACGTTAGCTGCTGTTGAGTATAGTGTTAACTAGCTAGCGGTAGGTTAACGTTAGCTGCTGTTGAGTATAGTGTTAACTAGCTAGCGGTAGGTTAACGTTAGCTGCTGTCGAGTATAGTGTTAACTAGCTAGCGGTAGGTTAACGTTAGCTGCTGTCGAGTATAGTGTTAACTAGCTAGCGGTAGACTAACGTTAGCTGCTGTTGAGTATAGTGTTAACTAGCTAGCGGTAGGTTAACGTTAGCTGCTGTTGAGTATAGTGTTAACTAGCTAGCAGTAGACTAACGTTAGCTGCTGTTGAGTATAGTGTTAACTAGCTAGCGGTAGGCTAACGTTAGCTGCTGTCGAGTATAGTGTTAACTAGCTAGCAGTAGACTAACGTTAGCTGCTGTTGAGTATAGTGTTAACTAGCTAGCGGTAGGCTAACGTTAGCTACTCCAAAGTTTGCTAGCCCAAAAAGAACGTTATTAACGCCGTTAAAAATGGGTTTGCGTTAACGCCGTTAATAACGCGTTTAACTGACAGCACTAGTTTTAACCCAAACGAAAGCCAACCCTATCTACTCTACATCAGGACCTAAATATTATAAAGGGTGTCATGTACTGATACATATTACATACTACTGTTACATATTCTAACAGAAACTTGTGTCTCAGCGTTCCTGCTGTCTCTCTCAGACATCAGAGGACATCAGACGACTGAAAGCTTGAATTATCCAAAGTTCCTCTGCGGGTCGGTGCAGCAACGCAGCACTAATCCACAGTGACAGGAAGTGCACGCAGTAAAAAGTGAGCCTCACATTAAAAACCAGTCATGGTATCTTAAAGAGCTCATATTCTGCTCATTTTCAGGTTCATAATTGTAATTTGAGGTTGTATCAGAATAGGTTTACATGGTTTCATTATCAAAAAACTCCATATTGTTGTTGTACTGCTCATTGCTGCAGCTCCTCTTTTCACCCTGTGTTCAGGTCTCTGTTTTAGCTCCAGAGTGAGACCTCTCACTGCTGTAACATCTTTGTTGGCAGTCGCACATGCTCAGTAGCTAGGTAAGACCACATGCTCAGTAGCTAGGTAAGAGCACATGCTCAGTAGCTAGGTAAGACCACATGCTCAGTAGCTAGGTAAGATCACATGCTCAGTAGCTAGGTAAGGACTACATGCTCAGTAGCTAGGTAAGACCACATGCTCAGTAGCTAGGTAAGACCACATGCTCAGTAGCTAGGTAAGATCACATGCTCAGTAGCTAGGTAAGGACTACATGCTCAGTAGCTAGGTAAGACCACATGCTCAGTAGCTAGGTAAGATCACATGCTCAGTAGCTAGGTAAGATCACATGCTCAGTAGCTAGGTAAGACCACATGCTCAGTAGCTAGGTAAGACCACATGCTCAGTAGCTAGGTAAGACCACATGCTCAGTAGCTAGGTAAGACCACATGCTCAGTAGCT
>CM042315.1:2380450-2385450 GCA_023566125.1 Zingel zingel
AGGAGGCCTCGGGGAAGACCCAGGACTAGGTGGAGGGACGTCCAGCTGGGAGGAGGCCTCGGGGAAGACCCAGGACTAGGTGGAGGGACGTCCAGCTGGGAGGAGGCCTCTGGAAGACCCAGGACTAGGTGGAGGGACAGCCAGCTGGGAGGAGGCCTCTGGGAAGACCCAGGACTAGGTGGAGGGACGTCCAGCTGGGAGGAGGCCTCGGGGAAGACCCAGGACTAGGTGGATGCACGTCCAGCTGGGAGGAGGCCTCGGGGAAGACCCAGGACTAGGTGGATGCACGTCCAGCTGGGAGGAGGCCTCTGGGAAGTCCCAGGACTAGGTGGACGGACGTCCAGCTGGGAGGAGGCCTCGGGGAAGACCCAGGACTAGGTGGAGGGACGTCCAGCTGGGAGGAGGCCTCGGGGAAGACCCAGGACTAGGTGGATGGACGTCCAGCTGGGAGGAGGCCTCGGGGAAGACCCAGGACTAGGTGGACGGACGTCCAGCTGGGAGGAGGCCTCGGGGAAGACCCAGGACTAGGTGGAGGGATTATATCTCCAACCTGGCCTGGGAACGCCTCGGGATCCCCCAGTGCTGGTTAATGTGGCTCGGGAAAGGGAAGTTTGGGGTCCCCTGCTGTAGCTGCTGCCCCCGCGACCCGATACCGGATAAGCAGACGAAGATGGATGGATGGATGGTCATTAAACCTAATGTATGTGACATTTTACCTCATTTTTGAGTTAGAAAAAAGCAGAAATTATGAATTATTTGAACTAATAGTTCAGATCAAAGGATGTTGAGTGGATCACAGACTGGTTTATGTCAACGTTTAGTCAGGAGACTGTTCTAAAAACATTTAAACCATTTTTTTAGATGATATGAAATTGATGGGTCCCATACCACCTACATGCACGCATCCAAGTTATTTTGGGGGGCAATTTGGTTGTAAAAAACCCATATTTCTGATATTACAAACCTTGAAAAGAGAACAACACAAGGGTTAAGTAACTGGCAGACGAGATGTAATCCTGGAGGCTTATCTTCCTGGATTAAAGCAGAAAATGTACAGCTGAATGTTTCATCTTTAGAAAGGCTGTTTGTCATCATCTCAAAGGATTTCTGTGTGATACAAGTTTGCAGTAGTAGGCATCAACCAACCGCAGAATCCTTAAGATACATATTTCTCATTTTAATATATATTTAAATGAGCCCATGGTGTGTAACACATCCATCAATGAAGTAGGCACAAGAAAAGAAAACATAAAAACAAAGAAGAGTGTGAACTCACCAAAACAAAGTGTGCTCAAGTGTCCTCGAGCTTCCCTTCCATCATATTTTTATAAGTCAAAAGAATCGAAAAAAGACTGGGATGGGGAACGGCTGCTGCATGCTTCACCTTGAAAAAAAAGAAAGAAAGAAAGAAGAAAGATGTGAAAAGGTTTGCAATGAATCTGTAAAGGTTGAACTTGTGATTGCAAAAAAAGAGACACAAAGAGAAGGAAGCATGGTGACGAATTTGGAAGAGAGATCCAAACAAAAGGAGGCTCTTGTTGTATTTGTCTGATCCGACTGCAGACTGACTTTACTCAGAGCTCAAATTGTTGACAGTTCTCGCTGGTTTGAGGCAGGTGCTGGAGAAAAATAATAACAAAAAGCAAGTTTATGAAGATATTTCGTAAGATTTGGAGCTTCTGGGTGTTTTGATTCAGACAAATATGAAATATACATACCTGCAAACTCAGAAGGGCTGAAAAAGGTGACACATTTTATACACCCTCAATTCCTGTTAAACGACAAAAGCAACCACCGGATTGGAAAAAGGTATTTTACAATAACTTTGAATGCACCAAGAGGCTGGTGAGGTGAGTTCCAAGCGAAGCTGTTCACTGTTCCTCTCCAGTGAAATACAGTCACACTTTACACCGTTTAGCTGGTTAGGCTAACGTTACCTGCTGCTAATTGTAGTGTTGACTAGCTAACGGTAGGCTGACGTTACCTGCTGCTAAGTGTAGTGTTGACTAGCTAACGGTAGGCTGACGTTACCTGCTGCTAAGTGTAGTGTTGACTAGCTAACGGTAGGCTGACGTTACCTGCTGCTAAGTGTAGTGTTGACTAGCTAACGGTAGGCTGACGTTACCTGCTGCTAAGTGTAGTGTTGACTAGCTAACGGTAGGCTAACGTTACCTGCTGCTAAGTGTAGTGTTGACTAGCTAACGGTAGGCTGACGTTACCTGCTGCTAAGTGTAGTGTTGACTAGCTAACGGTAGGCTGACGTTACCTGCTGCTAAGTGTAGTGTTGACTAGCTAACGGTAGGCTGACGTTACCTGCTGCTAAGTGTAGTGTTGACTAGCTAACGGTAGGCTAACGTTACCTGCTGCTAAGTGTAGTGTTGACTAGCTAACGGTAGGCTGACGTTACCTGCTGCTAAGTGTAGTGTTGACTAGCTAACGGTAGGCTAACGTTACCTGCTGCTAAGTGTAGTGTTGACTAGCTAACGGTAGGCTAACGTTACCTGCTGTCGTGTTTAGTGTTAACTAGCTAACGGTAGGCTAACGTTAACTGCTGTCGTGTTTAGTGTTAACTAGCTAACGGTAAGCTAACGTTACCTGCTGCTAAGTGTAGTGTTGACTAGCTAACGGTAGGCTAACGTTACCTGCTGTCGTGTGTAGTGTTAACTAGCGTGACATGTTCCAGTTCCCTCTAACGTCCATTTTTGAAGCATCAAAGAGAAGCGCAGGCATTTCAGTGGCACCGAAATCCGTGTTGCAATTCGATCTGGTAGATAACGGTCGTTAAGGCACCGATGCCGTATTATCACTAGGTCTCGGACCTCCCCCCTCCCAAATAAAAACTCTTTGGATCTACACGATTCACTTGGATGACATTTTCCCATTCAAGCGACTAGTTTGCAGGTATGAATGTACAGCACTGAATACAACACCAAAAGTCAACTACGGAGAGCCTCACAAAGCCTCCGTCCCTGAAGAAACTGAGAACTGAACTCCTGGCCAGTCAACCTGTTCTCGCTTTCAACTCGTACCAATACTGACGCTCGGTCAGCGTCTTTCAGCGTTACATACCGATGCAAAAATCCCCCTTTAACGTCTGTACAGAACACACCGGGCAGAGCAGCGGCACGGCACATTTTTTACATTAAAAAAATCCTGCGGCACACCACCAACCAAAAATGTTACAAAATGACACATTATAGCCTAATAAGATCAGAATCTGCATTTTTCCTTTTTAAAAATGTATCCATGGCTGTTGCAGGCTTACGTCGACGATCTCGGCCCTACTGCTTACATCCTGTCACTGCCACCAGGGGGCAGTCATTCTACTGCTTACATCCTGTCACTGCCACCAGGGGGCAGTAATTCTACTGCTTACATCCTGTCACGGCCACCAGGGGGCAGTCATTCTACTGTCTTACATCCTGGCACTGCCACCAGGGGGCAGTCATTCTACTGTCTTACATCCTGGCACTGCCACCAGGGGGCAGTCATTCTACTGTCTTACATCCTGTCACTGCCACCAGGGGGCAGTAATTCTACTGCTTACATCCGGTCACTGCCACCAGGGGGCAGTCATTCTACTGCTTACATCCTGTCACTGCCACCAGGGGGCAGTAATTCTACTGCTTACATCCTGTCACTGCCACCAGGGGGCAGTAATTCTACTGCTTACATCCTGTCACTGCCACCAGGGGGCAGTCATTCTACTGCTTACATCCTGTCACTGCCACCAGGGGGCAGTCATTCTACTGTCTTACATCCTGTCACTGCCACCAGGGGGCAGTAATTCTACTGCTTACATCCTGTCACTGCCACCAGGGGGCAGTCATTCTACTGCTTACATCCTGTCACTGCCACCAGGGGGCAGTCATTCTACTGTCTTACATCCTGTCACTGCCACCAGGGGGCAGTAATTCTACTGCTTACATCCTGTCACGGCCACCAGGGGGCAGTCATTCTACCGCTTACATTCTGTCACTGCCACCAGGGGGCAGTAATTATATTGTCTTAAATCAAAAAGGTCATTATTGCGCTATACTGCCACCTAATGACGCAGAATAGTATTTAATTTCTCTGCCAGTCATCACATTGCAGTCACAGATGCGAAAAATTGGCAAATTATTTGCAGTAACTCAATAAAAAATATTTGTTGGACCAATTAAGTAAACTCGGATAATTTCCCACGGCACACGGGACGATCTCTCTCGGCACACGGGACAATCTCTCACGGCACACGGGACGATCTCTCACGGCACACGGGACGATCTCTCACGGCACACGGGACGATCTCTCACGGCACACGGGACGATCTCTCACGGCACACGGGACGATCTCTCGGCACAGTGGTTGAAAATCACTGACGTAGTGTTAAGAGAGACAACCGTAGAGAGTAGTATGAACTAGAAAATGCATTTCCTGCAGAAAATGCGTGGGAATGCTGAATAGCTGAAGCTAAACTGGATGAATAGCTTAAATCCGTAAGAAGAAGTTGAAGTAGTGAGAATTGTTTTAATAAGTATGAATTCCATTAAAAAGTTAAAAGTTGACGCTAAACTGAATTATGGGCTTTAAAAGTTGAAAATGACAAAATATGTAGAACATTGTGAGGTCTGAGTATATTTTCTAACTGATAATGACTCACATATGCAGAAATATGACACAAATTGTATGAAAAATGTTAACCTAAATAAGCGAAGAGCTTAAATACATTGTTAGAAAAGCTGGAAGATGAACTGTAATACTGTCAAAGATGGAAGTTGAAATGAATTACCTGAAAATGTCTTAATATTTAAAAAAGTATAAATAGTAGAAACAAGTTGAAGAAGTCCCATCATTAGCTGAAAGAGCTGAACATTTTAAAAGTTGAATGGTTGTAATAGCTGAACGTATGCAGAAGTTACGGAGAGCCAAAAAACGTACGGAAGAGGGAATAAGAAGATTATAAAGAACAGAATAACAATCGTTTGAATGCTGTTGTGACTTCTTTTTTACGTTTTGTC
>CM042315.1:2392950-2402548 GCA_023566125.1 Zingel zingel
AGACGTAAAATCCTACAAAGAGACACAAAATGTTTGGGGAAATTGCTTTTTTGAATTGAAAAATTCACATTTTCTTGAGGGACGCCCAGAACCCACGCCAAAATCTCCGACCAATCAGTAGTCTGCAGGCTTTCACATCACCTTTTGGTATCGCATCAGCTCGCTGGGAACCTCGACGGAGGTGATACTAAATAAATTGCAGCTGCATCGAGGACTAAACCTCTACATATGACGCACCTCCTCCATATCTCTGCTTCTCTTCATAGAAAGCTTACTATATTTAGGGTATGAGGAGTTGCAGCGTGCGCCTAGACCGGTGGGGGGTGGGTGTGTAGCCTCAGTCATGGCGCACCCCCATCCTATCACTGCTTCTCCCCATAGAAAGCTTACGCATACTTAGGCAGTAAGGTGTCGCAGCGTTAGCCTAGACCGGCGGGGGAAGGTGTGTAGCCACAACACAGCCTCCCTATGCGGTTATAGTTCTAGACTACCGGGGCACCTCCTTTGACACACTGAGCTCCTCTCTCCTCTCTCTTTCCATCTGTGTGTATTCATGTTCCAGAAATGCTTGTTATTAACCTAGCTCCGGGGAGCTTCCCCGGAGTCCGTATGTTCTTTGTCCCCCCAGCACCATCATCTTGGATCATGATGGCACCTACATCAAGGTGGCAGCTGTCGCCGTGGTCCTGCCCTACGCCCTGCTGTGCCCAATTACACCCTGCAATGCCGGCGTCGACTTGCTATGTCCGGCCAACGCCCTGTTACGCCATGATGTTCTCTACGTCACCATGAACTATTACAACTACTCTAGTCATTATCTTAATTGTGACTTTTTTATTGCCATTGTTCATCAAACCCCCAACCGGCACCGCCAGACACCGCCTACCAAGAGCCTGGGTCTGTCCCGTCAGACACCGCCTACCAAGAGCCTGGGTTTGTCCCGCCAGACACCGCCTATCAAGAGCCTGGGTCTGTCCCGTCAGACACCGCCTACCAAGAGCATGGGTCTGTCCCGTCAGACACCGTCTACCAAGACCCTGGGTCTGTCCCGTCAGACACCGCCTACCAAGAGCCTGGGTCTGTCCCGTCAGACACCGCCCACCAAGAGCCTGGGTCTGTCCCAGGTTTCTTCCTAAAAGGGAGTTCCTCCTCTCCACTGTCGCACTTACACATTCATGCATGCTCTTGGGGGAATCACTGGAAGAGTTGGGTCCTTGGAAATTACAGAGTGTGGTCTAGACCTACTCTATCTGTAAAGTGTCCTGAGATAATTCCTGTTATGATTTGACACTATAAATACAATTGAATTGAATTGAATTGAATATGGGCACCCGCTCTACCGACTGAGCTATCCGGGCGCCCTACTTAATGCTTTTTTGGCGCTTTTAAATGATGGCTAAAGGAACTTTGTTAATGCATCTTTTAGGGCTTTATATCGACCGAACTGTAAGTGAGAAAGCTATATGAGACATGCAATAATACAGTCAAAGATCTTTGACTTTTCTCTTAAATAAAAGCATGCCTGGACCAGGATGTGATTCTTATTTTCCAGTGCGGCCCTTATTGAAGATAAGTTTGACCCTCCTGATATGGAGAGAGATATAGCTGCACATTGCTGTTTCTGTGTGCGCAGTAACTGAAGCAGGGAACATAAGTCGATGGAGATTAATGACGGTGCGACTCTCTGTTTTCTCGCTATATTGAGTTAGCGGTGGCCGGTCATTGCTTATTTAAAGCTCACATTTCCTCATTACAGACGGGGAAAACAGGTGTTAATCAAAGAGTGGGTGTTTGTGATTAAATGGCTAAGAAGCTGTGACTGCAGCTCGGGGTGTTGGTGTTCCCGTTTATGTAAGACTGTTTAAATGTTTGTGTTTCAGGCTTTTTATTATTATTATCTAACATTGGGGCTGGGTATCGCCACTCGGAGTCAATTAGGACTGCAACTAACCATTTTCTGGATGAACGTATTTGATTTTTTGGTCTAGAAAATGTCAGAAAATGGTGAAAAATGTGGATCAGTGTTTCCCAAAAAGCCCAAGATGACGTCCTCAAATGTCTTGTTTGTTCACAACTCAAAGATATTCAGTTTCCTGTCCCAGAGGAGAGAAGAGACTAGAAGATATTCAGATTACTGTCCCAGAGGAGAGAAGAGACTAGAAGATATTCAGATTACTGTCCCAGAGGAGAGAAGAGACTAGAAGATATTCAGATTACTGTCCCAGAGGAGAGGAGAGACTAGAAGATATTCAGATTACTGTCCCAGAGGAGAGAAGATACTAGAAGATATTCAGATTACTGTCACAGAGGAGAGAAGAGACTAGAAGATATTCAGATTACTGTCCCAGAGGAGAGAAGAGACTAGAAGATATTCAGATTACTGTCCCAGAGGAGAGAAGATACTAGAATATATTCAGATTACTGTCCCAGAGGAGAGGAGAGACTAGAATATATTCAGATTACTGTCCCAGAGGAGAGAAGATACTAGAAGATAGTCAGATTACTGTCACAGAGGAGAGAAGAGACTAGAAGATATTCAGATTACTGTCCCAGAGGAGAGAAGAGACTAGAAGATATTCAGGTTACTGTCCCAGAGGAGAGAAGACACTAGAAGATATTCAGATTACTGTCCCAGAGGAGAGAAGATACTAGAAGATATTCAGATTACTGTCCCAGAGGAGAGAAGACACTAGAAGATATTCAGATTACTGTCCCAGAGGAGAGACTAGAAGATATTCAGATTACTGTCCCAGAGGAGAGAAGAGACTAGAAGATATTCACATTTAAGAAGCTAACGACTCAAACCATCAAAATAGATTAATCTTTACAGCTCAAGATTCAACATCGATCCGATTAGGGATATTTCAGTTAAAGTACCAGTATAGCTTGGCTATGAAAGAGATTTTCAGTGATCTAACGCTGTAAATTGTACAACATGCTAGCCTGACAAGCCAGACCCACATCCAGATGTTGGGTCTGGGAACTCACCATTGGCAGATAAACGGTTGTCTTTCAAATTTCCTCTGCACGCAATAGGATAGCGCTACAACCAATCAGAGCAACGCTAGCTGATGAATTAAACTTTAAACTCCGAACACGTCTTCCTTTTTTAAGAATAACTTCAGCGCCGTTCGTTGTTCTTTTCTCAAAGAAAAGCTGAACTCCAAGTCTTCCAGAGTCGCAGCCAAAGCCGATTCCAGAGACCGCTGTTCGCCAGCAGCAGCAGCCATAAGACCCGCCCACTGACTCTATACACGATGTGATTGGCCTGACCAGACTTTGTTTTTTCCAGCTCACAAGCCAATGGAGAGTTGCTGGACGGACCCTGGCTGCAAATTAAAGTTGCTGCCGCTAGGGTGCGTCTAGATTTCTAGGCTACTATCATGCTGCATTGTTAGAAAATACTAAAGTTAGTCATGTCATTGGGCCTAGAGGTTAGAGAAGTGGTCTTGGGACCGGGAGGTCGCCGGTTCTATCCCCATACCAGCAGGATAAAATCTGGGTGGGGAAAGTGAAAGAGCAGCACTTGTCCCTCCCTCATTACCACCACTGAGGTGCCCTTGAGCAAGGCCCTTAACCCCAGCCGTCCCAGTGGAGCTGCTCAGTGGCCAGCAGATCAGACTGTGGTGGTACTGGGCAGCTTCCAGTATGAATGTGGTCAGATCAGACTGTGGTGGTACTGGGCAGCTTCCAGGTATGAATGTGGTCAGATCAGTCTGTGGTAGTACTGGGCAGCTTCCAGGTATGAATGTGATCAGATCAGACTGTGGTTGTACTGGGCAGCTTCCAGGTATGAATGTGGTCAGATCAGTCTGTGGTAGTACTGGGCAGCTTCCAGGTATGAATGTGGAACTGTGTGAATGTGATCAGGACGTTCCTGCAAAAGAGAGGCTACCTCTCAGTGACCCTTCCCTGAATAAATAAAGGATTAAAAAAAAATGTCTAAAGATTGTGTGAGTGAGTAGTGTGTGACTTGAAAAGAACTGTAAGTCCTTTCTTTAATGCAGAGACACGTTATTCCTTGGCCGAAGTTAGAATAACTTCATATGCCATCAGGGCTTCCCACAGAGAAGGGTTTTTTTTTCGACGAGGGCCAGGCTGGGGTTACAGTGGGGCTGTAGTTTAAAAAACATCTTAAAAATACATTTACACCCCCCCAATGGCTTAGGGTTAGGGTTACCCTTAGGTCTGGTGGGTAGCTTGCAATACACCGGGGGAAACCCTGGGTATCTTCACTCTAGCTTTAAAAGGGAGCCTCCTAAAAGATCCATCTCATTTTATGAATCCATATCGCATTATTCAAAAGAAGATCTATTTGAATAGTATAATTGTATTTGTTTAACCCAGCCCTATTTAACAGTAATACCAGTGGCTTGTATTGGCGACATGGCGATATAGTTATTGTATCTGGGTGTTATGGATAGCTGGGTAAACATGGCAGACTCAGCTCGGGACAGAAATAGACCAGACTGCCTTCCCTCATGTCCCTCTCTCTGTGTCTCTATCAGCGAGCTGATTTACAGACGGACATTCATAGCATCACGACCCGCGAGTGTGTGAACACGCCGGCTTTATATTTATTTATTTAGATGCTAAATCTGTTAAATGCAAAAATGGCTCTTGGTGACGAGGACGAGTGTTAATTATTTTGTCGACCCTCTCAACTTTCCTCTGGCAGGCCCACATTTCCACTTGTAAACAGGAAGTGTGTAGCAGGTTGTGTCACCTATGTTTTTACTCTGTACTGGTTGTTGTTGGGCATTTATAAACATAATTTGTATTTAGTTTTTATCAACAAGCATGCAATATATACATGTACATCAGGGCTGTCAATACTGAAGTGATAATAACGAGTTAAGGCAATTTCCTTTCAACAGCACACATGTTATTTGGGCCTGGTGCTGCTCCATAGTTTGGGAAATCAGGATATGATGCAGCAGTATTTGTTGTGGATGGCTAGCCGAAAGCGTAAAGATCACCAAACCAGCGCCTCTCCAGTCTGCTCTATGACACTCATAGAGTGTCATAGAGCGACTGGAGGTGTTCCTGGAAAACGTGATCTGTGATGCCGTCACCTAACACCGAAGCCCTATGTTCCCACAGCCCCATATGTTCCCACAGCCCTATGTTCCCACAGCCCTATGGTCCCACAGCCCTATGTTCCCACAGCCCTATGTTCCCACAGCCCTATGGTCCAACAGCCCTATGTTCCCACAGCCCTATGGTCCAACAGCCCTATGGTCCCACAGCCCCATATGTTCCCACAGCCCTATGTTCCCACAGCCCTATGGTCCAACAGCCCTATGTTCCCACAGCCCCATATGTTCCCACAGCCCTATGGTCCAACAGCCCTATGTTCCCACAGCCCCATATGGTCCCACAGCCCCATATGTTCCCACAGCCCTATGGTCCAACAGCCCTATGGTCCCACAGCCCCATATGTTCCCACAGCCCTATGTTCCCACAGCCCTATGGTCCAACAGCCCTATGGTCCCACAGCCCCATATGTTCCCACAGCCCTATGTTCCCACAGCCCTATGGTCCAACAGCCCTATGGTCCAAAAGCCCTATGTTCCCACAGCCCTATGGTCCCACAGCCCCATATGTTCCCACAGCCCTATGTTCCCACAGCCCTATGGTCCAAAAGCCCTATGTTCCCACAGCCCTATGGTCCAACAGCCCTATGTTCCCACAGCCCCATATGGTCCCACAGCCCCATATGTTCCCACAGCCCTATGGTCCAACAGCCCTATGGTCCCACAGCCCCATATGTTCCCACAGCCCTATGTTCCCACAGCCCTATGGTCCAACAGCCCTATGGTCCCACAGCCCCATATGTTCCCACAGCCCTATGTTGCCACAGCCCTATGGTCCAACAGCCCTATGGTCCAAAAGCCCTATGTTCCTACAGCCCCATATGTTCCCACAGCCCTATGGTCCAACAGCCCTATGTTCCCACAGCCCCATATGTTCCCACAGCCCTATGGTCCAACAGCCCTATGTTCCCACAGCCCCATATGGTCCCACAGCCCCATATGTTCCCACAGCCCTATGGTCCAACAGCCCTATGGTCCCACAGCCCCATATGTTCCCACAGCCCTATGTTCCCACAGCCCTATGGTCCAACAGCCCTATGGTCCCACAGCCCCATATGTGCCCACAGCCCTATGTTCCCACAGCCCTATGGTCCAACAGCCCTATGGTCCAAAAGCCCTATGTTCCCACAGCCCCATATGTTCCCACAGCCCTATGGTCCAACAGCCCTATGTTCCCACAGCCCCATATGGTCCCACAGCCCCATATGTTCCCACAGCCCTATGGTCCAACAGCCCTATGGTCCCATAGCCCCATATGTTCCCACAGCCCTATGTTCCCACAGCCCTATGGTCCAACAGCCCTATGGTCCAACAGCCCTATGGTCCAACAGCCCTATGGTCCCACAGCCCCATATGTTCCCACAGCCCTATGTTCCCACAGCCCAATGGTCCCACAGCCCTATGTTCCCACAGCCCTATGGTCCAACAGCCCTATGGTCCAACAGCCCTATGGTCCCACAGCCCTATGTTCCCACAGCCCTATGTTCCCACAGCTCTATGGTCCAACAGCCCTATGTTCCCACAGCCCAATGGTCTCACAGCCCTATGTTCCCACAGCCCTATGGTCCAACAGCCCTATGGTCCAACAGCCCTATGGTCCTACAGCCCTATGTTCCCACAGCTCTATGTTCCCACAGCTCTATGTTCCCACAGCCCTATGTTCCCACAGCTCTATGTTCCCACAGCCCAATGTTCCCACAGCCCTATGTTCCCACAATCCTATGTTCCTACGTCCCTATGTTCCCACAGCACTATGTTCCCACAGCCCTATGTTCCTACAGCCCTATGTTCCCACAGCCCTATGTTCCCACAGCCCTATGTTCCCACAGCCCTATGTTCCTACAGCCCTATGTTCCCACAGCCCTATGTTCCTACAGCCCTATGTTCCCACAGCCCTATGTTCCCACAGCACTATGTTCCCACAGCCCTATGTTCCTACAGCCCTATGTTCCCACAGCCCTATGTTCCTACAGCCCTATGTTCCCACAGCCCTATGTTCCCACAGCCCTATGTTCCCACAGCCCTATGTTCCCACAGCCCAATGTTCCCACAGCCCAATGTTACCACAGCCCAATGTTCCCACATTTCTAAGATTTTTTTTTCAAAATTAGGCCCTATGTTCACACATTTCCTTTTTCATAAATTTGTATCAGATTTTATCCCCCTTTCTCCCAATTTGGTAGCTAATTACACCCAACCTATTATCCAGTAGCAATGGACTACAGATGGAATGTAACCCTAACCCGAACATAGGGTCTAATTTTAAGAAAACTCATAGAAATGTGGGACCAAAGCAGCACCGTTTAGTCTGGGGGAAAACACCTCGGAGGAGAGGAGCTGGGCCAAATGCGCAGGAATGAGCTATAAAAGCAGGGCTCGCTAAGGTCATATGGAGCTTTAACAAAGGTACACACACACACACACACACACACACACACACACACACACACACACTTGTAGCATTATCACTGTATGTCCTATTAGCTCAGCTGTTGGGTAGTGTCCCTCCCTCTCTAAAGGGTCTCAGCTCCCACAGGGGATACATGCTTCAGTCCTTAACTACAGAGGGGTGTGGGACCATAGGGCTGTGGGAATATAGGGCTGTGGGAATATAGGGCTGTGGGACCAAAGGGCTGTGGGACCATAGGGCTGTGGGAATATAGGGCTGTGGGAATATAGGGCTGTGGGACCAAAGGGCTGTGGGACCATAGGGCTGTGGGAATATAGGGCTGTGGGAACATAGGGCTGTGGGAACATAGGGCTGTGGGACCATAGGGCTGTGGGACCATAGGGCTGTGGGAACATAGGGCTGTGGGAACATTGGGCTGTGGGAACATAGGGCTGTGGGACCATAGGGCTGTGGGAACATAGGGCTGTGGGAACATTGGGCTGTGGGAACATAGGGCTGTAGGAACATAGGGCTGTGGGAACATAGGGCTGTGGGAACATAGGGCTGTGGGAACATTGGGCTGTGGGAACATAGGGCTGTAGGAACATAGGGCTGTGGGAACATAGGGCTGTGGGAACATAGGGCTGTGGGACCATAGGGCTGTGGGAATATAGGGCTGTGGGAACATAGGGCTGTGGGAACATAGGGCTGTGGGACCATAGGGCTGTAGGAACATAGGGCTGTGGGAACATTGAGCTGAGCTTAAAATGTGTACAGATAGCATGCCACTTGGCTTAAGAAAGTGGGTGTGTACTGCATGTTTACGCAAAGTCATGATGTCGTGTTGCGTGCTGTGTCTCTTTTAGGTCATTTTTGTTTTCTTTGTGGTAGTTTTGCGTCTCTTTTTTTCACATCATTCTGGACCGTTCTCATCACCATATCTGTGTCTAAAACATTGGAAAAGTTAGACCAGATTATAAAAAAATAACAAGCAAGACACACTTTGCTAAAAAGTTCAACTACAGTTAGAGCTGCACCGATAGACCGGCCGGTGACCGGAATTGGCCGGTTTTCACATGCTCAGCCATGACCGGCGACCAGCAGGTCAGTCTGACATATGCCGATGTCATGCCGGTCAACGCTCCAATTAACTGCCAACATAAGTTCTACCAGTTACAGTTCTCAAGGACGCACGCACACACGGACGCCACAGCACGCTCTCTTCTTCCTTTCTCTCAACTTCTCCGCCGTGTGTGGCACGTACCCGCTCGCGGTGTGAAGGCGTGTCGGCGCTATTCTCCCACATGTAGGAACCTGGTGAATTAACCTGCAACATGTCAGCTGTTTGGGGGTTCTTCAGCGTGTGTGCAGAAGATAACAAGTCTGCAATATGCAACAGCTGCAAGGAAAGAGTAGGGCGTGGAGGGACCACACCAACAACCCAAATCACATTTCTTTAGTTGATATTGGATGTGAAGAGAAGGAAATGGTTCTAACATTGACCTTTAGATGTGTGTGAATGTCCCACACCAGGAGTCATTGATATAGTTCTATTTCATAGTGATCCATTATCTGTTCTAACATGTTCTATTAAAGAAAAGATAGAAAGTAAATATGTGTGTGTGCTGTAAAGTGGTTAGAAAAAATGAAATCGGAATCGGCTAAAATCGGTATCAGCTGGCCTAACTCAAAGAAAATCGGAAATCGGAATCGGCTTAGAAAGTTGTAATCGGTGCATCTCTAACTACAATCACTAGATCTGAGAAAAGTCTCATTCGGCTTAGGGTGCTGCCCAAAACTGCTCGAGGGGCTGCACCTAAAGCTTCTCTATATCCATCCCTCTCTCTGGATATAATGACCGCAATTAGGTGTTGGTAAGTACACGGTGGGGGCCAAGAGAAGGTCAGGAGATGATTCAACTCTCTGACGTTCATCACTATAGTCATCCAGCGAGAGGACGAGAGAGAGAGAGAGAGAGAGCCGAGCCTCCATATCCCCTCCGCTGCCGACTCTAAAAAAAAACCCCACAGCTGCCTTCACATTTAGGGAGACTTTTGAAGAGGAGACTGCTTGGAAATGGCTTTGGCTTTGATGCAAAGCTCTGTGGATTTAT
>CM042315.1:2402748-2405248 GCA_023566125.1 Zingel zingel
TTTCAATTCAATTCAGCCTTATTGGCACTGTGGTTTCCTCAGCAAATGTGTTGACAAAGCATATACGTACTCAAGGCGATATGATTTGAATAGCCATTTTTTTAAACACTATTACTTGCAGTGTTGTTTTAACATACAGCAGAAATGTAGGAAGAATCTGTGAGTTCATGTTATATACATATATTATATATATTTGCCTGGGCCCTCTCCCGAGCAGACTGATTTCCAACTGACCACATCCTTGTCGGGCCGATTAGAAATGTTTATCTAACACAGGGAGTGTTTGAGACGATGACAACTTGCGGAGCCTTTGCACTTGACAAAAAGTACGTGATGACATGTTTGACCCGCTGTGCGCCGGTGACAATACAGCGGGCATAAAACAACCAAGATAGCTGCAGCTGCTGTGGGACCTTCGGCCCTATTTTAAGGATCTGAGCTCACGGTGTGAAGCGCCTGGTGCAGGTGTGTTCAGGGCGCGTCCAAATCCACCTTTGCTAGTTTGACGACAGATAAAAGGGTCCGTGTGCCGGGCGCCTGGTTCTAAAGGGTTGGACTTAGTGTCTTCATTAATCAGAGGTGTGTTCTGGGCGTAACATGCAATCAACCAATCAGAGATCATCTCCCATTCCCTTTAAAAGCCAGGCGCGTTTGGACCTTGGAGCATTCCTGTTATGATGGAGGATTTGCACCGTAATATTTTTATTTGTAATCTTCTGCATGTGTGTGTGCTGCTGTGCGTCCCTGTGTGTGTGTGTGTGTGTGTGTGTGTGTGTGTGTGTGTGTGTGTGTGTAACAAGCATAGTGTGCACGTGCTGTGCACGAGCCTAGGAGCATTTTACTAATGCTCTGTTAAAATAACAATGAAATGTTGCGTTATTGACTTTAGACCAGGTTTTTGTTGGTCAATGGAGCGATCACTTCCCGCTGCCTCAAGATAGCAATACACCCAGAATGCACCTGAACACACCTCCCTATAAGACCAGCACGCCCAGAATGCACCTGAACACACCTCCCTGTAAGACCAGCACGCCCAGAATGCACCTGAACACACCTCCCTGTAAGACCAGCACGCCCATGGACCACAGATGGGCGCAGGTGCATTTGCTGTTTAAACGACGTGGGCGCTGGACGGGAAAGTGACAACTGGGTCGGTCTTAAACTAGCAAAGACACTCACGTCGGGCTTTGTGCTGCGATGCGCTGGGTGCAGGATAGGACCCTTTATGTTAAAGTACTATTTACATAACACTCCTTCACAGACATGTTGATGCTACACCATAACAGCTCATCTCTGCACACTGTAGTCCGTCTACATTTGTCCGCTGCTCAGCGCTAAGTCACTTCTCGTTGCTGTGATTGGTTGAAAGTTAGTCTCTCATTGCAAGCTCTATTTCCACAGCGCTGAGCATTAAGGTCTGGCTACAACAAAGATGCCTTCTGGGATAGGAGAAAAAAACAAACAGAAGAAAGAACCAAGCAGACCTGCCTTGTTGCACGAACCTAAATGTTCTTCAGAACTTGACATCTTCAGCGTGTAGCTCAGCTAACTCGAAGGTCGTTGTTGTTTGTTATCAAGCACTGGCTAACACGTGTTGACAGAGTGAAGGTTAGGAAAAAAGAGGAACGAAAACGTCACAGTATGTTGAAGTAAAGAGGATGAAAAAGCCTGACACGAAAGCAAGAAGAAAGGAGAGTTTTGGAAGGATTCATAGACAAAATGATTATCTTTTTCCAACCTTGGCTGAGGTCAAGAGGCGGGTTTGTATCCTCCACAGGGTCGACAGCGCTTAATGAGTTTGTGGAGATAGAAAGATAGAGCTAGGTGGAGGAATGGAAATATGAAGGGCTTTTTTCGTTCATCCAATTTCCTCACTCCCCTCCCTGCTTTATACGCCTTTTCACTTATTACTACTCACATGGAGGATATTATACAAAGCCATGAGCCCGAGCCCTCCAAGGAGACTGCAGTGATACGGAGTGCGTTTCGGGCATCTGTCATTCATAGACTGATCTGACATCAGCTGTCAGAATAAGCAGTGATTGGACGCATCCGCCGGAGGAGCCTTGACTTCTGAGTGACTCAGCTGGAAGCGATGCCGATAACATTCAGGAACATCATCCTCAGAGTCAGATGAGAAGACAGATGTCAGCTTCGTCTCTCTTAAAGAGCTCATATTCTGCTCATTTTCAGGTTCATAATTGTATTTTGAGGTTGTACCAGAATAGGTTTACATGGTTTAATTTTCAAAATACACCATATTGTTGTTGTACTGCTCATTGCTGCAGCTCCTCTTTTCACCCTGTGTTCAGGTCTCTGTTTTAGCTCCAGAGTGAGACCTCTCACTGCTGGAACATCTTTGTTGGCAGTCGCACATGCTCAGTAGCTAGGTAAGATCACATGCTCAGCTAGGTAAGACCACATGCTCAGTAGCTAGGTAAGATCACATGCTCAGTAGCTAGGTAAGACCACATGCTCAGTAGCTAGGTAAGATCACATG
>CM042315.1:2410248-2420248 GCA_023566125.1 Zingel zingel
TTTCAAACGAGCAAAGTGGCAGTTGGCCAAGGCCACACCCCCACCCCTCCACCTTGCCCCCCCCCCCCCCCCCCCCCCTCTCCTCCTCAATAGCATTTAAAGCTACAGACACAGAAATGGCACATCCTAAGGAAAGCTCATTGTGGGACTGGCTCTAGTGGCTGTAATTCTGCACCAAGGCTGAATTTCAGGAAAGAGACTTCAGATACAATATTAGGGGACCACTAAGGTCTATATAAAAGAGACTTCAGATACAGTATTAGGGGACCACTAAGGCCTATATAAAAGAGACTTCAGATACAGTATTAGGGGACCACTAAGGCCTATATAAAAGAGACTTCAGATACAGTATTAGGGGACCACTAAGGCCTATATAAAAGAGACTTCAGATACAGTATTAGGGGACCACTAAGGCCTATATAAAAGAGACTTCAGATACAGTATTAGGGACCACTAAGGTCTATATAAAAGAGACTTCAGATACAGTATTAGGGGACCACTAAGGCCTATATAAAAGAGACTTCAGATACAGTATTAGGGACCACTAAGGTCTATATAAAAGAGACTTCAGATACAGTATTAGGGACCACTAAGGTCTATATAAAAGAGACTTCAGATACAGTATTAGGGACCACTAAGGTCTATATAAAAGAGACTTCAGATACAGTATTAGGGGACCACTAAGGCCTATATAAAAGAGACTTCAGATACAGTATTAGGGACCACTAAGGTCTATGTAAAAGCATCCAAATAGCACCATGTCATAGGACCTTTGAGAGTTATTCTCTTTAACCTGTTCTCACTTCCAACTAGTCAAATGCTGACACTTGGTGTTGACTTATAAATCACCCTTTAGTGTCGGTACAGTCAGAATCTAGAAAGGCATGTTTACTTTCCTGGGCAGATTCTTATTTATATTCATAGCAGTTTTCTGCTACAATTGCTGATAACGTTGCATTATGACACTATGCCAACCAGTTCACAATTGTCAGATGACAAGCAGTTTGAAAACAAAGTTTTGAAACATCTTTGACAGGTGCTGTGTGCTGTTAGTAATGTGAGATGTCTTTCTTTATTTCTTTTTCTTTTGAAGGACGTTTTCGTTTTCCAGCTCAGTCGTCTCTGAATGACAGTTATCTGTCTGCTGCCTCGAGGGTTTTACAGTCACCATCAGAATTCAGGTTCTTTAAAACTATATATATATATATATATATATACACTACCGGTCAAACGTTTGGGGTCACTTAGAAATGTCCAATCCAGACAGAATACCAGCTGAGATCAGTTGCATTGTTTCATTAATCAGGGCAGCAGTTTTCAGATTACATCATGTGATTACATCACGTGATGACATCATGTGATGACATCATGTGATGACATCATGTCTAAAGGCTTCTCGACTGTTGTAGACAGAAGTGGCTGAAGAAACGCTTGAAATCCATGCTTTTTGGTCTAAACGTCATACCCAAATTAAAAGTGGTCCAGCTCCCATATACTCTGACACTCTGGGGTGTGCCTGATATATCATCATCGACCAGCTGACTTCTCTATATGCTGTAGAAACAGGAGATGTCTCTTACGTTCTAAAACCAGCATCTGGAGACTCGACCAGCTGACTTCTCTATTGGCTGTAGAAAGGTGACATCTCTTACGTTCTAAAACCAGCCTCTGGAGACTCGACCAGCTGACTTCTCTATTGGCTGTTGAAACAGGAGACGTCTCTTACGTTCTAAAACCAGCCTCTGGAGACTCCACCAGCTGACTTCTCTATTGGCTGTTGAAACAGGAGACGTCTCTTACGTTCTGAAACCAGCATCTGTAGACTCCACCAGCTGACTTCTCTATTGGCTGTAGAAACAGGAGACATCTCTTACGTTCTAAAACCAGCCTCTGGAGACTCCACCAGCTGACTTCTCTATTGGCTGTAGAAACAGGAGACATCTCTTACGCTCTAAAACCAGCCTCTGGAGACTCCACCAGCTGAGTCGCAGCGACACCATCAGCTGGTTTGAGTCGAGCTGAGACGGGCCGGTTCAGACCGCTGAAACTTTTCTCTGCGACGTTCTGTTTTGTCTCGTCGTGAATCTTTGGTCTGAACTGGGCTTTAAAGATGTGCTTACTGTTAACTCTGTCCAGGTTTGAGTCTGATCTGAACTCTTAAGAGTTCATATTCATCAATATTCAGAGGACTGACATCCAACACTGGAGCAACATTAATATTTAATCTGAGTGATGATCCCTGTAATAGAATAATCTTTTGGAGGCTGAGGGGTGGAAAGCTGAATCCCCTCGGGACAAGAAACAGGACACAGTATATTATTGGTTTATGATGTTTGATGGATCGGTCGTCACTGCCAGATGAAGGGCTGCAATTTAATGTCTGTGGTGGAAGATCTTTCTCTCAACCTGCCATATATTTAAATGATTGATTCCCTTTATTTCTCTGGATACCATTCAACTATAGTCTCACATTGGCAGACCCTCCTCTACAGCATCTGGTGAGTCCACACAGCATTTTGGGTTTGGAGAAAAATGTGCTCTGGTGCTCTGGCATTTCTTTAAAACCAATCACAATCGTCTTGGGCGGCACCATTTTCAAACTGGCCAGGGACAACAGATGAAAATTAGCCTGCTGAGCTAAATCGGTCTCATTTACAGTTGCTTTGCTGTTGATTAATGAGCATTGTCGCTGTTAAATAAATGAAATAAGGCAAGGGTGTCAAACTCCTTTCACTTCATGGGCCACATCCCCTTAATCTGATCTCAAGTGGGTCAGAGTGGGCCAGTAACCACTCCACAAAGATCAGAAACTTTTTCTTCCACAGAGTTTCTTGTCAGCTTGATGTTGGCAAACGCAAGTTGCTTCTGCTACGACGGCGTTCTACCGCCAAAATGTTTTGAAAAACGGAGACATTTCCCTTCGTTTGTGCCCTTCGTTTACACGCAAACGGAGAATTCACCTCTGAAAACGAGTCTTTCTAAAACCTCCGGCCAGAGTGGATATTTTGGAAGTCTTTGTTTGCACGTTTGCACGTAGACTGAGACAAACGGAGGTTGAGGCAGCCGAGAGAGAGGAAGAGGAAGTGATTGGTTGCTGTTGTTGCTATTTTCGGGATTATGATTGGCTAACGTGGGCTTGAGCTTCTCGTTACACCGCCACCTACAGGTCTGGCGTGCTCTTGACGGCATACATATAGACTCGGGTACATGTAAACAAACATTTTGCTGAAAACTGACAGCTGTGCACAATGTTATTTTTGAAAACGGAGAGGTTGAAATGTCCGTTTATGAAAATAGCCGACCACGTGTAAACGTAGTCAAAGATTTCTAAGATTAAAGTCGTACATTTACGGAAAAAGAACTTGGATATTCTCTGAGAACAAAGTCGTGAATTTGGAATTGGAATTAATTACTTCTCTGCAATATTCACACTTTGCAAATTCATCCAGTGGGCCTAATTGGACCCTTTTTATGGCCCACGGGACATATGTTTGACACCCCTGCTACAAGGTAACAATTTACTTTGTACACAACATTTTCAAACTCGCTGTCAATACTCACGGTCCCCAGAAGATTACCTCAACTCTAAAGCTTCCATCAGACACATTTCCACCTTTTTTGTGCACGAGAAACATTATATTCTCTCAAAAACAAAAAGTTCAATAAATAAAACCCTTTCTTTATCTCGTCTTAACTGTTAGCAGCTTGTGAAATGAGAGCGAGTCGAGAAGTATCTTGGTTAAGGATGATACTTCAATGACCAACAACAACAACAATATGTCATCAGCAGTACTGAAGTTGACAAGATGAGTAAACAGTCTTGACTTGTTGTGGATCTCAAACAGATCTACAGCTCGCCACAGCCTGAGGTTACCTTCCCGAGCAACGTGCAGAAAGAGAGAGATTGTGTGTGTGTGTGTGTGTGTGTGTGTGTGTGTGTGTGTGTGTGTGTGTGTGTGTGTTTGTGTGTGTTGAGAGCCGCAGGGTTGCGGCTGACATTGTGTGACACCACCAAACCTAAATACAAACAGGAATGAGTCAGGCTGTCCCACAATAACCGAGCTGGACTTCAGCTGCAGCTGAATAGCGCAGTGTGTGTGTGTGTGTGTGTGTGTGTGTCTGTTTGTGTGTGTGTGTGTGGGTGTGTCTCTGTGTGTGTGTAAAAGTGTGTGTGTGTATGTGTGTGTGTCTGTGTGTGTATGTGTGTGTGCGTGCGTGCGCTGTTTGTGTGTGTGTGTGTGCGCTCTGCGTGCGTGTGTGTGTGTGTGTGTGTGTGCGTGCGTCTGTGTGTGTGTGAATTTGTATGCTCGTACTTATTGCATTCTTATTTCTATTCATGCTTTGTTTGAATGCGTATGCTGTTTCATAAAGAAAAATACAGATCTTTGTCCCGGTGAGACAACTGGTTGCCAGTTTGGGCGTCCTGGGGAGACGGAGTACGGTATCTACTGAATAACAGGCAGGTTTTTCGGTGGCTTCGTCACAATTCAAGATACTTGTTCTATCCCCGCTTGACGCGGTGTATCGCCTCGCCGCCCTCAGCAAACATCACCAGGGTCAGCTCTCCCCAGACCGTGAGTTTGACAGAGCTTTCTGCTGATTATAATGAGAACTAATTGAGCTTTGAGAGTGTTGGCTGACGACGGAGCGTGTGGTCGTTAATGCTCGGCCCCGCGGGGTCGGCAAACGGCTTCACACAAGCTTAATTAATGCAGCAACGTGAGTGGGTAAATGTGACATTTATACACACATACACACAGATTAACTCCTGTCCCTAGTCATTATGAAATTCATATTCAAATGAAGTTGAATGGCTTACTGTAAACACGGCTGATTAGATGTAGAAGTAGAGTGGATTTAAAGGTGCCCTGCCACCTTGTATTTTTTTTTAAATACGTTATGTCCATGTGTGTTTGTGTTATGTCGTGAATGTGAAAATGAACTGCTACCTCCTCTGTCAGCTCTAGCCACCGCTAGCTAAGCGGAGAAATCAGGCCAATTACAAAAGCTGGTCAGTCTGACGAGGTGTTGACTGAGCTCATTACTATTCATGAGCTCGCCCAGTTTTGCTGGGTAAAGGATGCTGATAGCCAGGCTCTCATTGGCTAGCTGTTAGCCAATCAGGGTCAAGCAGCTTAGCTAGTTGAATATTAATGACAACTTGCACAAATGGAGCTGAGTCTTCCTGCAGGCTTTCTATACCGCGCTAGAATGGCTTGAAACAAGGTAACCATGTTACAGAGTCCATGGTAGAACTTCAGACATTACCACAAAGTAATGAAATACGTGTGGTAGGGCACCTTTAAAACAACGTGAAGCCGATGAGCTCGGACATGAAGTGTTCATCACTTTCACCCAAAATAGTTTTGGCCAGCAACAGCATTGATGGTTTGTTTAAAGAGCCGTTTGTTGAAATTCTACCCGATATCACTCTTTTTCAGCCGGTGAAAGATATATTTTGTGAGAATAAAGTGAGAGGCTTTAGAGTTCAGGAGCTGACCTTGTCGTCTCTGCTTCTCTGGGTTATGAGAGGCCATCTGGTTTTTTAAAGTGATAAGATATTATAAAGAGAGTGCGGGATATTGGCACTATCCTGGGGAAATGATTAAGAAAGCTGAAAGGGGCCTTTTCTGATCGGGGGAAGCAGAGACAACAATGGTCTTTCGCAAGCAGTGAGAAGTGTGGCGCAAGTTATGACAATGACCTTGGCTCTCACGCACTCCCGAGGTCTGCAGAAGACAAAGACATACACAGGTATTCAGTAATATGAACATCAAAAAACATTTTGTAACCAGCGTATAGTATCGTGGTAGGGGCCGAATGGAGCCGGGAGGATCTGGACTACATCCAAAACTTTGCAACATAGACACGCTCCCCTCCATTTCACCGCGGTCTCATGCCTCTCGTTACTAAGCAGCAAGATCAGAGAAACGTGGTTAGACAAGGTGCAGGCGAGACATGAGGCCGCAGGTATGACGCTAAATCTCTATCAGCTGATAATGAAACAGCAGCAGGGGGCAGAGATGCTGTGGCGAACTTTAACTTGATCCTTTCACAGTTGTACAGCGTTGGCAGAGACGGTGCAGAGCAGAGTCTTTCTGGATTCAGCCATGTGAGAAATGGGTTAGTAATTAGTATGTAGCCTTTGGGTGTCAAATAAAAATAGAAATTGAAACTATGCCAACCAGACTCACATTCTTATCTATAAACCAATGCAAAGTGCCTATATTATGAAAAAAAAATCACTTTTTTCTGGGATTTGGGGGGTTATTTTGTGTCTCTGGTGCTTCCACACGCATACAAACTTAGAAAAAAGCAACCATGCTGTTCTGAGTGAGATCCGGTTCCTGAATGTGTCCTGCCTTCAGTCTCCGGGTGAGCTGGTCAACATCTGCACGGCTTTCTACGTCACTAGCCGAGACGAGGGGCCTAGGGGGCTAACCGTTAGCATGCTAGCTCGTTCTCAATGGCACAACACTGCTACAACACACACTAGTTCACCCTAATCTACAAAATACATTGTAAAGAACTACTTCCATGTCCCTGTTCTGCAGGTATTCACCACAAAGTTGGAAGTGAGTCCTCATTTAGAAGAAGTCTCCCGGCTAATCCTGCCTTGTTCTACTGAAGTTGGAGAAACAGCTAGCTAGCTCATGTAGTCCTTACCTAGCTACTGAGCATGTGGTCTTACCTAGCTACTGAGCATGTGGTCTTACCTAGCTACTGAGCATGTGGTCTTACCTAGCTACTGAGCATGTGGTCTTACCTAGCTACTGAGCATGTGGTCTTACCTAGCTACTGAGCACGTGATCTTACCTAGCTACTGAGCGTGTGATCTTACCTAGCTACTGAGCATGTGATCTTACCTAGCTACTGAGCGTGTGGTCTTACCTAGCTACTGAGCATGTGATCTTACCTAGCTACTGAGCATGTGATCTTACCTAGCTACTGAGCATGTGGTCTTACCTAGCTACTGAGCATGTGGTCTTACCTAGCTACTGAGCATGTGGTCTTACCTAGCTACTGAGCATGTGGTCTTACCTAGCTACTGAGCGTGTGATCTTACCTAGCTACTGAGCGTGTGATCTTACATAGCTACTGAGCGTGTGGTCTTACCTAGCTACTGAGCATGTGATCTTACCTAGCTACTGAGCATGTGGTCTTACCTAGCTACTGAGCATGTGATCTTACCTAGCTACCGAGCATGTGATCTTACCTAGCTAGCTACCGAGCATGTGGTCTTACCTAGCTACCGAGCATGTGGTCTTACCTAGCTACCGAGCATGTGGTCTTACCTAGCTACTGAGCATGTGGTCTTACCTAGCTACTGAGCATGTGGTCTTACCTAGCTACTGAGCATGTGGTCTTACCTAGCTACTGAGCATGTGCGACTGCCAACAAAGATGTTACAGCAGTGAGAGGTCTCACTCTGGAGCTAAAACAGAGACCTGAACACAGGGTGAAAAGAGGAGCTGCAGCAATGAGCAGTACAACAACAATATGGTGATTCATGAAAATGAAACCATGTAAACCTATTCTGATACAACCTCAAAATACAATTATGAACCTTAAGATGAGCAGAATATGAGCACTTTAAAGGCTGTTTGATTTGACAGAGAGGGACTAAAAGGGCGGGATTTCAGTTAAGATCAAGTTGTGTAGACACTTAAGAATACTTTAAAAACAAGTTATGAATAGGGTTGGGTACCGAAATGTGTTACCAATAGGGCACCGGTTCCTTCGTAAACAGTAACGAGACAGAATAAGAACGGAAATTTCGGTGCCTCATTTCGGTGCGTCTTTTCAGAAGCATCACTGCACGGGGCGCTACGTTACCGTTAGCTAGTAGCTAGTAGCTTGATTAAACACAACGGTTAAAACGCTGACAGCTTACGTTAAGCGGTGTAAATTGTGACTGTATTTCACTGTAGAGGATTCCAACAGTGAGACACAACAGTCTGACTGCAGCTGCCGCTGTCAGGAAAATCAAACACACACGGTGCGTTCACTTGAAACTCGCCAGCCTCGTGGTGCATTCAAAGTTATTGTAAAATACCCTTTTCCCATCTGGTGGTTGTTTTTGTCATTTACCAGCAATTCACTGGTGAAATAAGTCGTTGTTATAAGTTATTATTACTACATTATTAATCATTTCATTTTGACCATATGGCCTTAGCAATAAACAAGCTGTTCTTTAATGTTGCCAACTGTCGTTATGTGCTCCTTTTTTATATTTTATACATATATTCGGTTCAGGCACTGTTTAGGCACCGGCACAGTTTTAAAAGCATCGTTTTTGTTACGCGGAAGGACAGAACGGACCCGAATGCAAGGTTCAACAAACAAAAAGTGGGGAAGGTGGTGGGGAGGCGGATGCCAAAACAGGAGTGAAGACACGAGGGCTTGGGAAGGATGACGAGGGACACAAGAGCAAAACCTAAGAGGGCGAGGGACTCAGGGGCAGAAGCTAGGACGGCGAGGGAGCTTACTGGGATAGGATGGCGAGGGAGCTTACTGGGATAGGATGGCGAGGGAGCTTACTGGGGATAGGATGGCGAGGGAGCTTACTAGGGGATAGGATGGCGAGGGAGCTTGATGGGATTGCATGGCAAGGGAGCTTACTGGGGATAGGATGGCGAGGGAGCTTACTAGGGATAGGATGGCGAGGGAGCTTACTGGGGAAAGGATGGCGAGGGAGCTCAGGGCGCGTAGGGAAACTGGGGCCGAGGGAACCAAGGAGAAGGCACTGGAGTCCAGGGAGCAGGTGAGTCGAAGAGGGGATGGCTGGAAGCAGGAGCAGAGACAGGACGGGTGAGAGCGGAGGGAGGGTGGAGCACGGAGCTGTGAGGAAGGGGACCGAATGGTTAGGCCAGCTGACTGCAGGCGTGCATGCGTGTGTGCGTGTGTGTGTGTGTGTCTGTGTGTGTGTGTGTGTGTGTGTGTGTGTGTGGGAGGGAGGATGAGGTGGAGAAACTGGTGACGGATGTCGACGGGGAAGTTTTCCAAAGCTCAGGTGGCGATATTAAAATGCTCACACTGTCGTCTCAGACGCGACATGACTGAGAGTCACTTCAGCAGCAATCTGGAAAGTAATCGGGCCAATTTGTTACCTAAATGACTCGTGTCCCACCGGAGAAGTGCTGGTCTGGAGTCAGCTGAGTGATTTGTCATGCTGACAGGAACAAAGCTGCAGCCGCGGCGTGAACAGCGAGGCTTGGCAGCGACTAAACAAGAAATTACAGCAACTTCTGACCTGCACAACAGTCTCACACACACACACACACACACACACACACACACACAGACACACACACACACACACACAGAGACACACACATATATACATACACACACACACACACACACACACATACACACACACACACACACACACACACACACACACACACACACACAGGTTTGTGGCACTATCTTTGTGTGGACCCGTCATTGACATAATGCATTCCCTAGCCCCTTACCCTAACCTTAACCATCACCACTAGATGCCTAACCTTAACCCTTACCCTCACCCTAACCATAACCTAATTCTAACCCTAATCCTAAAACCAAGTCTTAACCCTCAAACAGACCTTTAACCTTGTGGGGTCCAGCATTTTGGGCCCACAAGGCTGTCGGGACCCCACAAGTATACTGTATTCCCGGTTTTTGGACCCCACGAATGTAGTTAAACAAGCCCACACACAAACACACACACACACAGAGAGAGGCACACACACACAAACAAACACACACACACACACACACACACACACACACACACACACACACACACAGACTCACACTTTAAAAAGTTTCAGGCATTATTAAAGAGCAAGAAGAGAATCAGCGGGAGTGAGAAGTGTCCAAGAGGAGAGACCGACACGTCAATCACTATCACCACGATGTTCCCAGAACAGTTTATTTTCAGACTCTGGATCCTGCAAACTTTAACTACTTTCCCACATAGTTGCACAAGAATAAGACATGCTAATGTGACCTA
>CM042315.1:2427748-2432748 GCA_023566125.1 Zingel zingel
GACAGGTACCTATATAGTAATGCTCTCATATACATTAGACAGATACCTATATAGTAATGCTCTCATATACATTAGACA
The DNA here is from genome assembly GCA_023566125.1 of Zingel zingel. NCBI lineage: Eukaryota > Metazoa > Chordata > Actinopteri > Perciformes > Percidae > Zingel > Zingel zingel. The sequence continues at coordinate 2,427,827 of CM042315.1, forward strand.
GGTACCTATACAGTAATACTCTCATATACATTAGACAAGTCCCTATACAGTAATACTCTCATATATATTAGGCAGGTCCCTATACAGTAATACTCTCATATACATTAGACAGGTCCCTATGTAGTAGTACATTAACTCCTCCTTTCAGTGGCAGTTTTTAATTGAACAACCCTGTACGTATTGCACAAAATGACACAATGCACTGACGTAATGCACAGCCCCAATAGCCTATGTATTGCACAACTCCAGATAATACGCAGAAGTATAAATCAAGCTTTACTTCCTGCTTTTCTCCTCTTTAAGTTATTTCGTCCACTAGAGGGCGCCGTTATTGCAAGCTTAGCAGCGTTTTTTGTTGGGTGGACCGTCTCCGAGAAATTGGTATTATTGGAGTATTACATCAGTTTCACAAAATGTCCGTTATCAATGTCCAATATCAATTAAATTCAATAATCAATATCAATTGTCCATACTTTCTCAAATTTGACCCATTTTCAAAAAGATTCTATATCACAAATTTGGGTTTCTTTCAACCAAAAACGTGGATGGTTCCATACAACTAGTAAAGCACATGATCAGTTCACTACTTCCATTCAATTTGGGTGTAAATGTTATGGCATTTGAAAAAATAAATAAATAAAAAGATAAAAGAACGTTGAAAAAAATCGTCAAAAACATCAGAAAAAGTCCCAAAAAAACTTGGATAAAAATGCAAAAAAGGTCTATAAAAGTGCCCAAAAAATCGGGGGTAAAAGCGACAAAAGTGTCAAAAAAGACGACCAAAATGTTGACCAAAAAGTTAAAATTTTAAATTTGGACCAAGAAAAACAAAATGTTGCTTGTTGGTCGACGGAAAGACAACACAACAGTTAATGAACTTCCCCGTCTTTATTCTTACATAACAAATTCAATTCAATGTTATTTATAGCATCAAATCATAACTAGAACTGTAAGCAGTTATGACGGGGCCCAAGCGAAAACGGAACCAGAAGCCTGGCGGCGGCGAGGCAAACGTCCAAGGGTTCAAAATTAACTTTTTCGTCCACCAGCCAAATGGCTAGTGAACGTTCAAATTTGACCAGCAACTTGAATAGATTACCTTTGTCTTTTTTGGCTGGTGATTGAAGCAAATCTACCGGTAGATGGTGCTAATCTTGAACCCTGAAAACGTCGGTAAATATCAAGAGGCGTGAGCCGCGAGGTCTGCGGTACGTCGCAATTGCAAATGTAGCGGTTAACAGTTCATCTCCGTGCATATACAGACTACCTTTAACAATTCTCTACAATAAACAAACTTCTTAACCCCCCTGACCACAGGAGACAGCAGAGAGAAATGAGAGCGTGACTGAGAGGGTGGAGGGGGGGAGGCAAGTGTGGTGGTTGAAGGAGCCGGTAAGGTGGTCACGTTGTTGGAAATGGCGTCATAGGCGCCGATATACGTTTTCCTCTGTGGGCGCTTCGTGGGAAATTAAGAATCAATGCCACCGACATAACCAATCACACTATGACAGACGCTCCACTTAGCACCAACTGCAATGTTTAATTGCACGGTATCGGAGCCTATGAATGATAGAGTTATCTCGAGACACTTTACAGATAGAGTAGGTCTAGACCACTCTCTATAATTTACAGATAGAGAAGGTCTAGACCACTCTATAATTAACAGATAGAGGAGGTCTAGACCACTCTCTATAATTAACAGATAGAGTAGGTCTAGACCACACTCTATGATTTACAGATAGAGGAGGTCTAGACCACTCTATAATTAACAGATAGAGTAGGTCTAGACCACACTATAATTAACAGATAGAGGGGGTCTAGACCACACTCTATAATTTACAGATAGAGGAGGTCTAGACCACACTATAATTAACAGATAGAGTAGGTCTAGACCACTCTCTATAATTAACAGATAGAGTAGGTCTAGACCACTCTATAGATTACAGATAGAGTAGGTCTAGACCACACTCTATAGATTACCGATAGAGTAGGTCTAGACCACTCTATAGATTACAGATAGAGTAGGTCTAGACCACTCTATAATTAACAGATAGAGTAGGTCTAGACCACTCTATAGATTACAGATAGAGTAGGTCTAGACCACACTCTATAGATTACAGATAGAGTAGGTCTAGACCACTCTATAATTTACAGATAGAGTAGGTCTAGACCACTCTATAGATTACAGATAGAGTAGGTCTAGACCACTCTATAATTTACAGATAGAGTAGGTCTAGACCACTCTATAATTTACAGATAGAGTAGGTCTAGACCACTCTATAATTTACAAAGACCCAACAATTCCAGTAATTCCCCCAAGAGCAAGCGTTAGCATATAACAAACATTTCTCTCTCCACAAAGACTGAAATTGTTGTCGCCTCGGACCTTCCATACAAATTTCGTGAACTAACCCTTGCATCGTCTTCCCGTCGACCACGCAGCTTTTTGTCATTCTGGGTCAAAATGAAAACCTTTTTTTTTTTTTTCAATGTTTTGGTCGTCTTTTTCGACACTTTTTTTGACTTTTTGGAAGCATTTTTGTCACTTTTTTCAACCTTCTATCAATTTTCGTTGCTTTGATGTAGTCCTTGGGCTCAAATGATGTCTTCAATCAGCTTTAATCTGAATGAATGTTGGATTTTAGAAATGATCTGTGCAGTGGGCGTGGCCTCAATAGCCCTGCAGTAGGCTAGGCTAGCCCAAACCATTGACCTTTAGCTTAACATATGAAGGTAGCTAGCATGCTGCCTTTGATTTACAATGGGTATGGTTATATGCATGCTAAGCTAACCATCAGCGCTGTCTATTGTTTCCAGCCTATCAAGAACAAGTGGGCTATACAATTAACACACATAGGTTAATAGCCACCAAAGATAAAAACCTCCCGTATTTTAAAAACTAAATGTTGGCCAGTATGTAGTAGGGATGGGCGATAGAGACGATATGCAATATAAACGATACAAAATTGGCCTACGATAGAGATTTTAATTATATTGCACAATCTACCCGCGAAATTTAGAGCCACGAGCTGCAACCGGCTGCAAGGCGTCATCGTCATCTTGAGTAAACATGGCTGAAAGCGAAACAAGGAGCTGGTGAAAAAGACCGGTGCAACATCCATTATTTGGACTTGGTTTAGATTTAAGCCGCTATAACGGACCTGTGGTGGAGCCGTACCACGGAGCCTTTCACCAGCCTGACCATTCACTATATAACGGACCTGTGGTGGAGCCGTACCACGGAGCCTTTCACCAGCCTGACCATTCACTATATAACCGACCTGTGGTGGAGCCGTACCACGGAGCCTTTCACCAGCCTGACCATTCACTATATAACCGACCTGTGGTGGAGCCGTACCACGGAGCCTTTCACCAGCCTGACCATTCACTATATAACGGACGATTGGAATCTTGGCAGCCGGTGTTTGCAGACGTCGTACTTCCCCGCTGAACATACGGCCGTGTGTGTGTGTGTGTGTGTGTGTGTGTGTGTGTGTGTGTGTGTGTGTGTGCAGTGGCGGACTGGGACCAAAAAAATGTCACAGTTTGACTAGCGGCGCCAGGCCGCCGGATGGTGTTGCTAACAACTTGCAATGTATAACTATTATCAGACCGACCCACTGGGAAAAGTCCAGACTCTCCTGTGTGTGTGTGTGTGTGTGTGTGTGTGTGTGTGTGTGTGTGTGTGTGTGTGTGTGTGTTAACTAAACAGACACCAGTTGGTCCTGTTCTCTGCATCGTGGCATTTAGGAACCAAAGACTTTAACTAACTGAGTGTAGAGCCTTTTAGAAGACACCCAATACTTTAAGCTTTTTCTTTGTCAAAGTCTCTGCAACTAGTGTACTTGAATTTTATTTATCTGCAACATGATGTTGTATAATTACAGTTTTGAACAATATATGTTCTCAAAACTACATACTACGTTTCTCTTTAAAAAAAAAAAGTACATTTAGCAGTTTGGTTTTCCTTAGGGTCTATATGATATATATCGTTATCGCAAGAGGCTGCAATGTATATCGCAATATGGATTTTAGGCCATATCGCCCATCCCTAGTATGTAGTAGACTATGCTGATTGCTACGTGCGTGCACGTCATTGACGAAAATAGAGAGAACATTCAACTGAAATTGGATTAAATCAGGTTGTTTTAACCAAGATTATGCTACAATATGTTATATTTCAAGTGCCCATATTATGAAAAAATCACTTTTTCTGGGATTTGGGGGGTTATTTTGTGTCTCTGGTGCTTCCACACGCATACAAACTTTGAAACAAACATCCATGCTGTTCTGAGTGAGATCCGGTTCCTGAATGTGTCCTGCTTTCAGTCTCCGGGTGAGCTGGTCAACATCTGCACGGCTTTCTACGTCACTAGCCGAGACGAGGGGGCTAACCGCAACCGTTAGCATGCTAGCGTTAGCATGCTACCTTGTTCAATGGAAAAGCACTGCTACAACACACAAGTTCACCATAATCTACAAAAGAACTACTTACATGCGCGCCCTTGTTTAGACGAAGTCTCCCGGCAAATTCTTTTACTGTCTCTGGGCTAGCTGACATGATCTATGATCTGAGCTACTGCACATGTGCGAGTGCAATCAAAGATAGTACAGAAGAAAAGATGTCTCACTCTGGAGCTAAGACAGAGACCTGAACACAGGGTGAAAAGAGGAGCTGCAGCAATGAGCAGTACAACAACAATATGGAGTTTTTTGAAAATGAAACCATGTAAAGCTATTCTAGTACAACCTCTAAATACAATAATGAACCTGAAAATGAGCAGAATATGGGAGCTTTAAGTTCCCTGTTATAGACTAACAGTATTATAACAAGCAATATTAAAAATATTCCCATTTATTCCCATTTATTCCCATTTATTCCCGTTAATTCCCAACCCTAGTTGTGTTGTAGATGTACAACA
>CM042315.1:2435248-2440248 GCA_023566125.1 Zingel zingel
CTGCAGGGGGTACGTGTCCCCCTAGGGGTACTCTGGAGGACACAATGATTGAGATTTCTCTTGGCACAGCTACCAGAAGACTTCCAACTTTCAGACAGGTTGCTCACGTCCATAGACAGTATATAAGAATGGACCAGCAGGTCCCGTGTCTCTGGACGGAGACCAGTGAAGGATGTTAGAAGCTCTTTTCCGGTGATGGCTGAGCGTTACTGAGCAGCCTCCAACTGAGCTTGAAGACGTAGATGTGACGTGAGCAACCTGTCTGAAAGTTGGAAGTCTTCTGGTAGCTGTGCCAAGAGAAATCTCAATCATTCCCAATCTAGCAGAGACGGAGAGCGTAGGTATATGTAAGGAGATAACATAGGCACAGGCTAATTACTGATCACTAACATGATAGTTAACATTAGTAATTACACTTAAACAGCTAATGGAAGTCCAAACTGCCTGAGAGCTTCTCCTGTACTATACGGTAATTCCTCTACTATGAGACAGTAAGTCTCGTGGTTATGACCCAATCGTTAGCCTATTTTTATAACAACGTCTGCTACGGAGCCATAACGTGAGCTACAAGGTAATGGAGCCTTTTATACATTGTCGTGTTTCTTTAGAAATAAACAACGGACAAATAGAGTCTTTAAACGCTTCAGATGTAAAGTTATTCTCTGTCAAAGTGGCGTCAAAATGAATGGCAGTCAATGGGATGCTAACGGGAGGTGATGGCTTGGTAGCATCAAAATGGCGCCATAGGAGGTTCGGGTTGTGAGGAGACGCCTACCCCCCTTGCTCACGTCACATCTACGTCTTCAAGCTCAGTTGGAGGCTGCTCAGTAACGCTCAGCCATCACCGGGAAAGAGCTTCTAATATCCTTCACTGGTCTCCGTCCAGAGACACGGGACCTGTTGGTCCATTATATATACTGTCTATGCTGCAGCTATGTCTTCGTACTTTGGTGTTTTGGGTGTTTAAGTGTGTAATAATGTTTTAAATATGCATTTCCATTCTATTCTAAGATGGTGCCATGTTAGTTTATTTGAAGGTCTTATGAATGTCTCCAGTGTGTGAATTATTTTATTATGAAAGCCTGCAAGTGCGCCTCATACGTGCTGCCAGAATCTCACATGAGCCTGGTTCATTCAATTATAAAGCAAATAATGTCCCTGTCTGAAATCGGGCCGGAACATTTGTCCCAGTCGCCCCCCTGTCTGCATGTACAGCAAAAACAGATAATCTGTTCCCAGCTTGATTAACATTTTCAAAACAAATCTAGATTTTGCAAATTGTGACCCTGTTAGAGCCCCAGTCTTTGCAAAATCTTCTATTCTGACACTAAAAACTCAGTAAGGTGGTGTCAGACTTTAACAGTCTTCTAGTGCATGGGAGTCATAAGTTATGTAATACATGAATAAATAAATAAATAGATCTATAAATGAACTATCCTGAGCTGTATCTCTGTCCTGACGGTAGAAGACTGGGCAGTGTGTGAGTGGTGTCTGAGGCTATTTGAGTTCCCTGTTAGCTTAGTCCTTCTGTTGTGAACACAGATCAGTGGATCCGGGGTGATGTGTGAGACTGTGATATGATGTGGTTGGTATAGGATAAAGTACGGACTTCTCTTTAGCGCTATAAGTAAACGCGCTTGGTCGGGACTATCGCCGTCCCTTTAGCGCTGTAAGTAAACGCGCTTGGTCGGGACTATAGCCGTCCCTTTAGCGCTATAAGTAAACGCGCTTGGTCGGGACTATTGCCGTCCCTTTAGCGCTATAAGTAGACGCGCTTGGTCGGGACTATCGCCGTCCCTTTAGCGCTATAAGTAGACGCGCTTGGTCGGGACTATTGCCGTCCCTTTAGCGCTTTAAGTAAACGCGCTTGGTCGGGACTATCGCCGAAAGGGTCGTGGGTGGGCGTAAGACCGTAAGACCTAGGCGTAAGCTAGGTAAGACCACATGCTCAGTAGCTAGGTAAGCTCACATGCTCAGTAGCTAGGTAAGACCACATGCTCAGTAGCTAGGTAAGATCACATGCTCAGTAGCTAGGTAAGACCACATGCTCAGTAGCTAGGTAAGACCACATGCTCAGTAGCTAGGTGAGATCACATGCTCAGTAGCTAGGTAAGATCACATGCTCAGTAGCTAGGTAAGCTCACATGCTCAGTAGCTAGGTAAGACCACACGCTCAGTAGCTAGGTAAGCTCACATGCTCAGTAGCTAGGTAAGACCACATGCTCAGTAGCTAGGTAAGACCACATGCTCAGTAGCTAGGTAAGATCACATGCTCAGTAGCTAGGTAAGACCACATGCTCAGTAGCTAGGTAAGATCATATGCTCAGTAGCTAGGTAAGACCACATGCTCAGTAGCTAGGTAAGGACTACATGAGCTAGCTAGCTGTTTCTCCAACTTCAGTAGAACAAGGCAGGATTAGCCGGGAGACTTCTTCTAAACGAGGACTCACTTCCAACTTTGTGGTGAATACCTGCAGAACAGGGACATGGAAGTAGTTATTTTGTAGATTAGGGTGAACTAGTGTGTGGTGTAGCAGTGTTTTGCCATTGAGAATGAGCTAGCATGCTAACGGTTAGCCCCCTCGTCTCGGCTAGTGACGTAGAAAGCCGTGCAGATGTTGACCAGCTCACCCGGAGACTGAAGGCAGGACACATTCAGGAACCGGATCTCACTCAGAACAGCATGGATGGTTATTTCAAAGTTTGTATGCATGTGGAAGACACAAAATAACTCCCCAAATCCCAGAAAAAAGTGATTCTTTTTCATAATATGAGCACTTTAAACTTGACAAACCGAGCTAACCCTGATAGTAATTCCTCTTTTTAGACTCCTGGTCAGGTTTCTTCCGAGCGCCTCAGTTACTGCGTGTATTAATAAATGTCGCTGAGTGACTCAACAGACTCGGGTCCTGACAGCGAGGAGGGATACGCTCGCCCCGCCAGGGCCTGACCGCAACGTGACTCACCCCAGCCGCCCTACTTTCTGGTCCCGGAGAAAAAGAGGCACTCTGCAGAGGAAGAGAGAGAGGCTAATTGTCTAGAGAGGCGCTGAAGGAGCAGAACTGACTGAACTCTAATTAGGACACGATTAAGGCTAACTCTCACAGCTGTAAAAATCCATTAACCTTAAATTGTACAGTTCATCACACACTTGAGGTGTGTGTGTGTGTGTGTGTGTGTGTGTGTGTGTGTGTGTGTGTGTGTGTGTGTGTGTGTGTGTGTGTGTGTGTGTGTGTGAAGAGAGAATGAAGCCATGTGGTGTGACACGGCACTGTAATCATCTTAAGAAAAGAGACAGTCCTCCCCCCCAAAAGACGCTCCCATAAGTCGTTGGTTTAAGCAGCAGTTAGGACTTACGTTCACGTTTGCCGTGTTTCCCTCACGCCGCACTATCAGCACCGGCCGCCGCACGTTGCGTTTCGTTATTAATTATTTATTTTTAAACGCTATTTAAAACACGTTCAGCTGCATTTCTTGTCCCTGCCCTCCTCCGTCTCTCTGACACTTGTTACTATACACACACACACACACACACACACACACACACACACACAGACACACACACAGACACACACACACACACACACACACAGACAGACAGACTATACACACACACACACACACACACACACAGACAGACAGACAGACAGACTATACACACACACACACACACACACAGACAGACTACACACACACAGATACACACACACAGATACACACACACATACAGACAGACAGACTATACACACACACACACACACACACACACAGACAGACAGACAGACAGACAGACTATATACACACACACACACACACACACACACACACACAGACAGACTATACACACACACACACACACACACACACACACACGGACAGACTATACACACACACACACACACATACACACACACACACACACACACACACACACACACAGACAGACAGACAGACTATATACACACACACACACATACACACACACACACACATACACACACACACACACACACACACACACACACATACACACACACACACACACACACACACACAGACAGACAGACAGACTATATACACACACACACACATACACACACACACACACACACACACACACACACACACACATACACACACACACACACACACACACACACACACACACACACACACACCTCCTCCCACCGTGCGGTGTTTGGTGTTTTCAGCCCCCAACGTCGCCTTCCAGGCAGCGCGGCAATGGTTGCGTTTCAAAGGTTAAGGTGTGGGTTAGCTGCCTGGAAGGCGACGTTGGGGGATTAAAACATCGGGCCCAGCGTGCAAACAGCGTCTGTCTCCATCAAGGAGAGAAGACGGCTGGCCAAATTCACTAGTTCACTAAAGGTTGGTATCTATCTTGTGAACACCTTTACACAATCACACACTTAAAAGTGCTATTGAAATATGTTATACTCTGAATACAATGTTGACCGACCCGACTCTTAGCAAACAAGCGATGGCGCTGCTTTAGGAAGTTAACTAGTCGCAAGTTTGCAGTAAAATTGGGTTGGTAAGTAGCAGCTGTGAATCAAATGAACTTATTATTAATTATGTTATGTCATTTTTTACTCTTACACTGAATGTTTGCTGCTTCAATCCAGATGAGTATTGAAAAGTATATTCGGCGACTGAAAAAGGCCCGTGTTGAGGATGAGGACCAGCCTGAACCGGAGCTATCGGTCTGACACAGAGCTCAACAGTCCCACCAGTGGAATTAGTTACGTTATTAATTTGTTTACAATATTTTCAGGCTTCAACCAGTGAAAGACAGGGACAGGGAGAGAGAGAGATCGGATCATTAGGCATTGAAGTAGGAGAGGAGGACAGCATCCAACAGCGTGTCCTCCTCAGTTTGTGGTACTTGATTGTTACGAAAATAAGTATTGTACCCCCGCCACAAATCTGTGGCGTTTGTAATAATGACGCCCTCTAGTGGGCGCAGTAGTTATGATGAGAGC
>CM042315.1:2445248-2475248 GCA_023566125.1 Zingel zingel
ACATTTTCAGCGCTTATTCTTATGTCTACGTCACGATGGCTTCCCACTGCCAGGGTTGCAACTGAAATAACAGGCTAAAGCAACGACATTTTATGGAAAGGACAAGTGTAATTCTGGTCAGATCTTGGTCCTGACTGATGGGGAAGTGATATTGATAAGCCTTTTTTTTAGCATTTACAGCGTTGGCTATTTGTTGCCAGCTTTCCTTCCTGTTTTAGGAAGCAGCTGTAGCGACTGTATTGCCTCTAAAACCGTCTGTGTTCTTCATATTTATGTAGAATTATAGTTCGCTCTTCTTATATAAAATATGCAGCTCTGATAGATGTTTGCGATTGGTCGTGCTGTGCAAACAGCTACTATTTACTAGTATTTAACTTATTTTACTATTTATTTACTTATTTTATCGTTATTAATACATTCTGTGTGTATATGTTTATATTTATATTGTTTATATTCTTTTTTTATCCTTCTTATATTTGAATGTGTGACATGCACCAACAGCACCATGACAAATTCCTTGTATGTGCAACGTACTTGGCAATAAAGCCCTTTCTGATTCTGACACCGCCTCTTGTATGTGAACGCGTGAGTTGCTGGATTGGGAGATCCTGGGTTGATTGAACTAGTTGTTAACCAGCGTCGTGACACAGGTTATGCGGGACCGCGGTTGTTAGGTTAGGTGAAGCCGGGTAACTGAAAGAAATCCAGGACATGTTGATCTGGATTCGTAGTCCAGGCCTCTGGTGATAGACAGACTAAATGCAAAGCTTATTGGGAGGAAAAATACAAGAAGTGAGATTCAGTTTCCTTTTCCTAGTAATTCCATGCCAGCTTGTCAGAATCACCACAATTCTTCACATGATGGGGTTTGAGCTTTTTCTGAGCGAATGGCTGACTTAAAGTCACCGCCATTCAGCTTAAAACCGTTTCACTCCACACTCACCCTGATGGCCCCCCCGTCGCTGCACTGCACTTTCCACCGAACACCAGGAGGCTCAGTCTGAAGCCATCCTGACACTTTAATAACAGGCTTCACCTCCTAAAGCTCCTTCATTACCGACAGATGAGACACACGTACAGCCTGGCTCTGAAGTCCAGCCTTCATCCCGCCGATATGACGAGCTGGAAACACAGAAGGTACACGGGCACTTTATGGGATGGTGTGTGTGTGTGTGTGTGTGTGTGTGTGTGTGTGTGTGGTTCCAGTGCTGTGCATGTGAGTGAGTTCTGCCTCTCTCCTCTCTCTGTGAAGGAGACTAGACACCACCTGTTGGAGAGACTGAAGCAGTGCAGAGAAGATGATTACACCACCTCTCATCTCCGTGCGTGTTGTATCTCTGTCTGACGCACCCACCGCTAGCCTAGCTTAGCACAGATCCTGGAGGTAACCGGCTCCATCTAGCCTAGCTTAGCACAGATCCTGGAGGTAACCGGCTCCATCTAGCCTAGCTTAGCACAGATCCTGGAGGTAACCGGCTCCATCTAGCCTAGCTTAGCACAGATCCTGGAGGTAACCGGCTCCATCTAGCCTAGCTTAGCACAGATCCTGGAGGTAACCGGCTCCATCTAGCCTAACTTAGCACAGATCCTGGAGGTAACCGGCTCCATCTAGCCTAACTTAGCACAGATCCTGGCGGTAACCGGCTCCATCTAGCCTAGCTTAGCACAGATCCTGGAGGTAACCGGCTCCATCTAGCCTAGCTTAGCACAGATCCTGGAGGTAACCGGCTCCATCTAGCCTAGCTTAGCACAGATCCTGGAGGTAACCGGCTCCATCTAGCCTAGCTTAGCACAGATCCTGGAGGTAACCGGCTCCATCTATCCGGGGGCAGTTGGCCGGTGCAGGAACCAATCAATATGACTCTCTATCAAACCTGCGGGGAATTAAACACCGAACAGCAGAATACAACAACAGGTGACGATGGAGCAGAAGCCTTGAAACTCTGATGCATCGCTTGTTGCAGCTGTCGTATTTGGCAAAAGACAAACACACACACATAGACACACGCACACACACACACATGCACACACACGCACACACACACACACACACACACACACACACACACACACACAGACACACACACACACTGTATGTCAGTGCCGAGGGGTGTTATTTAATGACGGTGTCATCAGGGTCAGATCACTGGAGGCTTTGGAACGATTCATGCTGACTGTCTGACCTTTATACTCCCGAGAGACACACACACACACACACACACACACACACACACACACACACACACACACACACACACATATACACGCATATACATTCACACACACACACACACACACACACACACACACACACACACACATATACACGCATATACATTCACACACACACACACACACACACACACACAGACACATACACACACATACATACACACACACACACACAGACACATACACACACATACATACACACACACACACACACACACACACATACACGCACATACATTCACACACACACACACACACACACACACACACACACACACACACATCCACACACACACACACGCACACACACACACACACACACACACACACACACACAGACACATCCACACATGTGTGTGTGTGTGTGTGTGTGTGTGTGTGTGTGTGTGTGTGTGTGTTCAGCATGATCTGAGCCTGGCAGCTGTACCGACAGGCTGTCGTAAACAACATAACGGTTTATAAAAAGCTCTGATCAGCGGGTTGAATGCACGAGAGGAAAAGTAATCTTCACCGTGTGTTAATCCAGACGAATCTACCAGCTGATAATAGAACATATCCAGAGAAAGGTCAGACACTAATGAGCCTTCACTGTTGTTACAGCGCTGCTTTGAACAGCTTCTGCAAAAATACAAACTTTCCTCTTTGTCTCAAAGTCGGTGAAGTCATCTTTACTAACCATAGACAGTATATAATAATGGACCAGCAGGTCCCGTGTCTCTGGACGGAGACCAGTGAAGGACATTAGAAGCTCTTTTCCGGTGATGGCTGAGCGTTACTGAGCAGCCTCCAACTGAGCTTGAAGACGTAGATGTGACGTGAGCAACCTGTCTGAAAGTTGGAAGTCTTCTGGTAGCTGTGCCAAGAGAAATCTCAATCATTCCCAATCTAGCAGAGACGGAGAGCGTAGGTATATGTAAGGAGATAACATAGGCACAGGCTAATTACTGATCACTAACATGATAGTTAACATTAGTAATTACACTTAAACAGCTAATGGAAGTCCAAACTGCCTGAGAGCTTCTCCTGGACTATACGGTAATTCCTCTACTATGAGACAGTAAGTCTTGTCTTTTTAACTGTTGACATAACACAGTAACGTGAGCTATTTAAATTAGCTGATACATGGTTACACCTCATTGGCTCTTACCAGTGTATCTCCGTGTGGACTTCGTCCACAGCAATCCCACCAATCAGTCCCAAAACGTCCCAGTTAGAGAGGAAATGCCCTAAACATATTCTTTGTAAATCTTTACAATCATTCCCTGAAAGATTGAATTTAAAAAAGCTTATTATGTAGGTGCACGCCTGTGTTAATGTGAGCATGTTGCCCCGTGTGCACTGATGACCTCATCTGTTGACATTTCCGAATTCCAGATTTTAAAGGTCCCATGGCATGAAAATGTCACTTTATGAGGTTTTTTAACAAAAATGTGCATTCCCCCAGCCTGCCTATGGTCCCCCAGTGGCTAGAAATGGTGATAGGTGTAAACCGAGCCCTGGGTATCCTGCTCTGCCTTTGAGAAAATGAAAGCTCAGATGGGCCGATCTGGAATCTTCCCTTTATGACGTCATAAGGGGAAAGGTTACCTCCCCTTTCTCTGCTTTGCCCGCCCAGAGAATTTGGCCCACCCATGAGAGAGAGAGAGACATCATGGCTTTCAAACGAGCAAAGTGGCAGTTGGTGAAGACCACCCCCCCCCCCCCCCCTCTCTCCTCCTCAATAGCATTTAAAGCTACAGACACAGAAATGGCTCATCCTAAGGAAAGCTCATTGTGGGACTGGAACTATATAAAAGAGACTTCAGATACAGTATTAGGGGACCACTAAGGTCTATATAAAAGACTTCAGATACAGTATTAGGGGACCACTAAGGTCTATATAAAAGAGACTTCAGATACAGTATTAGGGGACCACTAAGGTCTATATAAAAGAGACTTCAGATACAGTATTAGGGGACCACTAAGGCCTATATAAAAGAGACTTCAGATACAGTATTAGGGGACCACTAAGGCCTGTATAAAAGCATCCAAAGAGCACCATGTCATGGGACCTTTAACTGTGTCGGGCTCGGGTCGGCCTCGGTTACTGCTCTGTCGGACGTGGGCCGGGCCCGATCACCACTCTAACCCAGACTGGTGCAAGACCAAAAGTGTTGTATGGACTGGCATCACCATTCTGCCACTGTCGGAGCAAAACCAGAGTAAAAACAAAATGTCTTACTCCATTTGTGTGAGTGGATTTTTATGATTGGAAAAAAAAAAAACCAAATGCTTTAGAGTTTATAACTTCACAAAAATGCCCCCAAGAAAATGCCATCAGGGGGCAGAAAAGTGAGTTTGTTTCTCATCAGGATGAAGGCTGCACTGCCACAAACTACAAACACAAGACAAAATGAGTTTGTGATGTGGTTATGGTTTCATGTGAATTGAAATGTATCACCTCATTCTGTTTTATTAAGGTTAAATATGGATGCAACGGGCTGCTGTGTGTGTGTGTGTGTGTGCGTGTGTATGTGTGTGTGTGTGTGTGTGTGTGTGTGTGTGTGTGTGTGTGTGTGTGTGTGTGTGTGTGTGTGGTCTTGCAGGTTACCTGTGCATCCATCACCGTTGCAATGCAGGCCAAACCAATCTCCTCCCTGTCTCGTCTGATTCCACAGCAGCTGGCCGGCTTTCATGAAGACACACGGTGGACGGATCGTCTCACGGTGGACGGATCGTCTCACGGTGGACGGACTAACTGAGGTTAACACTGGTCCCGTGTTGCCTGCAGCTTCTATCTACTGTGTGTGTGTGTGTGTGTGTGTGTGTGTTTCATATGTGGGTATTTCCCCAGGGTGTTTACGCCAACTGAGGAGAACAAAGCTGCAAGTGAAAGTGATGATTTTGGGTGGATTGATAGTCTTTTAACTACTGTAGGTTAGTTTCTACAGGCCCAGGATAATCCAAATGTATTGCGACTAACGCTGCTTTTGTTGTCGATAAATCTGTGGATTATCTTCTGGATGAATGGATGAGTAATTCGGTCTCTAAAATGTCAGAAAATGGTGAAAAATGTGGATAAGTTTCCATCCACTTGTCAATCGAATTATCTGAAGTTCGGTAAAAAAACTCATGCGAATAAAGCTGCTGAAAGTGTGTTTCCATCATGTGCGTAATGACGTCACATGCTGTTGTGCGGTCAAATTGGTATATCAAATTGATTTGAGACATTTTAAGGTGTTTCCGTTCATTTTCATTCAAGCAAACTTTTGCGAACAAAGTTTTGCTAGACAAAATGGATCGCACATCTACCAACAAATGATCAATATTGCACGAGTTGTAATAGTGCTGATGTGCCAGCTGATAGCGACATATCAAGCTATAATAAGACAACAACGACGCTATCAACACATCGCTATGATGATGCATATGCAGATGCACGTCAATGCCCGACGACAACGGAGGCGGCCTGTGGTGTGGGAACGACAGCTGTGTGCTCGGCCATCAGCTGTGTGCTTGGCCATCAGCGGTATGCTCGGCCATCACCTGTGTGCTCGGCCATCAGCTGTGTGCTTGGCCATCAGCTGTGTGCTTGGCCATCAGCTGTGTGCTTGGCCATCAGCGGTATGCTCGGCCATCAGCTGTGTGCTTGGCCATCAGCTGTGTGCTCGGCCATCAGCCGTGTGCTTGGCCATCAGCTGTGTGCTTGGCCATCAGCTGTGTGCTTGGCCTTCAGCCGTATGCTTAGCCATCAGATGTGTGCTTGGCCATCAGCAGTGTGCTTGGCCATCAGCTGTGTGCTTGGCCATCAAGTGGTATTTCAGACTGGACGTCCTGCGATGATAGCTCAGTTCACAACGACAAAACACACAGATCACTTTGGTCTTGTCAATGGAACCATTTGGTAACTTTTTAAAAGTAAACTTTCCATTCAGAATCTTATTGGCATCCATTTCGGCATCTCGCGCTCGCCATCCACTCAAAACGTAATGTTAGCCTACTACTCTTTGGCCGGCTCGCGAGCCCAAACGAGTCTGTGCGGCGTGCCTGTTGTTGTGTTTCCGGTCTAGCTAGATCCGGTGTGGTGTTGTAGTTCTTCTAACGTTACTAGTTGTTGCAACAGCATGTGAAAAAAACTACAAAGTTTGCTAGGCCAAAAAGAACGTTAATCTCGCGATAACAAAATTGACGCCGTTAAAAATGGGTTTGTGTTAACGCAGTTAATAACGCGTTTAACTGACAGCACTAATACTGAATGATTCTGAATGGCAGATTCTACGTGTACAAGAATACTTTGATTAGTTAGTGGAAGTAATTACACATGAATGAGCACGTATTTGTGAAAGAACAAAAGGTTTTTTTGCTAAGAATCAACTCAAAACATTACACAATGTAGGTTTAAGGGAAGAAAGGCATTCTGCCTTTGTTTAAAACCTCACCGACCTGAAAAGAAAGAGGCAATTCTGTGTGTAGAGAGAAAGAAAATAACCTTAAAGCGTGACGGTTTCACTGGGTTTTCTCCTGCTGTTTATGTTGAGCTGTTTCAGTTTGACTCAGATCTAAAAAGGCATGTACGTATCTGTACATAAAGCAATGTCTTCTACAAACACACAATGTGTGAAATGATCTTTGAAGTCACATTAATCTGAAGACGTGATCTGTTCTGCGTACACCAGTCTGCCTTAGAAACATGTTTACGTATTCCAGTGACTATGACTGCTTTCACATTTTGATTTAACGGATTCAGAAGCAGCTTTTAGACACAGAAGAGCCAGAGGAAGAATCTGTTGCATTATCTATGTGGCTGACTGATAAAAACACATCCGTCAAGGCCTGTTCTGCTCGCCAAGGATGCACGTGTGACTAAATGTCACAGACGTTAAGTTCGGCGTGATCTTTTATCTGTATTCAGTGCACGGCGACTTCACAGCGCTGTGATTTAGAGCCCAGGAATCTGGCCGGAGCCCTGCCTCTATGGCTCAAAATAATGACCACCGGGCCCCCGCTGACATCCAGCAATTACGCGGCTTTATTAAAATGTGTGCGAGGAAGGGTGGTCTCGAATCTGTTGTCAGAATTAGCTTCGGTTTATGAGCCAATATCTATTTCCTGTCTCTGGAGACTGAAGAAGCCTGACACCTTCGATCGGTGTCACAGCACAAAAGTGGACCCCAGCAGGCTTGTACTGGCAATCTGGCAATCACGGCAAATGCCCAATGGGCCACTACCAAACAATCCAAAATTGAACTGCGGGGGGCACGGCCCACTTGATGTTGGAACAGCCCATCTGATTAGGGGTTACACAGCCCCAGAAAGTGTCAAAAGGCTAAACTGTGACACAGGTTCAGTGGAATCGATTTTCCGCACCTCCCCCAAACCCCTCGAGTGGATTCGTTCATGTGATGTCAAAAGGTCAAGCAGTAATAATCAAATGAAACCAAGACAGAAAGAGCCGAAATACAAATTACTGGATAAAGGTCCGAAAGGTGAAAAGGTGGAGCGGAAGAGGTCAGAGAAAAAAAAAAAGAAATCTTGAGGCTGATGCTGAAGAATGTATTATTCAACAACACCATTACAGATGTGCCACACAAAATCATGCTAGCTACATGCTAGTTCCACATTCATACCTGGAAGCTGCCCAGTACTACCACAGTCTGATCTGACCACATTCATACTGGAAGCTGCCCAGTACTAACAAAGTCTGATCTGATCACAGTCATACCTGGAAGCTGCCCAGTACTACCACAGTCTGATCTGACCACATTCATACTGGAAGCTGCCCATTACCACCACAGTCTGATCTGATCACATTCATACCTGGAAGCTGCCCAGCACTACCACAGTCTGATCTGATCACATTCATACCTGGAAGCTGCCCATTACCACCACAGTCTGATCTGATCACAGTCATACCTGGAAGCTGCCCATTACCACCACAGTCTGATCTGATCACAGTCATACCTGTAAGCTGCCCATTACCACCACAGTCTGATCTGCTGGCCACTGAGCAGCTCGCGTGACGGTTTCACTGGGTTTTCTCCTGCTGTTTATGTTGAGCTGTTTCAGTTTGACTCAGATCTAAAAAGGCATGTACGTATCTGTACATAAAGCAATGTCTTCTACAAACACACAATGTGTGAAATGATCTTTGAAGTCACATTAATCTGAAGACGTGATCTGTTCTGCGTACACCAGTCTGCCTTGGAAATATGTTTACATATTCCAGTGACTATGACTGCTTTCACATTTTGATTTTACTGATTCAGAAGCATCTTTTAGACACAGAAGAGCCAGAGGAAGAATCTGTTGCATTATCTATGTTGCTGACTGATAAAAACACCTCCGTCAAGGCCTGTTCTGCTCGCCAAGGATGCACGTGTGACTAAATGTCACAGACGTTAAGTTCGGCGTGATCTTTTATCTGTATTCAGTGCACGGCGACTTCACAGCGCTGTGATTTAGAGCCCAGGAATCTGGCCGGAGCCCTGCCTCTATGGCTCAAAATAATGACCACCGGGCCCCCGCTGACATCCAGCAATTACGCGGCTTTATTAAAATGTGTGCGAGGAAGGGTGGTCTCGAATCTGTTGTCAGAATTAGCTTCGGTTTATGAGCCAATATCTATTTCCTGTCTCTGGAGACTGAAGAAGCCTGACACCTTCGATCGGTGTCACAGCACAAAAGTGGACCGCAGCAGGCTTGTACTGGCAATCTGGCAATCACGGCAAATGCCCAATGGGCCACTACCAAACAATGCAAAATTGAACTGCGGGGGGCACGGCCCACTTGATGTTGGAACAGCCCATCTGATTAGGGGTTACACAGCCCCAGAAAGTGTCAAAAGGCTAAACTGTGACAAAGGTTCAGTGGAATCGATTTTCCGCACCTCCCCCAAACCCCTCGAGTGGATTCGTTCATGTGATGTCAAAAGGTCAAGCAGTAATAATCAAATGAAACCAAGACAGAAAGAGCCGAAATACAAATTACTGGATAAAGGTCCGAAAGGTGAAAAGGTGGAGCGGAAGAGGTCAGAGAAAAAATAAATAAATCTTGAGGCTGATGCTGAAGAATGTATTATTCAACAACACCATTACAGATGTGCCACACAAAATCATGCTAGCTACATGCTAGTTCCACATTCATACTGGAAGCTGCCCAGTACTACCACAGTCTGATCTGACCACATTCATACTGGAAGCTGCCCAGTACTACCACAGTCTGATCTGACCACATTCATACCTGGAAGCTGCCCAGTACTACCACAGTCTGATCTGACCACATTCATACCTGGAAGCTGCCCAGTACTACCACAGTCTGATCTGATCACATTCATACCTGGAAGCTGCCCAGTACCACCACAGTCTGATCTGACCACATTCATACCTGGAAGCTGCCCAGTACTACCACAGTCTGATCTGACCACATTCATACCTGGAAGCTGCCCAGTACCACCACAGTCTGATCTGACCACATTCATACCTGGAAGCTGCCCAGTACCACCACAGTCTGATCTGATCACATTCATACCTGGAAGCTGCCCAGTACTAACACAGTCTGATCTGATCACATTCATACCTGGAAGCTGCCCAGTACCACCACAGTCTGATCTGACCACATTCATACCTGGAAGCTGCCCAGTACTACCACAGTCTGATCTGCTGCCACTGAGCAGCTCCACTGGGACAGCTGGGGTTAAGGGCCTTGCTCAAGGGCACCTCAGTGGTGGTGATGAGGGAGGGACAAGTGCTGCTCTTTCACTTTCCCCCACCCAGATTTTATCCTGCTGGTCTGGGGATTGAACCGACGCCCTGAACTAATGAGCAGCAGCCGGCTGATTCCAGTGGTGAACGGAAGCAAAAAGAAGTAAAAACTTAGCCTGACAAGCCAGACCCACATCCAGATGTTGGGTCTGGGAACTCACCGTTGGCTGGGCTCAATCTGAGGGGCGGGATAAACGGTTGTCTTTCAAATTCCCTCTGCACGCAATAGGATAGCTCTCCAACCAACCAGAGGAACGCTAGTTGATAGATTCATCTTTAAACTCCGAACACATCTTCCTTTTTTAAGAATGACTTCAGCGCCGTTCTTTGTTCTTTTCTCAAAGAAAAGCTGAACTCCAAGTCTTCCAGAGTCACGGCCAAAGCCGATTCCAAAGACCGCTGTTCACCAGCAGCAGCAGCCATAAGCCCCGCCCACCGACTCTATACACGATGTGATTGGCCTGACTAGAGTTTGGTTTTTCCAGCTCGCAAGCCAACGGAGAGTGCCTAGACCCCCCTGGCTGCAAATAAATAAAAAAGGTATTTGCTGCCGCTAAGGTGCGTCTAGATTTCTAGGCTAGTAATAACTGCTTTTTTTAAGCTAAACACGAAAGAGGGAAAGTTGCCTTCTGACACGAGTCATCCAGCGGAGAGTTCCTGGTGGGTAAACACGGACCTCCGGGTACTGCCACCATTCATCTGAATGTACAGCAGAACACATAATCTGCTAACTTTCCCTTCACCTTTCCAGCAAACGCTAGCGGTAGCTAGCCAGCCTTCGTTGACAAGGTGCTACCAAACGCTGAACAAATTCATCTGAATGTACAGCAGAACACATAATCTGCAAACTTTCCCTTCACCTTTCCAGCAAACGCTAGCGGTAGCTAGCCAGCCTTCGTTGACAAGGTGCTACCAAACGCTGAACAAAACATTTTTAGGCGACCAAAATGTTCAAGTGGAAACACACAGTGAGAGGGTCAAAGTTTAACATGGACAACACCCAAAAACAAGTTGAGGTCTATTCTAATGTCCACAGTATTAGCATGGTTAGCATCGCTAAGCCTCTGTCCTGATCAACAGGTCCCTAATACATCCTCTATTTTAAAATAAATGGGAGCATCATTTACCAAATGAACATCATGCTGTAAAGACAAAAAAGGAAGTTCAGTCAGATGTTTGAAGGTGCTCTTTTTGGTCGGGAATTCAATTAAGTGTAGAAAAAAAGGAAAATCCAAGGCACTCTTCTTATAAATTATTTAAAAAGCCTTTATTTTACTGGCTATTTCATTATAGAAAATGTAAAAGACATAGGGAAAAGCATCCCACGCGTGGCGGCACGGACAGCCTTCTTCAGGGTCAGGAACACCATGCTGTATTGAAGAAGACTTGAAACTAGCGACCATGAACTCATTATGAAAATGTTTACTGAGGTAATGAATCAAGGGAGAAGTAGGCTCATTGTCTCATAGACTTCTATAGAAACAGACTTCTTTTTGGAGCCAGTGGAGTCTCCCCCTGCTGGACGTTACAGAGAACGCAGCTTTAAGGAACGTTAGCTCTGCAGGGCTCCAGACTGCGACCAAACGGTCGCATTTTGCGACCAAAATTTGAGAGTGTGCAACTGAATTTTACATCCAGTCGCACATGTGCGACCAGTAAATTTCCCCCCTTTTTTACACGTTAAACGTCGAAATTTCAGTACCTGAGAGCGCGTAAGATCAAGCTTATCTGTCCTCTCTTAAAATTGACAAGAGAGCGGAGCTCTGACACACACACACACACACTCGCAGAGCTGCCGACGGTTCAAACTACGTCGATTCTGCAGTTCTGTTGAAGTCACGGTGAGTCTCAGAGATGCCGATAAAGTCGTTTCAAGTGTGGTTACAGTTTTTCAAAACTTAACGCAGACAGACGTTACACTTCCTAAGCAGTAACAACAGTGTTCTCTGTGCCCTGGGGCCTGACTGACAGGCTGAGGTTGTAAGGCAAGGCAACTTCATCTCTCCAGCAGCTTTCAGCAACAAGGCAACTTCATCTCTACAGCAGCTTTCAGCAACAAGGCAACTTGATCTCTACAGCAGCTTTCAGCAACAAGGCAACTTCATCTCTACAGCAGCTTTCAGCAACAAGGCAACTTTATCTCTACAGCAGCTTTCAGCAACAAGGCAACTTTATCTCTACAGCAGCTTTCAGCAACAAGGCAACTTGATCTCTCCAGCAGCTTTCAGCAACAAGGCAACTTGATCTCTCCAGCAGCTTTCAGCAACAAGGCAACTTGATCTCTACAGCAGCTTTCAGCAACAAGACAACTTCATCTCTACTGCAGCTTTCAGCAACAAGGCAACTTTATCTCTACAGCAGCTTTCAGCAACAAGGCAACTTCATCTCTACTGCAGCTTTCAGCAACAAGGCAATTCAATGCTTTGCATGAAACATTAAAGAGCAATTAAAAACGGTCATGAAAATATATATATATATATATATATATATATATATATATATATATATATATATATATATATATATATATATATATATATATATATATATAAGCACACATAAGCACACATATATATAAGCACACTTTTTGTTTTGTTTTTCATGACAACGATGGTGCCGTCAGTTAAACTTCTATGTTGCTTCTTCAAAAGTGACACTGAATTTGAAACGGCACATTGTAATTTCTGCATCTATTATCAAAGTATGTATTAGTAATACAGTGGAAATTAGTAGAAATGTGAATATTTGGTTAGCATGTTGATTTACGGTGTGTGCCCCTAGATTTTCTGGTTGCGCCCCTAAAATTTTCAATTGGAGGCCACAGTGCTCCAGTGGAAAAGGTTAGTCTGGAGCCCTGCTCTGGCTTCACTTTTCAGACGCGGAAGTTGGGGCTTAGTCTCAACGGATGTTAATTGCTGGAATAAAGCCTGACATCCATCTATTAAAGGACAAATCCGCCGCAAAATGAACCTAGGGGTTAATAACATGTACCGAGTCGACCGTTCTTTGGCTTGTAACGCTAGTAGTCAGGGCCAGTCTTGTATAAAGTACTTGAAAGCAATACTTGAGTAAAAGTACAAGTATCTTCCCAGAAAATGACTTTGGGAGAAGTTAAAGTCTCCTTTTAGAATATTACTTGATTAAAAGTACAAGTATCTTACCAGAAAATGACTTTGGGAGAAGTTAAAGTCTCCTTTTAGAATATTACTGCAGTAAAAGTACAAGTATCTTCCCAGAAAATGACTTTGGGAGAAGTTAAAGTCTCCTTTTAGAATATTACTTGATTAAAAGTACAAGTATCTTATCAGAAAATGACTTTGGTAGAAGTTAAAGTCTCCTTTTAGAATATTACTTGAGTAAAAGTACAAGTATCTAACCAGAAAATGACTTTGGGAGAAGTTAAAGTCTCCTTTTAGAATATTACTTGATTAAAAGTACAAGTATCTTATCAGAAAATGACTTTGGTAGAAGTTAAAGTCTCCTTTTAGAATATTACTTGAGTAAAAGTACAAGTATCTTACCAGAAAATGACTTTGGGAGAAGTTAAAGTCTCCTTTTAGAATATTACTTGATTAAAAGTACAAGTATCGTCCCAGAAAATGACTTTGGGAGAAGTTAAAGTCTCCTTTTAGAATATTACTTGAGTAAAAGTACAAGTATCTTACCATAAAATGACTTTGGTAGAAGTTAAAGTCTCCTTTTAGAATATTACTTGAGTAAAAGTACAAGTATCTTACCATAAAATGACTTTGGTAGAAGTTAAAGTCTCCTTTTAGAATATTACTTGAGTAAAAGTACAAGTATCTTACCAGAAAATGACTTTGGGTGGAAGTTAAAGTCTCCTTTTAGAATATTACTTGAGTAAAAGTCTTAAAGTATCAAATATTTACTGTACTTAAGTATCAAAAGTCATGTTCTGATATTAAATGTACTTAAGTATTAGAAGTAAAAGTAAAAATACTTTGATCATGAACTTTATGGCCAAAGGTGTGTAACGTTATCTTCATCACCACTGTCGTCGGGGTGATCGTCGTCTGTTACCATGGCGGCAGAGCCTGCAGCAGGTGCTTACATGACGGTATTAGTTATCATGCTTCCTCCTCTCATTTCTCTTTTTTTTTTGCCGCTTGGCAACAAACAGGCATTAGGTCACTAACCGGGATGGAGGGAGCGTTATCTCGGCAATTCAGGAGCAATGATTCTCCAAACCTGCTTTTTTTTTTACAGTGTAACACATTTCTTCTGATTATATTTTGTAGTAACGAGTAACTAAGATGCTGACGGGGAAATGGAGTGGAGTAAAAGTAAAAGTTTCCGGAAATATAAATAACAAAGTCAAGTACAGATACGTGCAAATTCTACTTAAGTACAGTTAGTGAAGTATTTGTACTTCGTTACATTACAACGCTGGTCGGGGCACGCAAAAGTAAAAGTAAATCTCTATTTCTACACCAATAACAAGGCTCAAAATAGCACCACACTTCCACGGTAGCACAATGAGGGTCCCTGCATGTACACAGAAGCATTGAGAACTTTGTAAGTGTGCAGACAGTTGATTAAAAATAGTTTATGAAGACAGTACCGTTCGGTATACAGGCAGACGCACCACCTAACTACTACAAATCTAGTCACATATGGCTGAGAATTCTTCCAAATTTCATCGAAATCCGTTCACAGGTTTCTGTGATATCGTGCAAACTGACAAACAACTCAGCCTCCTTAGTGTGAAGTCATAATGAGACACGTAACTACGGAATTACGGAATAAGCCTTCTGCCTGAACGTGCCCGGATGTTACACCTTCTGTTGTAGACATTTGCTCGTTGCTCTGCTGCTGTTTACCTGTAGTGAGCGTGATGATACATATCTTATCACACACACACACACACACACACACACACACACACACACACACACACACACACACACACACACACACACACACAGACAGACGCACACACACACACACACACACAGACACACACACACACACACACACACACACACACACACACACACACACACACACACACACACACACACACACAGACCCACACACAGACAGACGCACACACACACACACACACACACACACACAGACACACACACACACACACACACACACAGACCCACACACATACAGACCCACACACACACACAGACCCACACACACACACATGCACACACACACACACACACACACACACACACACACACACACACAGACCCACACACAGACAGACGCACACACACACACACACACACACAGACACACACACACACACACACACACACACACACACACACACACACACACACATGCACACACACACACTCACACACACACACACAGACGCACACACACACACACACACACAGACCTACACACACACACACAGACCCACACACACACACATGCACACACACACACACACACACACTCAAACACACACACACACACACACACAGACCCACGCATACATGCACAGACCCACACTCACACACACACACACACACACACAGACCCACACACAGACCCACAGACGCACGCACGCACACACACACACACACAAACACACACACACACACACACACAGACCCACGCAGGGACGCAGAGACACACAAACACACAAACACACACACACACGCATGTATGCATGCATAGACCCCCCCACACACACACACACACACACAGACCCACACACATACAAACCCACACACACACACACACACACACACACACACACAGACCCACAGACGCACACACACACACACACAGACCCAGAGACGCACGCACACACACACACACGCACACACACACACACACACACACACACACACACACACACACACACACACACAAACATAGTGTTCTCCTTTGCAGCATAAACAGTCAATGGAGGCAAACTCGGAGACCAGAGCACATTATAAGCAACCGCAGCAACCGCAGCAGACATCTACATACAAAGCAGTCCGAGTGCAGGAAGCTAATGGGAGGCTCAGCCCCCCGCCCACCACATAACAGCCGAGAACGACTTCCATTGAGATTACTATGCAAATTATCAGGTAACAAATCACAGCAGGGTCGTATTATTTGCATGAATGAACCAGTGTAATACATTGCTCCATTAAGGGAACACACAAAGAGAGAGCGATGCTGGTTCATGGATACAGAGCACGAGTCAAACACATCGACAGTGTCTCAGGGTTCATAATAATCAGAGGTGAATAATCATGCACACGACAGCGGTTCAATCTTCCTGATTCATGTCTTTCAAGCATTACTGCAAACTGCCTGCACAAGCCTTTTTACGCAACTTTGGAAATAGGTATCAAACACATAAAGAGGCAGAACAAAAAGATAAAAATAATACCGGAAAGAACAACTGCATCTAGGTGGCCGGGTTGGCTCAGAGGGTAGAGCCGGCGCACGTATAGCTGGAGGTTTATACCTCGACGCAGAGATCCAGGGTTCGAATCTGACCTGAGACGATATCCTGCATGTCTCCCCTCTCTCTTTCTCACCTAGCTGTCCTATCAAAATAAAGGTGGAAAAGCCCAAAAAAGAATAACTGCATCTGTTCGCACATGAAGACCGTAATCTCAAACTCCTTTTTATGACTTTGTTCCTCTCCATTTGAGCCAAAATATGTGGTGTCTTAGGGGATCTCGGACACCGAACAGGACATGTTCTACTGGTTGGACAGTATAAATATATAAATAAGGACCATGTCTACAGAACAGGACATGTTCTACTGGTTGGACAGTATAAATATATAAATAAGGACCATGTCTACAGAACAGGACATGTTCCACTGGTTGGACAGTATAAATATATAAATAAGGACCATGTCTACAGAACAGGACATGTTCCACTGGTTGGACAGTATAACATATATTAATAAGGACCATGTCTACAGAACAGGACAAGTTCTACTGGTTGGACAGTATAAATATATGAATAAGGACCATGTCTACAGAACAGGACATGTTCTACTGGTTGGACAGTATAAATATATAAATAAGGACCATGTCTACAGAACAGGACATGTTCCACTGGTTGGACAGTATAACATATATTAATAAGGACCATGTCTACAGAACAGGACAAGTTCTACTGGTTGGACAGTATAAATATATAAATAAAGAGAACAGGACACAACTTTTCTTTCTCTTCTCTGATTAGTTGTCTCTATTTCTTCACTCACACTGTCACTCTGTCGAAATATGCACACACGTCACGTGTGCAGGTGGTGCGGTAACTGGCCAATGAAACACGATCATTACAGCGTTTCAAGCGGGCTCGAAATCAAACACAACTCAGTCACACAGCCAACGGACAGGACACAGCGCTCCACAAAATAAACTGAATATTGCATACTTATTGCGACATTTTTGATATATTGCGATAACGATATTGAGTCGATATATCTTCAACCCTAGGTTAAACCCTTTGTTACACAGGAACAATTACATACAGAGAATGAATGCCATATAACTTTCTTTATTATCTACTTTGACAGTCAGTCATAACAGATAAAGTGTGTAACGTGTTTAGTTGTTCATGATCAGAATCTGTGTTGCCCGTTCACCAACGTGTCCTTTCTCATGAATATTTACCACCTCCATCAATTCCAAGTCTTCCTATTGACTTTAAATTTTACATTTGCATTCGCATGAACTGGGGTAGATGCTCCATATTCATGCTCCATCTAGAAATATGTTAGCCTGTAAGGGACATACAGGACATACTGCTCCGTGTGTGTGTGTGTGTGTGTGTGTGGGTCTGTGTGTGTTGGTCTATGTGTGTGTGTGTGTGTGTGTGTGTGTGTGTGGGTCTGTGTGTGTTGGTCTATGTGTGTGTGTGTGTGTGGGTCTGTGTGTGTATGTGTGTGTGTGTGTGTGTGTGTGTGTGTGTGTGTGTGTGTGTGTGTGTGTGTGCGTGTGTGGGTCTGTGTGTGTGTGTGTGTGTGTGTGTGTATGGTGTGTGTGTGGGTCTGTGTGTGTGTGTGTATGTGTGTGTGTGTGTGTGTGTGTGTGTGTGTGTCTGTGTGTGTGCGTGTGTGGGTCTGTGTGTGTGTGTGTGTGTGTGTGTGTATGGTGTGTGTGTGGGTCTGTGTGTGTGTGTGTATGTGTGTATGTGTGTGTGTGTGTGTGTGTATATGGGTCTGTGTGTGTGTGTCTGTGTGTGTGTGTGTGTGTGTGTGTGTGTATGGTGTGTGTGTGTGTGTGTGTGTGTGTATGGTGTGTGTGTGTGTGTGTGTGTGTATGTGTGTGTGTGTGTGTGGGTCTGTGTGTGTGTGTGTGTGTGTGTGTATGTGTGTGTGTGTGTGTGGGTCTGTGTGTCTGTGTGTGGGTCTGTGTGTGTGTGTGTGTGTGTATGTGTGTGTGTGTGTGTGTGTGTCTGTGTGTGTGTGTGTGTGTGTGTGTGTGGGTCTGTGTGTGTGTGTGTGTGTGTGTGTGTGGGTCTGTGTGTGTGTGCCTGCGTCCTCCTGACATCGAGTCCAATTTGTGAGTCCTCAAAATGTAAAAGGGTACAACGAGGCGTGCGGCGCCTCTCGCCCATCGGCCCTGCCCTCGCGGCAGGTTAATTATCTCTGTTTCCTTCACACACAGTCAGTCTCAGTGACAGCGTCAGGACCTGGTATGACACGGAGGGAAAGGGAGCAGCTCATTATTTCGTGAGCACTTGACGCTCGGAGGACTTCTCCTTTTCTGTCACTTCTCTGTGTGTCTCTCTGGTTTTTCATCTCTTTCTCACTCCTGCAGTCACAATATTGTCAGTTGTTGGAAGTAGGAACTGTTGAGGGCGTAAGTAAACTAAGGTTACGTAAGTAAAAAAGTGAAATCCTCTTCTGGAAAGATTTTGGTAGCTTGGCACACCTCTAGGAGGAAGAGATAAGCGAAAAGTCTTTCCTGCGAAGGGGAGATTTCAGATTTTATTTTGTCATTCTTTCATGGCGCTGGCCTCTTGTCAGGTTTGTCACCTCTGAACTGCCAGAGCTGTATTTCAGATAGGGGATTCTTTTTTTGTGTTGCCAGTGGCTCTACTGCTCCAGCCTAATGAGCCATCTGGGCTTGGCAATGTACTTTGGCACCAAAATCACACATGTCCAATGGTGATGACACTCCCCCGCATGACCTGAAAACCAATGAAATGGGTGCATAAAATGCAAATGCAATAATGCTGCTCCTGCAACATGCCTGTATGTGCCCTCTCTGCAGTGCAGGTTTGTTAAAGTGCCCATATTATGAAAAAACTCACTTTTTCTGGGATTTGGGGGGTTATTTTGTGTCTCTGGTGCTTCCACGCGCATACAAACTTTGAAAACAACCATCCATGCTGTTTAGAGTGAGATCCGGTGTCTGAATGTGTCCTGCCTTCAGTCTCCGGGTGAGCTGGTCAACATCTGCACGGCTTTCTACGTCACTAGCCGAGACGAGGGGCCAAGGGGTCTAACCGTTAGCATGCTAGCTCGTTCTCAATGGCAAAACACTGCTACAACACACACAAGTTCACCCTAATCTACAAAAGAACTACTTCCATGTCCCTGTTCTGCAGGTATTCACCACAAAGTTGGAAGTGCGCCCTCGTTTAGAAGAAGTCTCCCGGCTAATCCTGCCTTGTTCTACTGAAGTTGGAGAAACAGCTAGCTAGCTCATGTAGTCTTTACCTAGCTACTGAGCATGTGGTCTTACCTAGCTACTGAGCATGTGGTCTTACCTAGCTACTGAGCATGTGGTCTTACCTAGCTACTGAGCATGTGGTCTTACCTAGCTACTGAGCATGTGGTCTTACCTAGCTACTGAGCATGTGGTCTTACCTAGCTACTGAACATGTGGTCTTACCTAGCTACTGAGCATGTGATCTTACCTAGCTACTGAGCATGTGGTCTTACCTAGCTACTGAGCATGTGATCTTACCTAGCTACTGAGCATGTGATCTTACCTAGCTACTGAGCACGTGGTCTTACCTAGCTACTGAGCACGTGGTCTTACCTAGCTACTGAGCATGTGGTCTTACCTAGCTACTGAGCATGTGGTCTTACCTAGCTACTGAGCATGTGGTCTTACCTAGCTACTGAGCATGTGGTCTTACCTAGCTACTGAGCATGTGGTCTTACCTAGCTACTGAGCATGTGGTCTTACCTAGCTACTGAGCATGTGATCTTACCTAGCTACTGAGCATGTGGTCTTACCTAGCTACTGAGCATGTGGTCTTACCTAGCTACTGAGCATGTGGTCTTACCTAGCTACTGAGCATGTGCGACTGCCAACAAAGATGTTACAGCAGTGAGAGGTCTCACTCTGGAGCTAAAACAGAGACCTGAACACAGGGTACTATTCTGGTACAACCTCTAAATACAATTATGAACCTGAAAATGAGCAGAATATGAACACTTTAATAAATGAATAAAATGTTTCACCCATAGAAATAAAATGGATAGAAACTTTAGGCCATTTCCTTTTATGGTCAGAGCAGCAGCTATTTTTAAGTGTAAGTCGCGGAGCTGAGGTTATACAATAACAAAATAAAACTATGAAAAGCCGTTTTTGGGGTCGTCTTTTACACTTTTTCAACGATCTCAACTCTAGTTTGGGTTGAAATAAACAAATAGTTTACCGACTTACATGTAAAAATATGTTGACTCTTGTCACAAGCCGGCTCACAGCCTGCGGCAAATAATGAGGGGACACCAACAACCAGTATGGGCCAATCAAAAAGATACTTTATTGTAAATCAAACTATTAACTTTAAACAAAGAAAAAGGAATGAAGTGTGAGAATGTCATAATGTAAGGTGCATGGATGAATGAATCTGTGTGTATGAAGAAGACTGAATTGAAACTAAGTAGAACTATAAAGGAACAAACGTAACAGGATCATACCTGGAGGAGCAGAGAGAGAGAAGAGTGGTTAGAAGCAGTTTGAATACCCTGAGCCCAGGTGGCTCCAATCACTAACGACCCTCCTCTGCCTGCAGGAGGAACCTCCCCTGCAGGCAGAGGAGGGGCTGTAACACTCTATACACGCTAAAAGTATTGCTTTTTTAAATGGAGTCTGGTGGGTTTAGCGCTAGCGACTTCAGAGCTGTTTCTGGTTAAACAGAAAGGTCTCAAAGAGGTTTTAAAGGTCTATCTCTGTAGGGATTCTTTCCATAATGTTGTCAGACACTTACAATAATAATCTGAGTCTGTCAGCGGCAAAACGAGCACTTTTATGAAGGTAAATACAAGATGGACAATCACCCTATTAACTTACATTTTAGCTTGTTTCTCTTTGTCTGCCCTGTGCTTTTCGACTGCAGCGATCTCGCTCAATACTGGACCAATGTCACAGATTGTTGTTCCCATCAGTCACTTAGACGCAGGAACACGTAGGAGAAACTAAACAATTAAGGGAACGGGATTGTGGTCACGGTTAAAATAAACTAACTTTGACTGCTTTGAATTCATACTCACTTTCAACATCTCATCCATCAATGTTCAATTCAGGCAATCTGGCAAATCCCAGAAGGGCCGGAGAACTTTTGGGTCGATTTGGGCCGCTGGAAAAAACAACACGCTAAAGGGACATGTGGCAACGCTGGCGTTTCACACCAGTTTATTATCTACTACTTAAAAATATGCAAGACTGTACGGCTGCAGCCTGGAGCCTCCCATCTGGTGCGGTCGGGCTTCTATTTTTCAAAATAAAAGCGACAAACGCATCGGAAAAAGCTCCAAAAAAAGTTCATTTTCAATTTTGACCCAGAAGGGCAATAAGTTTATGGTCGACGGGAAGACGACACAAGGGTTACGGTAGGTCTCCTTTAGCGCTGTAAGTAGACGCGCTTGGTCGGGACTATCGCCGTCCCTTTAGCGCTATAAGTAAACGCGCTTGGTTGGGACTATTGCCGTCCCTTTAGCGCTATAAGTAGACACGTTTGGTCGGGACTATCGCCGTCCCTTTAGCGCTGTAAGTAAACGCGTTTGGTCGGGACTATTGGCGTCCCTTTAGCGCTGTAAGTAAACGCGCTTGGTCGGGACTATTGCCGTCCCTTTAGCGCTATAAATAAACGCGCTTGGTCGGGACTATTGCCGTCCCTTTAGCGCTATAAATAAACGCGCTTGGTCGGGACTATTGCCGTCCCTTTAGCGCTATAAGTAAACGCGCTTGGTCGGGACTATTGGCGTCCCTTTAGCGCTATAAGTAGACGCGCTTGGTCGGGACTATCGCCGTCCCTTTAGCGCTATAAGTAAATGCGCTTGGTCGGGACTATTGCCATCCCTTTAGCGCTATAAGTAAACGCGCTTGGTCGGGACTATTGGCGTCCCTTTAGCGCTATAAGTGAACGCGCTTGGTCGGGACTATTGCCGTCCCTTTTGACGCAGTCATGTTAAGGAAAGGGTCGTGGGTGGGCGTACGGTTCTGTGATACGCAGGAGAAAAGAAAAAACCGATTATAGCAAGCGGGACAAATGGGACACGAACTCCGCTCTCCTGGGTGAAAGTCCTGTGTTTGACCCATCCACCCAACCTCCCAGTGCAGATAGTCTCCCTTACATACTCCTCTCCAAATCCTCTCTAACTGCTGCTCTCCCCGGTACGTTACACAAACACGCTGAAAGACGCCTTTTACGTCGCATCAGACGCTGACGGCCACTGTCCAAACGTCCTGATTTCACGAGTTCGGAATGAGATCGGGTTGGCATTCTTTACATTTTTTGTTGTTACTGGTCCTGATGTCACGTGCGCTCTACACTCTGTTCCACTAGCTTCTGTAACTCACTGCAACCTGTCTTATCAGGAGTAAAATTGCAGTATTGAAGACAGACAGGTGATTCATTGATTGGACAGCTTTTCTATTCTGCATTATCAGCCCTACATGGACGCCCAGGGGGGGGGAATCAATCATTTCAGTGACTGACTGACTGACAGCAGCTTCTAATGTGAGTATTTATGTTCTCTGGTGTCACAAAGAGCTCCCGAAGAAAGAACTATTATTATGGTTATGAACCTTGTTATTAGACTGCAAATCAACTGTGTGTTATGAATAATAAGAAGGCAGGATGAAGAGAGGCATCCTGTACTGCTATATTACTGCGAAATCACTGTCACACAATTTTTAAATGGACGATTTGCATAAATATTGACATCACTGACAAATTGCTTTTTATCAGATGGATTTCACGCTGAAAACACATTGATAAGGACTTTTATTTTGCTTACTGAAAGTGTTAATTAGACTTAAATGAGGCTTTTCAAATGTGCATCAATCAAGCGGACCCACAGAGGTTAAATGCATTTCTTAGACTAGATTTATAGTTTGCACAAATATGCAGCTGCGACACCAGTTGGGCTACATTCAGACTGCAGGCGAAAGTAGCCCAAATCTGAATTTTTTGGGGGTCAGACTTACTCAAATCTTGCCCAGATCAGATTTTTCAACACGTTCTCACAACCATCTCGTAAAATATGGACGTTTGGTCAGGTGCCTTTTTCGTTGTTATTGTCGCTAAAAGTCTCCTTTAGCGCTATAAGTAAACGCGCTTGGTCGGGACTATCGCCGTCCCTTTAGCGCTATAAGTAAACGCGCTTGGTCGGGACTATCGCCGTCCCTTTAACGCTATAAGTAAACACGCTTGGTCGGGACTATTGCCGTCCTTTTAACGCTATAAGTAAACGAGCTTGGTCGGGACTATCGCCGTCCCTTTAGCGCTATAAGTAGACGCGCTTGGTCGGGACTATCGCCGTCCCTTTAGCGCTATAAGTAGACTCGCTTGGTCGGGACTATCGCCGTCCCTTTAGCGCTATAAGTAAACGCGCTTGGTCGGGACTATCGCCGTCCCTTTAACGCTATAAGTAAACGCGCTTGGTCGGGACTATTGCCGTCCCTTTAACGCTATAAGTAAACGCGCTTGGTCGGGACTATTGCCGTCCCTTTAGCGCTATAAGTAAACACGCTTGGTCGGGACTATTGCCGTCCCTTTAACGCTATAAGTAAACGAGCTTGGTCGGGACTATCGCCGTCCCTTTAGCGCTATAAGTAGACGCGCTTGGTCGGGACTATCGCCGTCCCTTTAGCGCTATAAGTAGACGCGCTTGGTCAGGACTATCGCCGTCCCTTTAGCGCTATAAGTAAACGCGCTTGGTCGGGACTATCGCCGTCCCTTTAGCGCTATAAGTAAACGCGCTTGGTCGGGACTATCGCCGTCCCTTTAGCGCTATAAGTAAACGCGCTTGGTCGGGACTATCGCCGTCCCTTTAGCGCTATAAGTAGACACGCTTGGTCGGGACTATCGCCGTCCCTTTAGCGCTATAAGTAGACACGCTTGGTCGGGACTATCGCCGTCCCTTTAGCGCTATAAGTAAACGCGCTTGGTCGGGACTATCGCCGTCCCTTTAGCGCTGTAAGTAAACGCGCTTGGTCGGGACTATCGCCGTCCCTTTAGCGCTATAAGTAAACGCACTTGGTCGGGACTATCGCCGTCCCATTAGCGCTATAAGTAAACGCGCTTGGTCGGGACTATCGCCGTCCCTTTAGCGCTGTAAGTAAACGCGCTTGGTCGGGACTATCGCCGTCCCTTTAGCGCTATGAGTAGACGCGCTTGGTCGGGACTATCGCCGTCCCTTTAGCGCTATGAGTAGACGCGCTTGGTCGGGACTATCGCCGTCCCTTTAGACGCAGTTATGTTAAGGAAAAGGTCGTGGGTGGGCATACGGTTCCGTTACACGCGGGAGGAAATAAAAAAGCGACTATAGCAAGCGTGACTTGAACGCCGCTCTCCTGGGTGAAAGTCCTGTGTTTGACTCATCCTCCCCCCTAACCAACCTCCTTACGCGGCAATCCTCCCTTACATCCTCCTCTCTAAATCCCCTCTAACTGCTGCTCTCCCCGGTGCGTTACACAAACACGCTGAAAGACGCCTTTTTCGTCGCATTAGACGCCGACAGCCACTGTCCAAACGTCCTGATTTTACCAGTTCGGATTGAGAACTGGTTGGATTTTTTCAAATCAGATTTAGACCACTTCCATATGTGGTCCTGAATCAGACCCAGGTCTGATATTTTTCAATGCGGTCGCAGTGTGAAGAACCAAGGCGGATATGATGCGACTTTTACGTCAATCTACATCGACATTTGTCTCAATTATGCTCCGGCGGGAGTTAGCCCGAGACACAGACAGTAACATTAAAAACGTAACTAGGCCGACAACATGGAGACCAGTGATGGAGCAAGTCAATGGAGGGAGAGGGAGGTGTTAGACTTCATTACTGTATGGGGAGATACTTCAATTCAATCAAAACTAGAAGGATCATACCGTAACCGCTCCGTTTTTGGAAAAAATGATGAAATGGAAGAACGGGGACACATGAGAACGTGGCTGCAGTGTCAAAGGAAGGTGAAGAGCCTTAAAGCTAAAAGAGTGCAACAGCGAGCTGCGTCTGATGTCATTGTTATTGTTTTTTTGTGCATGCCGGTCAGTTCGAAACCGCAAAAAGTTCACACGGGAATCTGATATAGGCCACGTTTTAAAAGGTCATGTGAACAGCCGAACAAAAAATCAGATCTGAGGAAAAAAATCTGAATTAAGCATTAAGACTTGCGGTGTGAACGTAGCCTTAGATCTTCATTAGCCGTTCACTGTCACAGTCTTTGTGCTGCTTGTCTTTTAACATTTTAGCGTGGAAGTACACTTAAATAATTTGCGGAATCGGAAATGTCTCCGATACGGCCTAAAATTCGGGTATCTCTATCGATGAGTATGCAAGTCCATGCACGATCCAATACCAGGTAATTAAGCCCTGAAAAAAATACTTTGAAGGTCCAACGTGTAGGAATTTCTCCCATCTGGCGTTGAGATCATATATCGCAATTAACTCTCTCGCGCCACGCAGTTCAAAGTACGTATTACAGCTACGGTAGCCTTCACGCTTCAAAAAGCCGGTCTCTTGCTCTTTTCAATCTCCTTTTTCTTATTCTGGGCGAAGAAGAAGAAGACTCCTGTTCCTGAAATTTGGATTTTGAATACGTGGGGTCCTCCATGTTTCCTTCTTCAAACTAGCCGGGGGCCGGGAAGCTACGATACCCGTTAGCAGCATTAGCAGCAGCTGTGAGGTTATCATGTGACAGAGAAAACATGAAAGGTGGAGCAGTATGTCCTGTATGTCCCTTATACACACACACCCACACACACACACACACAGAGCAGTATGTCCTGTATGTCACTTACACACACACACACAAACACACACACACACACACACACACACATAGACCCACACACACACACACACACACACACACACAGACCCACGCAGGTACACACACACAGACCCACACACACACACAGACCCACACACACACACACACACACACACACACACACACAGACCCACGCAGGTACACACACACACACTGTATTGCTTCACTTGATTGAAAATTATTTCTCCCTGTTTTAATTATTTATTTTTGTTGGTTCATTCGTAGGTTTGTTTGTTTCTCTCGTCTTTTAACGTCTATCTAATCTGAAAAATTGAAATAGGTGTATGTGAGATTCTGAACAGAACATTTAGACGGCGCAACAAGGCAGGTCTGCTCGGTTCTTTCAGGGAATATGTTGAGGGCATTTCCTCTCTAACTGGGAGGTTTTGGGACTGATTGGTGAGATTGCTGTGGACGAAGTACACACGGAGATACACTGGTAAGAGATAATGAGGTGTAACCATGTATCAGCTAATTTAAATATCTCACGTTACTGTATTGTGTCAACAGTTAACTTCATTTAATATTTAATATTGGACTATAGAGAGTGCAAATGTTCCATCAAAACAAGTTCCGTCCGTGGCCGGGTTGGTTCAGTGGTAGAGCAGGCGCACATATACTGAGAGGTTTGTGCCTCGATGCAGAGGTCCAGGGTTCAAGTCCGACCTGTGACAGTTCCCCCCCTCTCTCTCCCCTTCTCCCCTAGCTGTCCTATCAAAAATAAAGGTGGAAAAAGCTCAAAAAACAAAACAAAAGTTCCTTCCTGAGACTATTTAGCAGAGCCACCGTCGCTGTGTTCAGAGCTCAGCGCCGCCCAAGACGACTGTGATTGGCTTAAAGAAATGCAATCAAGCCAGAGTGTTTTTTAGTTACTACTTATACTCTAGTTAGTTTTTTTTCTCCAATCGATGAATGCATCTGTGGTGTAGCCACACATGACTCCCATAGACAGTATATAACAATGGACCAGCAGGTCCCGTGTCTCTGGACGGAGACCAGTGAAGGACATTAGAAGCTCTTTTCCGGTGATGGCTGAGCGTTACTGAGCAGCCTCCAACTGAGCTTGAAGACGTAGATGTGACGTGAGCAACCTGTCTGAAAGTTGGAAGTCTTCTGGTAGCTGTGCCAAGAGAAATCTCAATCATTCCCAATCTAGCAGAGACGGAGAGCGTAGGTATATGTAAGGAGATAACATAGGCACAGGCTAATTACTGATCACTAACATGATAGTTAACATTAGTAATTACACTTAAACAGCTAATGGAAGTCCAAACTGCCTGAGAGCTTCTCCTGTACTATACGGTAATTCCTCTACTATGAGACAGTAAGTCTCGTGGTTATGACCCAATCGTTAGCCTATTTTTATAACAACGTCTGCTACGGAGCCATAACGTGAGCTACAAGGTAATGGAGCCTTTTATACATTGTCGTGTTTCTTTAGAAACAAACAACGGACAAATAGAGTCTTTAAACGCTTCAGATGTGAAGTTATTCTCTGTCAAAGTGACGTCAAAATGAATGGCAGTCAATGGGATGCTAACGGGAGGTGATGGCTTGTGAGCATCAAAATGGCGCCATAGGATCTACGGGTTGTTGACATATGCTTACCTCCTTGGTTACTCCGCAGTGCTGTGGAGATAGAGCTGGCAACGCGAGGCTAGCTTCTCCGATGGACAAATGACTCAAATAAGAAATAAGCCAGAATGAGCCTTAAAAGCCCCCCACACTTTGTCATTATCGCTATCCTTTCACTCTTTCTTAGACGTCCTCCTGAATGCTTCACAAGTCTCGCCTCATGATTGATGACTCCCTGCAGATGCTCTTTACAGTGTTTTACAGCCTTTGCACTTTCATCGATTCATGGATTGAATCCCCAGGGACTCGAATCCCCCGAATTAAACCCAGGCTCCTCGCTGATCTCTCTCCACGTCTTGTTCTCTGGAGCAGCAAAAAATGAAATACAGGCTCCATGCTACTGATACGCTACAGTGGAGGGGGTGAACATTAAGTAATTATATTAATATTCATGCTTTTTGGTTCTCTGGGAGGACGCTTCACGGCTCCCCTGGGCTCTCAGCGCTGCACTGGGAGCTGTCTGAACACACCAATCAGCCTGAAGGAGAGGGACTATAACGCTTTCTTTAAGTTGGGCATCAAAAAAGGGCCAACACAAAGACTAGACTTCTGTAGCACAGCATTGTATGTATTCACATATTCTTGACACACAAAAATCTTATGGCTTTCAGACTGATCTCATGAAGTGGTGTATGTATGACACGCCAATTCGTATGCCATTATTGGCGTGTTATCAAGACGCATACTTGCTTTTTAGCGTGTTTATCAACGCCGTTTGGCCTCCATTGACTTACATTACCTTGCGATTGCATGTGAATTTCACAGGGAGCGTGTCTATGTTCCCCGGGTCCTATGTTCTCCTCTTTGTATGAGACTGGGGAACATAGGACCCTTTTTTTGAAAAAGGGTCCTATGTTCCCCGGTCTGTTACTGTTTCCACCATTACTGCCAAATTCCATGGCAAATAGGCCTATGTAGGCCTACGGGCTGTTTGACGCACATATGCAAATAGGCCTAGACGAGGAATGATTAGGTCATGGGTGGCAAACCCTAACCCTAACCCTAACCCCCCTGTGCACATTTAAGTGTTGGGCTGTTTGAGCTAAGGTGGGCCATGCGACGGTAGGCCTGCTGGCCATGCTGAGAGTCTACCGTAAAGACTGGTAGATTGCGGGGAACATAGGACCCTTTTTGGGAAAAACGGGGAACATAGGACCCTTTTTGGGAAAAACGGGGAACATAGGACCCTTTTTTCAAACACAGGACTTTCACCCAGGAGACCGGGGATCGTGTCCTGCGTGTCACGTTTCCTAAACCCAACCGTAGCTTTCTTCTTTTCCTAAACCCAACCCGTCCGCTGTATACGGCGCTCAAAATGCGTGCTGATAACACGCCACTTGGCTTTAGAAAGTGGCGTGTATATTTACGTGACGTCACGTTGATATGCTCCGTTTTAAAGTGTCCAAACCGTTCAGATGGTCTGGATCAGCTCTGCAGCAGAATTAAGTTTTTATATTTCACATTTCTGAAACAAAAAGAACAGGGCTTCTATTTCTGTTTCTTATATACAGACTTTGAATTGCCCAACCTACGTCCTATGATCTCGCTAAATAAAAGAGAAGGAGTCCGCAGTGACATGTCTAGTTTTTATACAGAGATGCAATGAAATACTTTTATCTTTTTCAAGGAAAAGACCCAACACCAATAATATAAAAATTAAAAAAGATCTATTCAGAGACATGCCAGGGTGTGCACAGTGAGATAATGGTGAGATATCTTTTGAGAATACCAGACGGGGGGGGGTGGGGGGGGGGGGGGGGGGGGGGGGGGCAGACATTTTAATCTCAAAGTACTCTGCAGTCCTATTCCATTTCGGTGGTGCACTATGGAGTATTCATAATGAAGCAGCCCTGTGATCTCTCAACATAATTACTGAATTAGACACCGAGCGAGAGCGGCTTCCAAAGAACCTTCAAAAGCTTTTTCCCGAGGCAGAGGACAGACGCGAGGCTTTCAGTGACAATTACCTGTCGTTAATTTGATTATTTACTTCGTCAGAACAACACTTGTATTCATTACGGAGATGAAGAACAGTAGAAACACCCACAAACACGACCGTTTTGACTCAGTCTTTGTAAGCAGGTGCGGACGGCTGTGATGAACTTTCAACCCAACCGCCTGAAAAGGAGAGTAACATTTTCATTCTTT
>CM042315.1:2480248-2492748 GCA_023566125.1 Zingel zingel
ACCGTACCCATCGTTACCCACCATCCCCACCGTCCCCCGCCGTACCCACTGTCCCCCACCGTCCCCACCGTAACCACCTTCCCCACCGTACCCACCGTCCCCCGCCGTACCCACCGTCCCCCACCGTCCCCACCGTACCCACCGTCCCCCACCGTACCCACCGTCCCCCACCGTAACCACCGTCCCCCACCGTAACCACCGTCCCCCACGTCACCCACCGTCACCCGCCGTCCCCACCGTCACCCACCATCCCCACCGTCACCCACCGTCCCCACCGTCCCCCACCATCAACCACCGTCCCCACCTTCCACACTGTACCCACCTTCCCCACCATCACCCACCGTCCCCCACCGTACTCACCGTCGCCCACCATCCCCAACATCCACACAGTACCCACCGTTACCCACCGTCACCCACCGTCCCCACCGTCCACACCGTTACCCACCGCCCCCACCGTCACCCACCATCCCCACCGTCCCCACCGTCCCCCACCATCAACCACCGTCCCCACCGTCCCCACCATCCCCACCATTACCCACCGCCCCCACCGTCACCCACCATCCCCACCGCCCCCACCGTCACCCACCATCCCCACCGTCCCCACCGTCCCCCACCATCAACCACCGCCCCCACCGTCACCCACCATCCCCACCATCCCCACCGTCCCCACCGTTACCCACCGTCCCCACCGCCCCCACCGTCACCCACCATCCCCACCATCCCCACCGTCCCCACCGTTACCCACCGTCCCCACCGTCCCCACCGTCCCCACCGTCCCCCACCGTCCCCACCATCCCCACCGTCCCCACCGCCCCCACCGTCACCCACCATCCCCACCGTCCCCACCGTCCCCCACCATCAACCACCGCCCCCACCGTCACCCACCATCCCCACCGTCCCCACCGTCCCCACCGTTACCCACCGTCCCCACCGTCCCCCACCGTCCCCACCGTCACCCACTGTCCCCACCGTCCCCCACCGTCCCCACCATCCCCACCGTCCCCACCGTCCCCCACCGTCCCCACCGTCCCCACCATCCCCACCGTCCCCACCGAAATCGACGCCTATGCCGGCCTCCAACATCACCTGGAGCATACTAATGCTTCTCTTTGACTTCTGGAGGCACACTGAGTTATTCATTTTAAATCACCCTCCCACAAGGAACAACAACGCTCCCCTTTCCGCCTTTGGTGGGGAAAATGTAAATGGGTTAACATTAACATCCCAGATATGAATGCTTGTTGCATGCGACAGGACTCATTATGGATGCAATACAACGGCAGACTTATTTGTTTTCGGGTTTTTTTGGTTCCATCAGCAAAGAGGTCCAGCAGAGCTCCTGCAGGTCACTTTTAGAGGCTTTTCTACAAGTTTGAATTAAGATAAGATATAGTTTAGACTACCTACCACAGAACAACGATTGGCTTTAATGTGTGTACAAAAAGCAGCAGAGAATAATCTACCCGTGAGAGGAATA
This sequence comes from Zingel zingel, assembly GCA_023566125.1. Lineage (NCBI taxonomy): Eukaryota > Metazoa > Chordata > Actinopteri > Perciformes > Percidae > Zingel > Zingel zingel. Next base: position 2,481,726 of record CM042315.1, read on the forward strand.
ATTTGATTTCATTCTTCCGACAAGACAAACTAAAACGACTGCATCCACTTCCAGAAGCAGTTCAGTTTGCAGTGAATGAAGCAGAGCTGCATTGGCCTACATACACAGACTCACCACAGTCACACACACACACACACACACACACACACACACACACACACACAATGATGCTTGTTTGAATATGGCTGTCACATGTACTCAGTGTGGTTGTCGCTATGGCATCTATTTCTGTCCTGTACCAGGTGTGGGAGAGCTGAGAACAATCTCCTTGCATTCATTAACCTTGAAATGGTTTACACACACACACACACACACACACACACACACACACACACACACACACACACTCTCAAACACACACACGCACACTCACTCACACACACACACACACACACACACACACACACTCTCAAACACACACACACACACACACACACACACACATTTATTATCCCTGGTAATAACGTTAATTACCGCAGTGATGACATCATCACCGCCATCACCGCATTTTATTTGTTTTATATTTTTGGTACTTTTTGCTGGCGTAAGTTACAGAACAGATGTCGTGTGATATGAAAGTAATAATCATTGTGTAGTTATCCTCATCGACTGTCTTCTCTCCAGAGATTATGGAGAGAAAAACTTAAGGATCTCAGATTATTATCAATTATTTCTACAGGTAACGTTTAAAGAGCCCATATTATGAAAAAAAAATCACTTTTTCTGGGATTTGGGGGGTTATTTTGTGTCTCTGGTGCTTCCACACGCATACAAACTTTGAAATAACCATCCATGCTGTTCTGAGTGAGATCCGGTTCCTGAATGTGTCCTGCCTTCAGTCTCCGGGTGAGCTGGTCAATATCTGCACGGCTTTCTACGTCACTAGCCGAGACGAGGGGGCTAGGGGGCTAACCGTTAGCATGCTAGCTCGTTCTCAATGGCAAAACACTGCTACAACACACACTAGTTCACCCTAATCTACAAAAGAACTACTTCCATGTCCCTGTTCTGCAGGTATTCACCACAAAGTTGGAAGTGAGTCCTCATTTAGAAGAAGTCTCCCGGCTAATCCTGCCTTGTACTACTGAAGATGGAGAAACAGCTAGCTAGCTCATGTAGTCCTTACCTAGCTACTGAGCATGTGATCTTACCTAGCTACTGAGCATGTGGTCTTACCTAGCTACTGAGCATGTGATCTTACCTAGCTACTGAGCATGTGGTCTTACCTAGCTACTGAGCATGTGGTCTTACCTAGCTACTGAGCATGTGATCTTACCTAGCTACTGAGCATGTGGTCTTACCTAGCTACTGAGCATGTGATCTTACCTAGCTACTGAGCATGTGGTCTTACCTAGCTACTGAGCATGTGGTCTTACCTAGCTACTGAGCATGTGGTCTTACCTAGCTACTGAGCATGTGGTCTTACCTAGCTACTGAGCGTGTGATCTTACCTAGCTACTGAGCGTGTGATCTTACCTAGCTACTGAGCGTGTGGTCTTACCTAGCTACTGAGCGTGTGGTCTTACCTAGCTACTGAGCGTGTGGTCTTACCTAGCTACTGAGCGTGTGGTCTTACCTAGCTACTGAGCATGTGATCTTACCTAGCTACTGAGCGTGTGGTCTTACCTAGCTACTGAGCGTGTGGTCTTACCTAGCTACTGAGCATGTGATCTTACCTAGCTACTGAGCATGTGCGACTTCCAACAAAGATGTTACAGCAGTGAGAGGTCTCACTCTGGAGCTAAAACAGAGACCTGAACACTGGCTACTATTCTGGTACAACCTCTAAATACAATTATGAACCTGAAAATGAGCAGAATATGAGCACTTTAGGATAATACACGGTAGGGAAGGCAAAGACATTTCTCCGTTCTCAGCTGAGGCGGACACATTAACGTTACCACTGCAGTGTTTACCATTGCACATTAGCCTAGCAGCTAGCGGACTTTCCTTCTGTTTATAGCTTAATCCCGACAAAACTTCACGATTACATTTCAGCCTGCGTGCACGTTTTGTAGCCTAAAACAAAGCAGCTCATATCTGTAGAGAGAGCAACACGTTAGCAGACTACTGAGTCACCCTCTCTGCTAATAATAATAATTCACATTTCCATTGCATGTCCATGATTCTCATAACGTTGGGCAGAAAGCTCTCCAGTTCAGCTTGAAAGCCGGAGCTGTAGAAAGACACTGAGGTGGGCCGAGACCCTCGAGCCCTCCAGGTAACGAAGTGACATTACGGCTTTCCTTTCATCTTCACCAAAAACATCTGCAACGCTGAACGGGTTGTTGCGGACTCCATTTAGCTGCGGCCTGCTCTGGGTGCGTGCTGAGTCTTTCTTGTTGTCTGTGCTGCAGGTCTTCTCTCTGTTGGGGCTCCCGTACGAACACCGCACCGGCCTCCAACATCACCTGGAGCATACTAATGCTTCTCTTTGACTTCTGGAGGCACACTGAGTTATTCATTTTAAATCACCCTCCCACAAGGAACAACAACGCTCCCCTTTCCGCCTTTGGTGGGGAAAATGTAAATGGGTTAACATTAACATCCCAGATATGAATGCTTGTTGCATGCGACAGGACTCATTATGGATGCAATACAACTGCAGACTTATTTGTTTTCGTTTTTCTTGGTTCCATCAGCAAACAGGTTTAACATAATACACGGTAGGGAAGACAAAGACATTTCTCCGTTCTCAGCTGAGGCGGACACATTAACGTTACCGCTGCAGTGTTTACCATTGCACATTAGCCTAGCAGCTAGCGGACTTTCCTTCTGTTTATAGCTTAATCCCGACAAAACTGCACGGTTACATTTCAGCCTGCGTGCACGTTTTGTAGCCTAAAACAAAGCAGCTTATATCTGTAGAGAGAGCAACAAGTTAGCAGACTGCAGAGTCGCTAGAGTTTAGATTCTCTGCCCGAGCCCGAGCTCGAGCCCGACCCACGGGCCGGTCCAGCCGATATTTTCCACCATCCTCAATAAAGCATTTGTGTTTTTTTAATCATTACTTTATTAGCCTTATTCGGTGGGGAGAAAGCGCTGCCTCTCCAGCTTCTCCCGTAGCTCTCGGTGGATGTCCTGACCTGACTTGAGTGTGAGGTAACCTGGGCTACATCGCGTCTCCTCTGCAGCTCTGTTGTCTGCCAGTGCGTCAGCTTGCAGACCATGGCGAAGGACGGTATTAATTAGGTGATGGAGACCGTGGCGAAGGACGGTATTAATTAGGTGATGAGACCGTGGCGAAGGACGGTATTAATTAGGTGATGGAGACCGTGGCGAAGGACGGTATTAATTAGGTGATGGAGACCGTGGTGAAGGACAGTATTAATTAGGTGATGGAGACCGTGGCGAAGGACGGTATTAATTAGGTGATGGAGACCGTGGCGAAGGACGGTATTAATTAGGTGATGGAGACCGTGGCGAAGGACGGTATTAATTAGGTGATGGAGACCGTGGCGAAGGACGGTATTAATTAGGTGATGGAGACCGTGGTGAAGGACAGTATTAATTAGGTGATGGAGACCGTGGTGAAGGACAATATTAATTAGGTGATGAGACCGTGGTGAAGGACAGTATTAATTAGGTGATGGAGACCGTGGCGAAGGACGGTATTAATTAGGTGATGGAGACCGTGGCGAAGGACGGTATTAATTAGGTGATGGAGACCGTGGCGAAGGACGGTATTAATTAGGTGATGGAGACCGTGGCGAAGGACGGTATTAATTAGGTGATGGAGACCGTGGTGAAGGACAGTATTAATTAGGTGATGGAGACCGTGGTGAAGGACAATATTAATTAGGTGATGAGACCGTGGTGAAGGACAATATTAATTAGGTGATGGAGACCGTGGTGAAGGACAATATTAATTAGGTGATGGAGACCGTGGTGAAGGACAATATTAATTAGGTGATGAGACCGTGGTGAAGGACGGTATTAATTAGGTGATGAGACCGTGGTGAAGGACAGTATTAATTAGGTGATGGAGACCGTGGTGAAGGACAGTATTAATTAGGTGATGGAGACCGTGGTGAAGGACGGTATTAATTAGGTGATGGAGACCGTGGTGAAGGACGGTATTAATTAGGTGATGAGACCGTGGTGAAGGACAGTATTAATTAGGTGATGAGACCGTGGTGAAGGACGGTATTAATTAGGTGATGAGACCGTGGTGAAGGACAGTATTAATTAGGTGATGAGACCGTGGTGAAGGACAGTATTAATTAGGTGATGAGACCGTGGTGAAGGACAGTATTAATTAGGTGATGAGACCGTGGTGAAGGACAGTATTAATTAGGTGATGAGACCGTGGCGAAGGACGGTATTAATTAGGTGATGGAGACCGTGGCGAAGGACGGTATTAATTAGGTGATGGAGACCGTGGCGAAGGACGGTATTAATTAGGTGATGGAGACCGTGGTGAAGGACAGTATTAATTAGGTGATGGAGACCGTGGTGAAGGACAATATTAATTAGGTGATGAGACCGTGGTGAAGGACAATATTAATTAGGTGATGGAGACCGTGGTGAAGGACAATATTAATTAGGTGATGGAGACCGTGGCGAAGGACGGTATTAATTAGGTGATGAGACCGTGGTGAAGGACAGTATTAATTAGGTGATGGAGACCGTGGTGAAGGACAGTATTAATTAGGTGATATAGACCGTGGTGAAGGACAGTATTAATTAGGTGATGGAGACCGTGGTGAAGGACAATATTAATTAGGTGATGAGACCGTGGTGAAGGACGGTATTAATTAGGTGATGAGACCGTGGTGAAGGACAGTATTAATTAGGTGATGGAGACCGTGGTGAAGGACAGTATTAATTAGGTGATGGAGACCGTGGTGAAGGACGGTATTAATTAGGTGATGGAGACCGTGGTGAAGGACGGTATTAATTAGGTGATGAGACCGTGGTGAAGGACAGTATTAATTAGGTGATGAGACCGTGGTGAAGGACGGTATTAATTAGGTGATGAGACCGTGGTGAAGGACAGTATTAATTAGGTGATGAGACCGTGGTGAAGGACAGTATTAATTAGGTGATGAGACCGTGGTGAAGGACAGTATTAATTAGGTGATGAGACGGTGGCGAAGGACAGTATTAATTAGGTGATGAGACCGTGGTGAAGGACGGTATTAATTAGGTGATGGAGACCGTGGTGAAGGACAGTATTAATTAGGTGATGGAGACCGTGGTGAAGGGCAGTATTAATTAGGTGATGAGACCGTGGTGAAGGACAATATTAATTAGGTGATGGAGACCGTGGTGAAGGACAATATTAATTAGGTGATGGAGACCGTGGTGAAGGACAGTATTAATTAGGTGATGGAGACCGTGGTGAAGGACAATATTAATTAGGTGATGGAGACCGTGGTGAAGGACAATATTAATTAGGTGATGAGACCGTGGTGAAGGACAGTATTAATTAGGTGATGGAGACCGTGGCGAAGAACGGTATTAATTAGGTGATGGAGACCGTGGTGAAGGACAGTATTAATTAGGTGATGAGACCGTGGTGAAGGACGGTATTAATTAGGTGATGAGACCGTGGTGAAGGACAGTATTAATTAGGTGATGGAGACCGTGGCGAAGGACAGTATTAATTAGGTGATGGAGACCGTGGCGAAGGACAGTATTAATTAGGTGATGGAGACAACAAAGTCTCCTATATGGTTCCAGGGCTTTGATTATGTTGCTGCCTTGATCTGTTACCCACGCTATTCATCTGAGGGAGCAGCTAGGGTGGAGGTTAGGTTACGTTTTTTTTTACGTTTCTTCATTCGGATCCATTTGCGATCCGTTCTGAATAAACTAACAGCAGTTATCATGCTTCGTCTTTGTTGCATTATTCATTAAGAAAATTCTAAACAGATTTCTGGAGTTCAAACAACTGTGAATTGGGCCGGACCGGGCCGGGCTCGGACACAACGTGCACGGGCTCGGGTAGGGTCAGGCTTGATTGTTTTGGGCCCGATCTAAGCTCTACGAGTCACCCTCTCTGCTCTCTGTCTGCTCAGCTGCTAAGACCGCTGTGCTGTGAAGCGTCTGCACTCGGCATTGTCGGCAAACTATTTTTTTAATCTATTGACAATAGAGCTTACTATACTGTGGAATAGATCAACGGCGAGGACAGCAAAAGTCAGTAGAGACTCTCACATTGAGCTGAAATGGAAACACTGTGCTGCAATCTTTTTATACAGTCTATGGCTGCAACATATGTTGTAAGGTTTAAGCCAATGTTATTTTCGGGGGTAACGCCATTCACTTTACCGGCAGTATAGTATTGACAACAGATAAAGCCACCGTGTCGTGAGAAGCTCTAGCTTTTTGTTTTCTTGTTCACTTTTAACTCCCTTTACATCATCTCTTTTGCCTCTTTCTTTTCCTCACAGCCGCACTAATACTCTACTCTCCGTTACCGCTCGCTCTCCTTGCACGGGCACTGACGTCACTCACTTAAGGCGCCCTGCCATCCTCGATCTAACTTACGCCACTCTCGTAACATACATACTTGCTTCTTCACAAGAAAAAACTATACCGTCACAGCCCCAACTTTGCATCAGGGGAAATGGACAACAGTTATTAGGACAGAGTGTTAAGGGGCGCCACACCAACAACTAGTGGTAGGAGTTAGGGCTGCACAGTATATCGTTTTTTTATCATCATCGCAATATGAACTGGCGTTGTGTTTTTAATCAGGGCAGCAGTTTTCAGATTACATCATGTGATTACATCATGTGATGACATCATGTGTTTACATCATGTGATTACATCATGTCAAAAGGCTTCTCGACTGTTGGAGACAGAAGTGGCTGAAGAAAGGCTTGAACTCCATGCTTTTTGGTCTGAACGTCATACCCAAATTAAAAGTGGTCCAGCTCCCAGATACTCTGACCCTCTGGGGTGAGCCTGATATCACTGGAAAGGTGATGGATGGGGGGGTGTTTGAGTATTTGAGAAGTGTTGCATTTTGTAGTTTTTGGGCTTTTTTCATTGCACTTTTCAAATGGAAATAAAAAAACGCACAGACATATCTGTAGAAATACAATCATATAAAATCCATTTTAGAGTCTTTTGGCTTCATTTCTTCTGCAGTGAGCTGAGACATGTGGCTGATGCCCTGAGCTGTCTGTCAGCTGTCAGATGTGTGTACAGCAGTGGATTCTAATCATTTTACAGATGGAAATAAAAAGCCTCCATTCTAGCCTCTGTAACTCTGTCAGTAAGGCCTAGAATCACCCCGACACTGGTAACAACAACTAGAGAGAGTTACCTTTCCAACGATATCAGGCTCACCCCAGAGGGTCAGAGTATACGGGAGCTGGACCACTTTTAATTTGGGTCTGACGTTTAGACCAAAAAGCATGGATTCAAGCCTTTCTTCAGCCACTTCTGTCTCCAACAGTCGAGAAGCCTTTAGACATGATGTAATCACATGATGTCATCACATGATGTAATCACATGATGTCATCACATGATGTAATCACATGATGTAATCTGATAACTGCTGCCCTGATTAAAAACACAATGCAGCTGATCTCAGCTGGTATTCTGTCTGGAATGGACATTTATAAGTGACCTCAAACTTTTGACCGGTAGTGTACATATGGCGAAATGCTGCGACATATTGCGATAGACCCTCTAGGATTTTTTGTGTTAGTTGAAAGAAAATATCAGCAGGAAATAACACTTTAAAAATAAACTGTCATTCTTATTTCAGCGGTGCCTTCTATATTCAATTCAATGTTCAATTTGTTCAATAAAAGTAGGATGGAAATGATTTCCTTTCATTTGTCTTTAGTTCAACAAGCAATTCTTGCAGGAAGACTTCTAAACTTAATCACATTTCTCTCTCTTCTAAAACTGAACAGCTGTTATAGGCGCTCACTTTTATCTAACCAATCAGAAGCCAATCACAGCATGACATCCCTGTTTTAAACCTGTCTCTCTCTGCTGCTCAGTTGTCATTTCAGGCTAAGAGCACAACCCTCCTCCTCCTCTTGCTCCGCAGGTCTTCCGACTACACTGCCATCGGCTCCCTGGTTCGGTATTCGGGTTCTTCACACCACCATCAGTGTCTAGACTCCATCGGGGGATCAGCTTCTGGCTTTCTAACCCCCTAATTATATATATCATTTCATAATGATGGAGTCTAATCTCCAAAGACTGTACATGTCATATCATGCATTCGTACAATAAATCTTTGCATATCTGCAACAAAGTCTCTCCTGATTGAAATATAGTCATCACGATATTCACAACGTTATCGCATATCGCATATATTCCTCAGATCGTGCAGCCCTAGTAGTAATCTAACTCAAGTGGATAGTGGAGTCCACACCACAACTATAACTATAACTATATCTGCAACTACCCGATCGTGTAGATACATGCTGCATAACATCAGAAGGATACGTCCCCTTCTAACGCAGAAGGCAGCTCAGGTTCTGGTTCAGGCTCTAGTCATTTCACGTCTAGACTACCGCAACTCCCTCCTGATTGGCCTGCCTGCATGCTCCCTCCTGATTGGCCTGCCTGCATGCTCCCTGCTGATTGGCCTGCCTGCATGCTCCCTGCTGATTGGCCTGCCTGCATGCTCCCTCCTGATTGGCCTGCCTGCATGCTCCCTGCTGATTGGCCTGCCTGCACGCTCCCTGCTGATTGGCCTGCCTGCACGCTCCCTGCTGATTGGCCTGCCTGCACGTGCCGTCCGGCCCCTGCAGCTCATTCAGAACGCAGCAGCTCGACTTGTCTTCCACCTCCCCAAGTTCTCTCACATTACACCGCTCCTCCGCTCTCTTCAATGGTTACCAATTGCTGCCCGCATCCATTTCAAGACACTAGTACTTGCATACAGGGCCACGAACGGATCAGCCCCAGCATACATCCAGGACACGGTCAAACCATACACCCTAACCTGCCCACTCTGCTCTGCATCAGCCAACCTGCTTGCCGCCCCCTCACAGCGAGGGACAACTAATCACTCAACGAAATCCCGACTGTTTGCTGTCCTGGCTCCTAAATGGTGGAATGAGCTCCCTGTTGACATCAGGACGGCCGGACACATCTCTTCCGACTACACCTCGGATAAAGAAGGAATTTAAAAAAAAATATTAATAATAATAATAATAATTATATATATATTAGGGTTGGTACGGTTCATGAAAAAACATCCGAACCGCTCGGTTCTCTTGTCCCGGTTCGGAGCATGTGTGCGTTGTACGGTTCGTCAGTCCACTGTTAACGTGCACTAACCACTTCCTGCCGTAGCGCCCACTTTATACACCTATGTTAAAACACTTACTGGAAACGACGAGGCGGATGAGCGTGACGAACGCAACACATGGCAGCTGATTGGACGAATGCACCACGTGGTTCTGGCCGCTCCCTAATTTCAAAACAGACTCTAACGGCGTCTCGTTCTGAATACGATCTCGTATTTTACGAAAATAGTTCACCAAAACGTGTTTCTGAAAACATTTTAAGCGAGAAATAGGCCGTGCAGCTGCTGAATCTGTTTTTTTGATCGACAAAGGTCAGTTTAAAAGATTTCCGTCAGATTTTGAGAGGCGCCGAGCCGACCGCTCCTCAGGTGGCGTGCTGCAGGTCACGCCACGTGCAGAAATGGTAGGTGGGAGAGATGAGGAAGACTGTAGAGATGTCAGGTGGAGAGATGAGGAAGACTGTAGAGATGTCAGGTGGAGAGATGAGGAAGACTGTAGAGATGTCAGGTGGAGAGATGAGGAAGACTGTAGAGATGTCAGGTGGGAGAGACAGGTGGGAGAGATGAGGAAGATGAGGAAGACTGTAGAGATGTCAGGAGGGAGAGATGAGGAAGATGAGGAAGACTGTAGAGATGTCAGGTGGGAGAGATGAGGAAGATGAGGAAGGCTGTAGAGATGTCAGGTGGGAGAGATGAGGAAGATGAGGAAGGCTGTAGAGATGTCAGGAGGGAGAGATGAGGAAGATGAGGAAGACTGTAGAGATGTCAGGTGGAGAGATGAGGAAGATGAGGAAGGCTGTAGAGATGTCAGGAGGGAGAGATGAGGAAGATGAGGAAGGCTGTAGAGATGTCAGGTGGGAGAGATGAGGAAGACTGTAGAGATGTCAGGTGGGAGAGATGAGGAAGATGAGGAGGACTGTAGAGATGTCAGGTGGGAGAGATGAGGAAGATGAGGAAGGCTGTAGAGATGTCAGGAGGGAGAGATGAGGAAGATGAGGAAGGCTGTAGAGATGTCAGGAGGGAGAGATGAGGAAGATGAGGAAGGCTGTAGAGATGTCAGGTGGAGAGATGAGGAAGATGAAGAAGACTGTAGAGATGTCAGGTGGGAGAGATGAGGAAGATGAGGAAGACTGTAGAGATGTCAGGTGGGAGAGATGAGGAAGACTGTAGAGATGTCAGGTGGGAGAGATGAGGAAGATGAGGAAGGCTGTAGAGATGTCAGGTGGGAGAGATGAGGAAGATGAGGAAGACTGTAGAGATGTCAGGTGGGAGAGATGAGGAAGATGAGGAAGACTGTAGAGATGTCAGGTGGGAGAGATGAGGAAGACTGTAGAGATGTCAGGTGGGAGAGATGAGGAAGATGAGGAAGGCTGTAGAGATGTCAGGTGGGAGAGATGAGGAAGATGAGGAAGGCTGTAGAGATGTCAGGTGGAGAGATGAGGAAGGCTGTAGAGATGTCAGGTGGAGAGATGAGGAAGACTGTAGAGATGTCAGGTGGGAGAGATGAGGAAGACTGTAGAGATGTCAGGTGGAGAGATGAGGAAGGCTGTAGAGATGTCAGGTGGAGAGATGAGGAAGGCTGTAGAGATGTCAGGTGGAGAGATGAGGAAGACTGTAGAGATGTCAGGTGGAGAGATGAGGAAGATGAGGAAGACTGTAGAGATGTCAGGTGGGAGAGATGAGGAAGACTGTAGAGATGTCAGGTGGAGAGATGAGGAAGATGAAGAAGACTGTAGAGATGTCAGGTGGAGAGATGAGGAAGACTGTAGAGATGTCAGGTGGAGAGATGAGGAA
>CM042315.1:2497748-2502748 GCA_023566125.1 Zingel zingel
GAGACAGACACACAGAGAGAGAGACACACACACACACACACACACCGAGACAGACATACACACACACAGACACACACACACACACACACACACACACACACACACACACAGACACACAGAGAGAGAGACACACACACACACAGAGACAGACACACACACACACACACAGACACAGAGAGAGAGAGAGAGAGACACACACACACAAAGAGACACACACACACACACACACACAGACAGACGCACACACAGAGAGACACACACACACACACACACACACACACACACACACAGACACACACAGACAGACGCACACACAGAGAGACACACACACACACAGACACACACACACACACAGAGACACACACACACACAGACACACACAGACAGACGCACACACAGAGAGACACACACACACACAGACACACACAGACAGACACACACACACACACACCTTTGGAAATGATATAATCTGAGCACAGGTACTGTCATTCGTCGCCTTCCTTGCTATTCCTCTGAGCCACAGAGCTCCATCGTTGCAGTAGAGAAACGTTATTGAGATGCAGAGAGAGTCTCACAACAGATCAACACACACATATTACAAAATCCAATGGGACACTACACAAAATATTATAGGAAACCATCAGGAGAGATGACGCTGGTTATGTTCTCTTAAGCCCAGTTCAGACCAAACGTTCATTAAACTGTGCCAAGAGAAATCTCAATCATTCCCAATCTTGCAGAGAATGTGCTAAAATGATAGTTAACATTAGTAATTAAACTTTAATTACTAATGTTAACTATCATGTTAGTGATCAGTAATTAGCCTGTGCCTATGTTATCTCCTTACATATACCTACGCTCTCCGTCTCTGCTAGATTGGGAATGATTGAGATTTCTCTTGGCACAGCTACCAGAAGACTTCCAACTTTCAGACAGGTTGCTCACGTCACATCTACGTCTTCAAGCTCAGTTGGAGGCTGCTCAGTAACGCTCAGCCATCACCGGAAAAGAGCTTCTAACATCCTTCACTGGTCTCCGTCCAGAGACACGGGATCTGCTGGTCCATTATATATAATGTCTATGGTGTTTCCAGGCGTTGGGGAGTATTTGTGTCACGCCCCGCCTGCCGTGACTTCCTCTCCGTGACAGTCTGGTGTGTGTGTGAAGGTGTTTTGTTTTATTTCTGTCTGTTTCTGTGTCACCTTCATTTTCCACAGTGTGCGGACACGGCCCGCGGTTGATTCTGCCTTTAAACACGAGTCTGACTTTCCTCTCCTTGCCGGATTGTTGCTTACCACCAAAATAACTGCTCAGCCATCTCCAGACCCAGCACCACCACTGCCTGCTCAGCCTTCCCTCGGACCCAGCACCACCACTGCCTGCTCAGCCTTCCCTCGGACCCAGCACCACCACTCCCTGCTCAGCCTTCCCTCGGACCCAGCACCACCACTGCCTGCTCAGCCTTCCCTCGGACCCAGCACCACCACTGCCTGCTCAGCCTTCCCTCGGACCCAGCACCACCACTCCCTGCTCAGCCTTCCCTCGGACCCAGCACCACCACTGCCTGCTCAGCCTTCCCTCGGACCCAGCACCACCACTGCCTGCTCAGCCTTCCCTCGGACCCAGCACCACCACTGCCTGCTCATCTCCAGAACCAGCACCACCACTGCCTGCTCAGCCTTCCCTCAGACCCAGCACCACCACTCCCTGCTCAGCCTTCCCTCGGACCCAGCACCACCACTGCCTGCTCAGCCTTCCCTCGGACCCAGCACCACCACTGCCTGCTCAGCCTTCCCTCGGACCCAGCACCACCACTCCCTGCTCAGCCTTCCCTCGGACCCAGCACCACCACTGCCTGCTCAGCCTTCCTTCGGACCCAGCACCTCCTCCACCAACCCATCTTCCTTTGGACCCAGCACCACCACTGCCTGCTCAGCCTTCCCTCGGACCCAGCACCACCACTGCCTGCTCAGCCTTCCCTCGGACCCAGCACCTCCTCCACCAACCCATCTTCCTTTGGACCCAGCACCACCACTGCCAACTCTCCCTCACTGTCTCTAATAAACAGATTATTTTGCACCAACTCCAGTTTGCGCCTGAGTTATGTCCCCAACCCTGACAATTTGTTAGGGCTGGTTATCATTTGAATTATATTGATGCCTATTCTGCTTATCTGATTCTTTGAGGGGCGGGGTGAAAACAGATCAGCTTAACTTAAGTCACAGAAAAGCGTTTACACAATTGAGCCTATGTTCATTTATATTCACAAGCTTTTGATGCAGACGTTTTTAGCTTTTCCTACTAACAACCTGTCTTTTACTATGCACCACAGGCTGCTGCTTTCCACCTACTGTAAGCTCATTACGTGGTGTAATGAAGCAGGTTGCAGCTTAAAATAGAGGAAATGGTTAGAAACACGACATGATAAGTTGTGTTATGAACACAGTTTATTGGCTCGGATCAGATAATCAAAGCTGTGAGCTGAAACTGTTTGTTAATTGATATGTTTGCTCACAGCTGGTGAGGAGGTGAATAACTCAGAGTACAGAGATTAAAGCAAAAATAGCTTCTGCACAATATTTCTTTGTTACTATGGTCACAGACAAGCCGTATTGGAAATAATAAAGGAGGCAGCAGCGTCCTCTCACTGTCTGAAAGCACTTTTTAAGCTCTTAGACAAATCTGATTGGCTCGGTGATCTGCTCAACACACCGAAATCAGAATCATTGAATAAAAATCTGACTGGCTACGAAAGTGGACACACCAAGAGGGACAGGTTATAGGTTTATAAAGTGAAAAAGCCCAAAGTCCCCCCCAAAAATTGTAGTCCAGCCTTTACTTCAGAGACAAACGTGGTCACTTTGGAACACACGTTATAATGCTCGCCTAGCTGCTAGCATGGCACGCCCTCATACTCTGCTTCTGACTGGCTAGTAGTCCTTACCTAGGTACTGTCAGGGCCCTCATACTCTGCTCCTGACTGGCTAGTAGTCCTTACCTAGGTACTGTCAGGGCACGCCCACATACTTTGCTTCTGACTGGCTAGTAGTCCTTACCTAGGTACTGTCAGGGCACGCCCTCATACTCTGCTCCTGACTGGCTAGTAGTCCTTACCTAGGTACTGTCAGGGCACGCCCTCATACTCTGCTTCTGACTGGCTAGACACGTTTCGGTGAACTATTTTAAGTCAATATGAGATCGGATTCTGAACGAGCCGCCATGACAGTCTGGCTTTGAACTTCCGGAGAAACCAGACCCACGTGACGCGTTCGTCCAATCAGCTGTCGTCGACAGTCGGTATCGCTTCGGTGCGTTCAGAGGCACTTTTTTTGTGCCCTACAGCTATGCTCTGCTGTGTCCTGCTACGCCATGAACTATACAACTACTATTTCTAGTCACTGTTCCATTATCTGTCCCGTCAGACACCGCCTACCAAGAGCCTGGGTCTGTCCCGTCAGACACCGCCTACCAAGACCCTGGGTCTGTCCCGTCAGACACCGCCTACCAAGAGCCTGGGTCTGTCCCGTCAGACACCGCCTACCAAGACCCTGGGTCTGTCCCGTCAGACACCGCCTACCAAGAGCCTGGGTCTGTCCCGTCAGACACCGCCTACCAAGAGCCTGGGTCTGTCTCGTCAGACACCGCCTACCAAGACCCTGGGTCTGTCCCGTCAGACACCGCCTACCAAGAGCCTGGGTCTGTCCCGTCAGACACCGCCTACCAAGAGCCTGGGTCTGTCCCGTCAGACACCGCCTACTTAGAGCCTTGGTCTGTCCCATCAGACACCGCCTACCAAGAGCCTGGGTCTGTCCCGTCAGACACGGCCTACCAAGAACCTGGGTCTGTCCCGTCAGACACCGCCTACCAAGAACCTGGGTCTGTCCCGTCAGACACCGTCTACCAAGAACCTGGGTCTGTCCCAGGTTTCTCCCTAAAAGGGAGTTTTTCCTCGCCACTGTCGCACTAAATGCTTGCTCTTGGGGGGGAATTACTGGAATTGTTGGGTCTTTGTATGTTATAGAGTGTGGTCTAGACCTCCTCTATCTGTACAGTGTCCTGAGATAACTCTTGTTATGAGTTAATACTATTAATACAAATGAATTGAACTCAGGGGGGCAGTCAGTCCGACTGCCTTTTCTGCCAAAGGATGGCCGTCCGGTTGGTATGTGTCACCGGCTTAAGTCTGGAGTGACAGGAGACACTCGGGAGACGCCCGTGTGTTTCTCCCTCTCCGTGTGGACTGTATGGATGTTATAAAAGTTATGCTTGCTATAGTCTATAGTGCTTCATTTTAGTGTTAGGCTATTTGCATAAGAAACCGTGCATCCATTTCTATTTCTCACGTGATAATCATGACTATCACTGGCCTTGTGGAAAGCACAGAGGAGGAGACGTCAAGCCTGACCACAGATAATTGTGATATTGTGGTAGCTACACACCGGTACCGTTGGACAGTCTGGCGAGGTCGGTGACTCGAGTCTGTTCGGTGTGTCCGTGCCATCGTCCGTCGGAGGAGCCGTCGGCCTTCATGTTGGCCGACCTGACATGTTCAGTCGGAGACAGGGCAGTCGGGACTCACCCGGGAAACGGGGAGCGGGATTAACGTGACTACGTCTCTCAAAATCGAAGCAGCAGCCAGACCCACGTGACACGTTCGTCCAATCAGCTGCCAAGACAGAGCATCACCGGGTTACCTTGCTTCCTGCTTTTTGTTAATATCACTGTCATATGTAATTGAACGGTCTATGTAACATTTTATAAAGGTCAGAAGAAGATGTGACGAGCTACCTGACCCACCACAGTGTATGGTGGACCACCCAGGCCTGGGACTGTCTGTCTGAACCCTTATTCCGTTTTTTTTAGGCGACAATAGCCTACAGATTAGCACCACCTGCTGTTATGGAGACGTATTACGTCTCGTCTCTTCGGTGAGTTCTGAGGAACTTTTTTGACCGACTCGGGGAGACTGATCAGCCCGACTGCCTTTTCTGCCAACGGTC
>CM042315.1:2507748-2512748 GCA_023566125.1 Zingel zingel
TGCCCCTCCCCCACTGAATGACTTCTTTCAAAGAATTGAGAGTGGTGGTAGTATAAGGGCCTCCACCAAAGGGGAGTGTGTAATACCTTTTAGTTACAATACAACTACATACAAGGATACAATACAATTAATATTATATAAAAAGGATACAATACAATAAATAAATAAAAAGGATACAATACAACAACTACAAATAAAAAGGATACAATACAATACAACTAAATACAAGGATACAAGTGCAGGCACAACACAAGACGAATTGACAAGAGACAAAGGGAACACGGGGGTTAAATACAAGAGGTAATGAACAAATGAGGGACAGGTGGTACAACAGGTGAAACACATCAGGGCGGGGCGGGACAATCAACAAAGGCGGGAAAACAAAGTAAAGCTAGACATGACAGGACAGAAACCAGACTATCAAAATAAAACAGGAAGCTGGGAAAAACAGGCAGGAAACATGACATAACTTAAACACAGAAACTTGACACAACACAACAGGGAACACAAGAATTAACCAAAAATGCACAATACACAGAACACGGTCAGGACAGGGGAAACACAATAGACACGGATATAACTGAACAGAAATATACAGAATAATATACAAACACAGGGAACATGCAGAAAGAATAATACAGGCAACCGAAATATACAAAACCAGGCAACAGAAATGGAACAAAATACAAGACCAAAATACCAAAACCATAACAGCCTGCCCCCCCCATTCCCCCCCCCCCCCCACAATAAGGGACCGTCCCACACACATCAATTTTAAAACTCATTTAAAATTCTGGCTTTTAGAACAGAATGCATCTGTGGTGCAGCCAGAGCTTAGGCTATGTTCACACTTGGCGACAACTAGAACTACAACTAGAACAACTAGAACTACTACTAGAACTACAACTCTACTAGACTACAACTATACTAGAACTAGAACTATACTACAACAACTAGGACTACAACTAGAACTACAACTATACTAGAACAACTAGAACTACAACTAGAACTACAACTCTACTAGACTACAACTATACTAGAACTAGAACTATACTACAACAACTAGAACTACAACTTTACTAGAACTACAACTATACTAGAACAACTAGAACTACAACTATACTAGACTACAACTACAACTAGAACTACAACTTTACTAGAACAACTAGAACTACAACTAGAACTACATCTCTACTAGACTACAACTATACTAGAACTAGAACTATACTAGAACAACTAGAACTACAACTATACTAGAACAACTAGAACTACAACTAGAACTACAACTCTACTAGACTACAACTATACTAGAACTAGAACTATACTAGAACAACTAGAACTACAACTAGAACTACAAATATACTAGAACAACTAGAACTACAACTGTACTAGAACAACTAGAACTACAACTAGAACTACAAATATACTAGAACAACTAGAACTAAAACTACAACTATACTAGAACAACTAGAACTACAACTATAGGCTACTAGACTACAACTAGAACTACAACTTTACTAGAACAACTAGAACTACAACTACAACTACAACTCTACTATACTACAACTATACTAGAACTACAACTATACTAGAACAACTAGAACTACAACTCTACTAGACTACAACTATACTAGAACTACAACTATACTAGAACAACTAGAACTAACTATACTAGAACAACTAGAACTACAACTATACTAGAACAACTAGAACTAACTATACTAGAACACCTAGAACTACAACTATACTGGAACAACTAAAACTACAACTAGAACTACAACTATACTAGCACAACTAGAACTACAACTATAACTACAACTATACTAGAACTACAACTATACTAGAACAACAACTAGGCTATATTAGAACAACTAGAACTACAACTAGAACTACAACTCTACTAGACTACAACTTGAACTACAACTAGAACTACAACTATACTAGAACTACAACTAGGCTATATTAGAACAACTAGAACTACAACTACAACTACAACTATACTAGAACAACAACTAGGCTATATTAGAACAACTAGAACTACAACTAGAACTACAACTCTACTATACTATAACTATAATAGAACTACAACTCTACTATACTATAACTATACTAGAACTACAACTCTACTATACTATAACTATAACTATCTGTGGGGTGGCCAGAGCTTACTCCACAGCGCTGTGGAGACAGAGCAACATGAGGCTACTGCTTGAACTGAAGTTAGTAGTTAAACTCACACTGAATCACTGAAATAGTTACAGACACGACTGATCGACGGGATAAGAGCTGACGGGCAGATCCTCTGATCAACAATTAATGAAAACATTTAAGAGTGATCAGGCAGGCCGTCCTCGGCATCGATCCACGTTGATTTAGACTAATGTGGCTTCTGCGTTTCTGCGGGTGACAGAATCACCTCTGAAGGTCCCAGTGCTCATTATGGATGCTCTTCATTGATTGGTGGTAAACGACAGGATAATTGAGTAATGAGCCAGAAGACGCTTTACATCTCCGGATAGATGAGACGTGAAACCACCTCGAGCTGTTGGAAAACAACTCATTTAAATGGACTGAGCTGAATTGTTGTTGTTGCCTTTAATGAAACTGTGGTAATACTGAATAGAGTTCCAACGGAGGATATTTGGTTGGTTGATTTGATAAAAAGATCTGTCATTAGAAGCAGCTGGTGTTCACGGTTATGAAAGGATGCATCTGGTATTCCTTGTAAATAAATCTAAATGAATGTTAAGCGCTTAAAAACAGAACAGAACGCACTCTGCTGAATAACTGGTGAGCGGCTAGCACCATAATAACTACCCCATACCCCCACCTACTACCCCATACCCCCACCTACTACCTCATAGCCTCACCTACTACCCCATAGCCTCACCTACTACCCTCATACCCCCACCTACTACCCCATAACCCCACCTACTACTCCATACCTCCACCTACTACCCCATACTCCCACCTACTACCCCATACCCCCACCTACTACCTCATACCCCCACCTACTACCCCATAACCCCATCTACTACCTCATAGCCTCACCTACTACCCCATACTCCCACCTACTACCTCATAGCCTCACCTACTACCCCATACCTCCACCTACTACCTCATAACCCCACCTACTACCCCACACCCCCCACCTACTACCTCATAACCCCACCTACTACCCCATACCCCCACCTACTACCCCATACCCCCACCTACTACCCCATAACCCCACCTACTACCTCATAGCCTCACCTACTACCTCATAACCCCACCTACTACCCCACACCCCCACCTACTACCTCATAACCCCACCTACTACCCCATACCCCCACCTACTACCCCATACCCCCACCTACTACCTCATAGCCTCACCTACTACCTCATAGCCTCACCTACTACCCCATACCCCCACCTACTACCCCATAACCCCACCTACTACCCCATACCCCCACCTACTACCCCATACTCCCACCTACTACCCCATACCCCCACCTACTACCTCATAGCCTCACCTACTACCCCATACCCCCACCTACTACCCCATAACCCCACCTACTACCCCATACCCCCACCTACTACCCCATATCCCCACCTACTACCCCATACCCCCACCTTCTACCCCATACCCCCAACTACTACCTCATACCCCCACCTGCTACCCCATACCCCCACCTACTACCCCATAACCCCACCTACTACCCCATACCCCCACCTACTACCTCATAGCCTCACCTACTACCCTCATACCCCCACCTACTACCTCATAACCCCACCTACTACCCCATACCCCCACCTACTACAGCATAGCCTCACCTACTACCCCATACCCCCACCTACTACCTCATAGCCTCACATACTACCCCATACCCCCACTTACTACCCCATAACCCCACCTACTACCTCATAGCCTCACCTACTACCTCATAGCCTCACCTACTACCCCATACCCCCACCTACTACCTCATAGCCTCACCTACTACCCTCATACCCCCACCTACTACCCCATAACCCCACCTACTACCCCATACTCCCACCTACTACCTCATAGCCTCACCTACTACCCCATAGCCCCACCTACTACCTCATAGCCTCACCTACTACCTCATAGCCTCACCTACTACCCTCATACCCCCACCTACTACCCCATACCCCCACCTACTACCTCATAGCCTCACCTACTACCCCATACCCCCACCTACTACCCCATATCCCCACCTACTACCCCATAACCCCACCTACTACCCCATACCCCCACCTACTACCCCATACTCCCACCTACTACCCCATACCCCCACCTACTACCCCATATCCCCACCTACTACCCCATAACCCCACCTACTACCCCATACCCCCACCTACTACCCCATACCCCCACCTACTACCTCATAGCCTCACCTACTACCCCATACCCCCACCTACTACCCCATATCCCCACCTACTACCCCATATCCCCACCTACTACCCCATAGCCTCACCTACTACCCTCATACCCCCACCTACTACCTCATAACCCCACCTACTACCCCATACCCCCACCTACTACAGCATAGCCTCACCTACTACCCCATACCCCCACCTACTACCTCATAGCCTCACCTACTACCCCATACCCCCACCTACTACCCCATAACCCCACCTATACCCCATACCCCCACCTACTACCTCATAGCCTCACCTACTACCTCATAGCCTCACCTACTACCCTCATACCCCCACCTACTACCTCATACCCCCACCTGCTACCCCATACCCCCACTTACTACCCCCATACCCCCACCTACTACCCCATACCCCCACCTACTACCTCATAGCCTCACCTACTACCCAACCGGACCACATCTGTGATGTCACACCAATCACAACCTTTATTTCATATCCAATAGACATTCAGCTACAACACAGTAACAATTGTTGTGATTGGCTTACAAAATTAACCCTTTACAGTACCCAAAAGCTTAAGTGTCCCACTCAACCTGATGTCCCACTCAACCTGAATTCAC
>CM042315.1:2517748-2525248 GCA_023566125.1 Zingel zingel
ACCAGCTGGTAGCATGCAGCTAAAGACACAGGGTAATGTTAGCTTACCTGCTGGTAGCATGCAGCTAAAGACACAGGGTAATGTTAGCTTACCTGCTGGTAGCATGCAGCTAAAGACACAGGGTAATGTTAGCTCACCGGCTGGTAGCATGCAGCTAAAGACACAGGGTAACGTTAGCTTACCGGCTGGTAACATGCAGCTAACGACTCAGGGTAACGTTAGCTTACCGGCTGGTAGCCTGCAGCTAAAGACACAGGGTAACGTTAGCTTACCGGCTGGTGTAAGTGAGTTGGCTAATTGAGGAGTTGACACATCTGTACCTCCTGAAGTAGAGCTGAAATTATAAATCAATTAGCCTGAAACATTAATAATCAACAATTTTGGTAATTGATCATCATCCGTCAAATAAAAATGCCAAACATTTTCTGGTTCCAGCTTCCTAAATGTGAGGATTTGCTGCTTTTCTCTGCTTTATATTTTTGTTTTGGATTGTTGGTCACACAAAATAAAGACATAAGCAGGGACAGGGTGAAACAAAGCTTATTTAAAGTCACTTTTGAATCCTTCTTTCTCAGAAAAATGGAGCGTACTCCTTTAAGGGCATGCCCTACGCTGCTCCACCTATCGGCAGCCTGCGCTGGGCCCCTCCGGCCGAACCGCTGTGCAGGGGCGGGGTGACGGACGCCGGCCGCTTCCGCAGCGTGTGCCCTCAGGTGCGGCCGCTGGCAAGCACGGGGCGGCTGATGGGCCAGGAGGACTGCCTCTTCATCAACGTGTGGACGCCCACGCTACAGCTGGACGCCAA
Source organism: Zingel zingel (assembly GCA_023566125.1). NCBI lineage: Eukaryota > Metazoa > Chordata > Actinopteri > Perciformes > Percidae > Zingel > Zingel zingel. The sequence continues at coordinate 2,518,554 of CM042315.1, forward strand.
GCTGCCCGTCATGGTCTGGATCCACGGAGGATACCTGCACATGCTCAGTGGAGGCGAGCCCGGCTACTCGCCCACGGAGAAGCTCGCCAGCGACACACAGATGGTCTACGTCAGCTTCAACTACAGACTCAACGCCTTCGGCTTCCTGGCGCTGGAAGTGCTGAGAGAAGGTTCTCCGAAGAACACCTCAGGTCAGTCGGTGATACGCTGAGGGGAAATGCATGAAATAAGTTGACATGTATACAGTATATATACCGTATTGACCGGAATATAAGGCGGGTTTTTCTTCTCTATAAATATAAATGTACAGTTTGGTGTTTCTTATCTTAAAAAAGATAGGTTTTCCTATATTTGGGTTCTGGACTTTTAAACGGTGATATACATCCACAACAGCAGGTGGCGCCAAATAGCAGTAACTTACTTACTTACTTAACGCATACAAACTTTGAAACAAACATCCATGCTGTTCTGAGTGAGATCCGGTTTCTGAATGTGTCCTGCCTTCAGTCTCCGGGTGAGCTGGTCAAAATCTGCACGTCTTTCTACATCACTAGCCGAAACGAGCTGGCTAACCGCAACCGTTAGCATGCTAGCGCTAGCTACCTCAATGGCAAAACACTGCTACAACGCACACAAGTTCACCATAATCTACAAAAGAACTACTTACATGTGTGCCCTTGTTTAGAATAAGTTAGAGCTGGGCAATATATCGATATTATATCGATATCGTGATATGAGACTACATATCGTCTTAGATTTTGGATATCGTAATATGGCATAAGTGTCTTTTCCTGGTTGTAAAGGCTGCATTACAGTAAAGTGATGTCATTTTGTGAACTTACCAGACTGTTCTAGCTGTTCTGTTATTCACCTTTAACCACTTAGCCATTACATCCACATTACTGATAATTATTTATCAAAAATCTCATTGTGTAAATATTTTGTGAAAGCACCAATAGTCAACACTACAATATGGTTGCGGTATCGATATCGAGGTATTTGGTCAAAAATATCGCGATATTGGATTTTCTCCATATCGCCCAGCTAGAATAACCTAGAAGAAGTCTCCCGGCTAATCCTGCCTTGTAACTGACCGAAGTTGGAGAAACAGCCTTTCTTTTACTGTCTATGGAAACAGCTAGCTAACATGATCCTTACCTAGCTACTGAGCATGTGGTCTTACCTAGCTACTGAGCATGTGGTCTTACCTAGCTACTGAGCATGTGGTCTTACCTAGCTACTGAGCATGTGGTCTTACCTAGCTACTGAGCATGTGGTCTTACCTAGCTACTGAGCATGTGATCTTACCTAGCTACCGAGCATGTGATCTTACCTAGCTACCGAGCATGTGGTCTTACCTAGCTACCGAGCATGTGGTCTTACCTAGCTACCGAGCATGTGATCTTACCTAGCTACCGAGCATGTGGTCTTACCTAGCTACCGAGCATGTGGTCTTACCTAGCTACCGAGCATGTGGTCTTACCTAGCTACTGAGCATGTGCTCTTACCTAGCTACTGAGCATGTGCTCTTACCTAGCTACTGAGCATGTGATCTTACCTAGCTACTGAGCATGTGGTCTTACCTAGCTACTGAGCATGTGGTCTTACCTAGCTACTGAGCATGTCTAGCTACTGAGCATGTGGTCTTACCTAGCTACTGAGCATGTGATCTTACCTAGCTACTGAGCATGTGATCTTACCTAGCTACTGAGCATGTGGTCTTACCTAGCTACTGAGCATGTGGTCTTACCTAGCTACTGAGCATGTGGTCTTACCTAGCTACTGAGCATGTGGTCTTACCTAGCTACTGAGCATGTCTAGCTACTGAGCATGTGGTCTTACCTAGCTACTGAGCATGTGGTCTTACCTAGCTACTGAGCATGTGGTCTTACCTAGCTACTGAGCATGTGGTCTTACCTAGCTACCGAGCATGTGATCTTACCTAGCTACTGAGCATGTGTGACTGCCAACAAAGATGTTACAGCAGTGAGAGGTCTCACTCTGGAGCTGAAACAGAGACCTGAACACAGGGTGAAAAGAGGAGCTGCAGCAATGTGCAGTACAACAAAAAACCTATTCTGGTACAACCTTAAAATACAATTATGAACCTGAAAATGAGCATAATATGGGAGCGTTAAGAGAACTGGATACAGCGTTCGGCGGGAAGCCCCGTTCATTCCAATGACAGTGCTCAAATGTGCATAAAGCAAACATGGAGATTGGGTCTTCCGCGTTGACTGGCCCATGAGGTCACGATGGACATGCGCACCAGCAACAGTTTGTTTGTGTTGTTGTAGAAACATGCTCGTTCATGAGCTTCTCTCTTGTGTCTCTTACAAGCGTCGAACTCATGAACTCGCCGTTTCATTGTCTAAAATAATATAGCCCCTGGTTATAGTATATATCTTGGTCACCGGTGGAGTTAAGGTGTAGAGCCCCTGGTTATAGTATATATCTTGGTCACCGGTGGAGTTAAGGTGTAGAGCCCCTGGTTATAGTATATATCTTGGTCACCGGTGGAGTTAAGGTGTAGAGCCCCTGGTTATAGTATATATCTTGGTCACCGGTGGAGTTAAGGTGTAGAGCCCCTGGTTATAGTATATATCTTGGTCACCGGTGGAGTTAAGGTGTAGAGCCCCTGGTTATAGTATATATCTTGGTCACCGGTGGAGTTAAGGTGTAGAGCCCCTGGTTATAGTATATATCTTGGTCACCGGTGGAGTTAAGGCGTAGAGCCCCTGGTTATAGTATATATCTTGGTCACCGGTGGAGTTAAGGTGTAGAGCCCCTGGTGATACTTGGAGCAAAGTCTCATGTTGTGTCGAGCCTTCTTAGGGTTTAAAAATAGCTATTTTGAGGCTAGCATCAAAGTGCCCCTAGCACTCCCATTCAGAAGGCCATTTGACCCAAAAACGGAAATACGGTCCATCTTAAAAGTGGCGATTCCGTCCTAAATATGCTTTTAAACGAAAGTTCTGCATTTTGGCGAGAGTTACGTTTTTACTTACAGTAATGTAGTTAGCCTAAAACTGACATCTGGATATTTGACTTGGTAACAAAAGGCTTGCTGCTAACGTAACGTTAGCTTAGTGTCTCCCCATTCTTCCTGCTGATTCCTCACATCTGTCTCCAGTTTTGTCTTCTTTAAAGCTCAGTTCTTAGGTTCGGTTGCTTATAAAAACTTATTTCTGGGTTCTTTACATTGTTGGTAGTGAATATCACCACGGAGCATTAGGGCCACATCAAAGGAGGTAAAAAATAAGGAGGAAGATTTTTATTTTTTTTTTCATTTATTTTGCATTTCGAGAATAAAGTCAATGACGAGAATAAAGTCAACATGACGAGAATAAAGCTGAACTATACCATTTCGAGAATAATGTCGAAATGTCGAGATTAAAGTTGAAATGACGAGAATAATCACTTAATCACATTAGAGCGACTGTCCGCCGTGCCAGCTGCCATGTAGACATCATCATAGATATGGGTTACATCATATCTATGATGATGTCATGTAGGCATCATCATAGATATGGGTTACATCATATCTATGATGATGTCATGTAGGCATCATCATAGATATGGGTTACATCATATCTATGATGATGTCATGTAGGCATCATCATATATATGGGTTACATCATATCTATGAGCTCCACTCCTTCAGGATCAAACAAGTTGATCAGTTGTCTTATTGTGTCTTGTCATACAACATATCCTCTCTGTATTTCACGTAGGTGTAACCATGGATTCCCTTATTGCATCTGTCCATTACGAGCTATTTCAGTTTGCAGCCTTGAATACGGTCACCTCTTCCAAGTTGGTGTGGCTTCTCCTTCTGAAGAGATGCAATTTTCAGCACAATCTCCTCAAAGTCCTAATACTCATCACCATGCTGTGGTTATAAAGCGCTAAAAGAGAAAGAGTTCATGCATTTTGTAGAAGACTACAGGTAAAGTTAGTAGTTTGGTTCTCAAAAGTCCGACTTCATTCTTGAAATATCAAGTTCTTTCTCGTCGTGTCGACTTTATTCTCGACATTTTGACTTTATTCTCAAAATGCAAAATAAATAAAACCTATTCCTCCTTAATTTTTTTCCTTGATGTGGCCCTAATGCTCCGTCCTATATTTTGAATTGGCGATGAAGAAGCCTTCACACAGTACAAGTCAACGGAGAGCAGAGAGCTGTCTTCCCCTCCGGTGGGCTTGGCGTTGAGAGTCTGAAGTGATGCCCTCTGTCTTTATACTGAAGCAGTAGTTCTCTCAAAGATGTACCCCCTTTGAAATATTTTTTCCGAGTACCTAGAAAGTACCGCTGAGGATAACGAGGACTGTCATTAGTTCTGCAGGTATTTGTTCTGCTGCACTGTGGCACAGAAAGATTCACTCCAAAGGGTCATCGGGTCTGCAGAAAAGATCACTGGCTGCTCGCTGCCCACACTTGACAACATCGCCTCATCCCGCTACCTCAGCAGAACAAAAAGCATAATTAAGGACCTCTCTCACCCAGGCCACGAACACTTTCACTTACTCCCCTCAGGAAGGCGTTACAGGTCTGTCAGAACCCACGCATCCAGATTCAGAGACAGCTTTTTCTCCACTTCACAACTCTACACATTCAGTTACAGAAATAGTAATAATATAATATAATACAACATCGTGCTGAATGATTATCTGGCCTGTTTTGCACTGCATTTGCACTTTTCCAGTACTGCAAGAGTACGGCTTGAGTAAAGGCCGTTTTATGGTTGTGCGTCGAATCGACGCTGACCCTCGCAGACCCCTCTGCGCCTACGCCGGACCCTACGCCGGACCCTACGCCAGACCCTATGATTTATGCTTCTGTGTAAAATAGGGCTGAAACGATTCCTCGAATAACTCTATTACAAAAAATCCTCGATGCAAAATGACTTGCCTGGAAGCTGGGTTACATCAGCGTTACTAACGTATCGCTGACGGACGGCGTTCCCGCTACTGTCGCTCACCAGACGGCTCCGTCTGCTGCTGGAGACACATGCCAGAGGTAACTAGTGAGGGCTGAGAGAAGAGACCGGCTGGAGGAGACCACAGGAAGGGTCCAAAGGTTGGAGTCAGTTCAGACACATGCCAGAGGTAACTAGTGAGGGCTGAGAGAAGAGACCGGCTGGAGGAGACCACAGGAAGGGTCCAAAGGTTGGAGTCAGTTCAGACACATGCCAGAGGTAACTAGTGAGGGCTGAGAGGAGAGACCGGCTGGAGGAGACCACAGGAAGGGTCCAAAGGTTGGAGTCAGTTCAGACGCAATTACAACTCAAACTCTGGACAGTGGGTCTACTGCAACATCAAACTAGCTTAGCACAATAATAGCACGACGTCAGAGCTTTAGCATCTCAACAGGAAACATGGAGTCTGACTTCATCATCCGTTCCACGAAGAGGACCGACAACAGCCAATCACAGAGTCGTATGGACGATGACATCACATCAGACACAACAACTACCAGAATCAGAGACAAGAGAATACGTAGTGGTGACCACGATCTGAGCTGACGGCTGACTATCCTTCAGAACAACAGCTGATTGTTGCTCATCTCTCTCTCTCTCTCTCTCTCTCTCTCTCTCTCTCTCTCTCTCTCTCTCTCTCTCTCTCTCTCTCTCTCTCTCTCTCCACGGAGAAACAGCTGATCAGCGATCTAATAGCATAAGTGTAACAGAGCTGTGTGACATTATAATCAAATATATAAATGAAAATAGCCGTGGTCAGAAAGAACAGGGGAGACACTTTGTTTCTCTCACAAGGACTCTAGAGTCGGTACTCGCTCCAAAGCTAAACGCTGTCACTCTCTCACTTCTCCCTCGCTCTATCTCTCACACACACACACACACACACACACACACACACACACACACACACACACACACACACACACACACGCCGGCTTGACGTACACACTAGCGCACAAGTATAAACATCAGGCCACTTCCGTAGGCTACGGAGAAAGCTGTGTGTGGAGCCTCTGCAGAACTGTAACAGGCTTTAGTGTATGAATGTATACTACTATGCAATAGAAGCACCTGTCCCATTATGTGTATGTGAGGGTATGGTGTGTGCGTATGAATGTATACTTCTAGGCACCAGAAGGAGTAGCACTTAAACTTTGTTTTACAATGACAAGTAAATGATTCTGATGAAATAAGACCTTTGACCGGATGATGGCGCTAGAGGAACAGTTACAGGATCACCCAAAGTTCTTACAATTCATCCTGAGGGGATTTCTGTTTGTGTCGGCCTTTAGTTAGATGTGTGACATATTTTCCTGTTCTTATAGTGCTGTAATGGGTGCTTACTGTATACTCTTGATATGTTACTAATGGCTCATGTTTCAGGTCTCTCTCTGACATGATTTGGTGTCACCAGAATCCAAATGGGAGCAATTTTTAACCATCAAATGTTTGAGTAATATTTTCTTTTCATGTTCGGTCAATAACACAAATCCGGGGCGTAAGAAGTTCAAGAGGGTAGTTATAGTTATGTGCAGATCAGAATCAGATTAATTGGCCAAGTATACTTACATACACAAGCAATTGGACTTTGGTAGTGTTAACTCTCTATACATTCAACAAATAGACATGTAGTGAACTTTCAGTAGACAAATAGTAATAGAGACACATACTGTACAATAGAGACAACAATATACATATAGGCACATATCAGCATAA
>CM042315.1:2530248-2570248 GCA_023566125.1 Zingel zingel
ACTCTAGTTCGATTCAACCGAAATAAAGGCTGTCGGTGTGAAAACGCCCTTAATCTGACAGCTTTAGGTACTAGTTACTTTACACATTAAGACTTTTGCACACAAAACGCATGTCCATCCATCCATTCATTCATCCATCCATTCATCCATCCATCCATCCATCCATCCATCCACCCATCCATTCATTCATCCATCCATCCATCCAGGACTTCTACTACTTCTACTAAAGGATCTGAAGACTTCTTTCACCGCTGATTCTTGGCGACCGTTTTGGTGCAATTAAAGTCATTTAAAAAATCTAATAAGAGACCAAATACAGCACAGAAGTTATTCTCTTTTTAATATTCGCTGTAATGTTTCAGGATTTCATAAAATATCTGATTCATAGCTCATGTTTACGATGTAATGAGACATTTTGATGGATTATGTAATGTCACACCCAGGTATTAGAGCGCCTGAATGAATAATTTAACTGTGACCGTTAATGAAGAAAGTGGATAGGAAACCTTTTTCGAATATATATATATATATATATATATATATATATATATATATATATATATATATATATATATATATATATATATATATATATATGAATGATTACATTTGCAGCCATAACTTAACAAATGTATTCTACACCTTCCCTCTGAAAACCCTGTTAAGATTAATTAAAATGAAATGATTCTCTGCAGAAACGCATAACTAGAGTCATTTAAAAAAGAGCTTCCCTTTCAACACGTGGCCCTAAAAACCTCCGGATGAATCATGAATAATGTGTTTCATGAAATGAAATAACACACGAGCCCCGTCAGTAAAAAGAAACGTTAATGACAGCAGCGATCATCGTACTGCAATTACCGTTATTGGCTTTTTAAAATGTCACATTCAACTTTTCTAGCTGTCACTCAAGTTGCAGCATGTGTACTTTTTAAAAAGCTTTCTCTTGTTTTTATTTAATTGGTTATGTAGTCCTCTACTTTTGAAGTCCTCTACTTTTGCCCAGAACGCACTGGAATTAATTGGTATATAATTGGGGTATGTTCTTCACCGCCAACGCCGCTATCTGGCTAGTGATGAAAGAGGGATTTTGGGACTGCTGCGGATAGCAGAGCAAACGTGACCGTCAAAGACAGGGCCACAAACGTCACGCAGCTGTCAATTTCCCGTCCTGCACCTGCTGGTGTTACAGGGAGGTGTGTTCAGGTGCATTCTTGGCGTGCTGGTCTAACAGGGAGGTGTGTTCAGGTGCATTCTTGGCGTGCTGGTCTAACAGGGAGGTGTGTTCAGGTGCATTCTGGGCGTGCTGGTCTTACAGGGAGGTGTGTTCAGGTGCATTCTGGGCGTGCTGGTCTTATAGGGAGGTGTGTTCAGGTACATTCTGGGCGTGCTGGTCTTACAGAGAGGTGTATTCAGGTGCATTCTGGGCGTGCTGGTCTTACAGGGAGGTGTGTTCAGGTGCATTCTGGGCGTGCTGGTCTTACAGGGAGGTGTGTTCAGGTGCATTCTGGGCGTATTGCTATCTTGAGGCAGCGGGAAGTGATCGCACCATTGACCAACAAAAACCTGGTCTAAAGTCAATAACGCAGCATTTCATTGTTATTTTAACAGAGCATTAGTAAAATGCTGCTAGGCTCGTGCACAGCACGTGCACACGATGCTTGTTACACACACACACACACACACACACACACACACACACACACACACACACACACACACACACACAGGGACGCACACACACACACACCGGGACGCACAGCAGCACACACATGCAGAAGATTACAAATAAAAATATTACGGTGCAAATCCTCCATCATAACAGCAATGCTCCAAGGTCCAAACGCGCCTGGCTTTTAAAGGGAATGGGAGATGATCTCTGATTGGTTGATTGCATGTTACGCCCAAAACACACCTCTGATTAATGAAGACACTAAGTCCAACCCCTTAGAACCATGACCCGGCACACGGACCCTTTTTTTTCCGCCGTCAAACTAGCAAAAGTGGATTTGGACACGCCCTGAACGCACCTGCACCAGGCGCTTCACACCGTGCGCTTAAATTGTCAAAATAGGGCCTGGTGTGTGGTGGACTGGCTGCAATTCTCCCATTTTTCATTTGCCCATTTCATATTTTAGACGACAGTGAACAATGTGAGCAGCTGACCGACAGCGAGTGAAGGAGAGAAAGAGATGATGATGTCACGCAGACGACCAGCGAAATGTGCTCAGATCAGCTTATAGATCTGAAAGTTATCGTCCCTTTAATCATATACGTTAGTCTGCAGGCTAGGGTATGTGTCCCCCTAGGGGTACTCTGGAGGACTGCAGGGGGTACGTGTCCCCCCTAGTGGTACTTTGGAGGACTGCAGGGGGTACGTAAGATCTTTTGCAAAATGTTTTTCAGTTACAAGGCTGTAGTTACTTCTACTGTCTTTATTACTCTTCGCTTTTTCGATGTTTTTGTCGCAGTTTCTGAAGTTTGTCACCTTTATTTTGAAGGTTTCGTCGCCCGGTTTGATCTATTCTTGCCTTTCTTTATTACCTATATCTACTGTCTTTATTTTCTTCGAAGTATTTGTCGCTTTTTGGAATTTTTTTGTCACTTTTGTCGCCCTAGTGTTGCCTTCCTTCTTTCTACTGTTTTAATTATGTTTAATTTAATTCTTGCTTTGAAGTTTGTGTCTTTCTTTCAAAGTTTGTTACTATTTTGACCTATTCTTGCCTTAATTCCTCTTTTTCCAAGTTTTTTCATCAGCATTTAAATGTTTTTGTTTAGTTAATCTATCGCTGACATCGCTGTATTGTTCCTCTTTATAGAGACTTTTGTTTTCTACCAAAAATTATTTGCGCTGGTTCGGGGCTACATGGCTTAAAAACGCTGTTCAAAGGGGGAATATTATTAATAAAAAGCTTGAAAACAGAGTTTGGTTGTTTAATCCGCAGTTCGAATGAGCTTTCACACCGACCCAAACAAACCGGACTGTCAGACACAATGCTCCAGGGTTCGGGTAAAAAAGATCAAACATCTCAGGTGTAAAAGCTACCCAAAAAACCTGTGTACAATACTGTGCGTCTGTAATTGAATTGGTATAAAATGTTGTAAGGGAAATTTTGATTTACATACTTTCCCTTTTGTTATTTATTAAACCGTTTGCATAGAATATTATATTCTCTCTCTCTGTTAAATGAAACTGCTGTGGATATTGTTAAGCAACCATAACACTACTTGAACTCTAAACAAGATAACATGGAGCCATTGCGTGTCCTTGTCTGAGCACGGTGTGTTCATGCCCTCTCAGACCAGATAGGGGAGACTTCATCGACTCTGATAAGATAAGCAACTGACGACACCAACTCTTGTATCATGATTATCACATTCTACGTTGTGTTACGAAAGCTGCTGTACAGAGCTTTTCGTGAGGTCATTGTCGGAGAAAGCCTCCTCGTTGGCTTCTTGAGTAAAATTAACCTTAATATCTCTTCAGTGGTCTCTGTCTATCGTTTGATAATGAAAATATTCAAACAAACATCAAATAATTTCAATGGTAAGCTCTGTTCTTCCTCTCTCTGCACCTTTTCAATCCAAAAATGATCACAACTACCTTCTAAAAGTTTCTATAGTATAAAACTCTCCCCCCCCCCCCCCCCCCCCCCTCCCCTCCAAGGCCGTCCCGTGGCAGGAGTTCCCGTCCTGGGCAGCAGATCAGATGACAGACCTCCCCGTCAGAGGGCGCTTCATCGGCCCGGTCGCCGTGGTGGACGGATACGTCCTGGAAGCTCCACCTTTCCAGGTGTGGGACAAGAAAGGAGACCACAGTGACGTTCCTTTTGTCGTCGGGACGACGGAGCAGGAGGCTGACTTCAGGTGAGCACTCACCTGCTTCAGGTTAATCGCTGCAGCTGTTACTATCTGTCAACAGTCCTCTGTGTTTCCTGTTTACTCTGTTTCCTCTGCGTTTCCTGTTTACTCTGTTTCCTCTGCGTTGCCTCTGTGTTTCCCGTTTACTGTGTGTTTCCTGTTTCCTGTGTTTCCTGTTTCCTGTGTTTCCTCTGCGTTTCCTCTGTGTTCCTGTTTCCTCTGTGTTCCTGTTTCCTCTGTGTTTCCTGTTTCCTCTGTGTTTCCTGTTTCCTCTGTGTTTCCTGTTTCCTCTGTTTCCTCTGTGTTTCCTGTTTCCTCTACGTTTCCTCTACGTTTCCTGAGTTTCCTCTGCGTTTCCTGTGTTTCCTGTTTCCTCTGTATTCCTGTGTTTCCTGTTTCCTCTACGTTTCCTCTGCGTTTCCTGTGTTTCCTGTTTCCTCTGTGTTCCTGTGTTTCCTGTTTCCTCTACGTTTCCTCTACGTTTCCTCTGCGTTTCCTGTTTCCTCTACGTTTCCTCTACGTTTCCTCTCTGTTTCCTGTTTCCTCTGTGTTCCTGTGTTTCCTGTTTCCTCTACGTTTCCTCTGCGTTTCCTGTGTTTCCTGTTTCCTCTGCGTTTCCTCTGTTTCCTCTCAGTTCCTATTTACTGTGTTGTCTCTGCGTTTCCTGTGTTCCTGTTTTCTCTAAGTTTCCTCTTTGTGTTTCCTCTACGTTTCCTCTACGTTTCCTCTACATTTCCTCTGTTTCCTCTGTTTCCTCTACGTTTCCTCTGTTTCCTCTACATTTTCTCTACATTTCCTCTGTGTTTCCTCTGTTCCCTCTACGTTTCCTCTACGTTTCCTCTACATTTTCTCTACATTCCCTCTACGTTTCCTCTACGTTTCCTGTGTTTCCTCTGCGTTCCTCTATTTCCTCTACGTTGTTGCTACGTTTCTTCTGTTTCCTCAGCGTCCTCTGTGTTTCCTCAGCGTCCTCTGTGTTTCCTCAGCGTCCTCTGTGTTTCCTCTGCGTTTCCTCTGCATTCCTCTGTTTCCTCTACGTTTCCTGTGTTTCCTCTACGTTTCCTCTGCGTTGTCTCTACGTTTCATTTACATTGTCTCTGTTTCCGCTGTGTTTCCTCTGCAGCCCGGCGGCTGGAAACATTTCCATGTGGACCTGGGGGGACTACAAATGGTTCGTGACAGGTAACTGAAACGTTAGTGACCGACACTGTGATGTCAGGCATCAATTATTATGTTAACCCAACTCTACCCAGTCATTAGTGACATACATTAGTGAGCATGCAGCTAAAGACACAGGGTAACGTTAGATGACCGGCTGGTAGCATGCAGCTAAAGACACAGGGTAACGTTAGACGACCGGCTGGTAGCATGCAGCTAAAGACACAGGGTAACGTTAGACGACCGGCTGGTAGCATGCAGCTAAAGACACAGGGTAACGTTAGACGACCGGCTGGTAGCATGCAGCTAAAGACACAGGGTAACGTTAGACGACCGGCTGGTAGCATGCAGCTAAAGACACAGGGTAACGTTAGATCACCGTCTGGTAGCATGCAGCTAAAGACACAGGGTAGCGTTAGATGACCGTCTGGTAGCATGCGTGTAGACTCTGACGGGACTCCACGGTGCATTCATGTGCATCTCGTAAACTCTGAGAAACTCAAACTGTTGTTGCAAAGTATCCTTCTGCCATCTAGTGGCTCTTATTGTGGCATTCCTGTCCCTGTTGAAAAGAAAATGTTTACATCGAAAGTCAAATCGAATCGTGAAATTGGAGAATGATGACACCCCTAAACACAACATTAAGATTGATTTATATTCATTATATAAATATCAACATATATCAATCATACAAATATCAACATATATCAATCATACAAATATCAACATATATCCATTATATAAATATCAACATATATTCATTATATAAATAACATATATCCATCATACAAATATCAACATATATCCATCATATAAATATCAACATATATCCATCATACAAATATCAACATATATCCATCATACAAATATCAACATATATCCATCATACAAATATCAACATATATCCATCATACAAATATCAACATATATCCATTATATAAATATCAACATATATCCATCAAGGCAAATAAATAATAACATTTCGACCTCGATATCACATTTTTAGGACCTTTTTAACTAAACTTCCATAGGTTAAATATGTATGCTCTAATCTTTACATTAGTTTACATATTTTACATATTAAAGGACCTCTGGGACAGACTGTAAATGTGGATTTTTACATGAGAAATTACTCTCCAGCACTCTGCAGAAAGAGGAAGAGGCCGCTCTGATGCTGGTTCTTGTGTTCGCCGTAACATGCTACGCTAACAGGAAGCTGCTGAATATTTAATGAACATTAGGTGCTGTGGAAATTGCTTTTAGCCATGGGAATAGTTTTTTTTCTTCCTTTTTAAGAACTAATGAAAAGGTCTGAAGTGGTCATCCATATTCAAACATGGAGGCTGATCTTTGTGGCTTAACATCTATTAAGAGCTACAATAATGAATCAATTAATCGATTAGTTGTCAATTATTAAGTTAATCGCCAACTATTTTGATAATCTGTTTTTCAGTTTGAGTCATTTTTCGAAGAAAAAAAAAAGTCAAAAGTTCTCTGATGCCAGCTTGTTAAATGTGAATCTGTTCTAGTGTCTTCTCTCCTCTGTGACAGTAAACTGACTATATTTGAGTTGTGGACATTTGACGATGTCATGTTGGACTTTTGGGAAACGCTGAACCACATTATTCACAATTTTCTGACCTTTTTAGAGATCAAACTACTAATCCATTCATCCAGGAAAATAATCCACAGATTAATCAACAATGAAAATGGTTGTTAGTTGCAGCCCCAACAGCTATGAATAGATATATTTCTGTTTATATCCATGTTTTGATCCATTAGGCCTGCACTAAGCTAACCAGCTGATAACACTAACTTGACCAACATTATAACAAGGGAAACAATCTTATGGGGGGTTGATTACTCCGAACCATCACTTTAATGTAGAGACAGACAGACAGACAGACACTTTATTGATCCCCAAGGGGAAAGTCAAGGTCCCAGTAGCTTAAAGACATCACACACAACATACACATACATTATAAACAGGATAAGATGACAAATCCACATGACTAACATGGACAGTAAAAGAAAAGATACTATATAAAAAATCCACATATCCACAATAGTTTGTGATAACAGAAATCAAGGATGGAATCGCAAAAGCTACAAAACGCAGACTCTATGGGGCCCTACGTTTAGTCAGTGCTAAAAGCTAACTGGAGATTTGTTTCCAGCCGAGCCGTTCCGCTGTAACTGTAGTTTAAAAAGCATCTTAAAGCAACACCAAAGATTCTTTTGTACCTTAAAATAATGTTTCCAACATCGTTTCAGTGGTTCATCAACTCGTAACAGGGTGAACGGCACTTCTGCATTCCCTTTACGACCCTCTATCGGCTATAACCGCACTATACAAGTTTGCCAGCTCGGGTAGCGGATCTGTAGTTCGAATGAGAACGGTAATGGACAATTCAGCTTCCAACCTGTAGGGGAACCGGACAGGAAAAGGGCTTTGGTGTTGCTTCAAAATTACATTAAAAAAATAATTTGCAGTGGCTTAGGCCTGGTGGGGGGCAACTTAGACCCAGTGGGCCACCAGGCTTGCAATGCACTCTGGGAAACACTGTCATATGTGGCTTGCAACTTCTTGCAACGAGCCGGTCTGCAGCTTTCTGAAACCTGTTCACACCGATGAGACGGTGTATCATCTCCATAGCAATGCCTCTTTATACTTCCGTTCTAACTTCTGACTTTTAGGCTTTTTTGTAGCTGGATATATCATTTGTTGCGTCTAAATATGAATGTGGGTAACGTTAGTGATAGTGAGATGCTTGCTACAGTTACATTTCTAGTGATTAATGAGCGAAAACACGTTTTATTTCTCTGACTCACGGCTTTGTTGTAACACCGGTGGGCGCTCTCTCTATCTCGCTTCACCATATAACATTACTGTGCTTTCGGGCGGTCGTTTCATTTCAACCAGCTGTTTGTAACATTAAAATAAAATGGATTATAGATCTGACTTCTCTATTGGCTGTAGAAACAGGATACGTCTTTTACGTTCTAAAACCAGCCTCTGGAGACTCAACCAGCTGACTTCTCTATTGGCTGTAGAAACAGGATACGTCTCTTACGTTCTAAAACCAGCCTCTGGAGACTCAACCAGCTGACTTCTCTATTGGCTGTAGAAACAGGAGACGTCTCTTACGTTCTAAAACCAGCCTCTGGAGACTCCACCAGCTGACTTCTCTATTGGCTGTAGAAACAGGAGATGTCTCTTACGTTCTAAAACCAGCCACTGGAGACTCCACCAGCTGACTTCTCTATTGGCTGTAGAAACAGGAGACGTCTCTTACGTTCTAAAACCAGCCTCTGGAGACTCCACCAGCTGACTTCTCTATTGGCTGTTGAAACGGGAGACGTCTCTTACGTTCTAAAACCAGCCACTGGAGACTCCACCAGCTGACTTCTCTATTGGCTGTTGAATCAGGAGACATTTCTTATGTTCTAAAACCAGCCTCTGGAGACTCGACCAGCTGACTTCTCTATTGGCTGTTGAATCAGGAGACATTTCTTATGTTCTAAAACCAGCCTCTGGAGACTCAACCAGCTAACTTCTCTATTGGCTGTAGAAACGGGAGACGTTTCTTACGTTCTAAAACCAGCCTCTGGAGACTCGACCAGCTGACTTCTCTATTGGCTGTAGAAACAGGAGACGTCTCTTACGTTCTAAAACCAGCCTCTGGAGACTCCACCAGCTGACTTCTCTATTGGCTGTAGAAACAGGAGACGTCTCTTACGTTCTAAAACCAGCCTCTGGAGACTCCACCAGCTGACTTCTCTATTGGCTGTAGAAACAGGAGACGTCTCTTACGTTTTAAAACCAGTCTCTGGAGACTCCACCAGCTGACTTCTCTATTGGCTGTAGAAACGGGAGACGTTTCTTACGTTCTAAAACCAGCCTCTGGAGACTCGACCAGCTGACTTCTCTATTGGCTGTAGAAACAGGAGACGTCTCTTACGTTCTAAAACCAGCCTCTGGAGACTCCACCATCTGACTTCTCTATTGGCTGTAGAAACAGGAGACGTCTCTTACGTTCTAAAACCAGCCTTTGACCGCTGAAACTTTTTCTCTGCGACGTTCTAACACGGTTTCGTCTCGTCTGGAATCTTTGGTCTGAACTGGGTTTAACATGCTGTATGCATTATATCGTGTTGTGTCAGCGCCTCTCTGCTCCACACAGATAAACTTCAGTCCTTCAGTGAGAATCTCTCCAAAGACGCGTTGGAGCTGTACCCGAGCTCCGCGCCCTGCCCCACCACAGACCGCTGTCCGGAGAGGGCCTACACCACCATGGTGTCCGACATCCGGACCACCTGTCCCAACAACGACCTGGCCTGGAGGGCTGCAGGTAAACTCACAAAGCTCTTCAACTTGGTTTCATAGTGAAGGGCTTCAAAGGGTCATTTAGGTTTTTCTGTTTGTGTCTAAGGGACTAATGGGAACAACATTTTTATTTTTTTTAATTAGTCCAGTACTGAGCAAGACCGCTGCAGCCGGCTGCTGCGATTTTATTCAGTCGTGCGGCTCTTCTACACTTTCTGAATGTTATCGGACTGAATGAATCAAACTCCAACAGTGAAATGCATCATTTCGTGCGGGTTGTGTAGCAAAAAAAAACCGATCCACTGATTGACAGATGTCTTTTTCGCCATGTAAGACAATGGTCAAGTCAAGTGGGTTTGTCATTTCAACCATATACTCTGTATATAGTGGTATTACACGCTGAGCACGCTGTTGCATTTAAAATATATAAAAACGACAGTGCACACACATTATAGATTATACATGAAGTGCTTACTACTTAAAGTAGAGCATTTAAAGGACAATTCCGGCGCAAACGAACCTAGGGGTTATTAACAGATGTGTACCCACTCGATCGCTCTCTGGGACATGTTTGCATGCTAATTGAGTGTGTTTGTAGCTTGAAAGAAGCTAGCGTGTACAGACAGTTTATTAAAAAGATAGATTAGAAAGACCGTAGCTCCCAAGACGGCGGGCCGCCTGTATACGAGAACGCGACTGTCTGTACACTTACAAAGTTCTCATGCTTCAGTTAACATTTAGGGACCCTCATTATGCTACTGTTGAAGTGTGGTGATATTTTGAGCCTTTTTAGTGGTATAAATAGCGATTTGTTTTTACTTTCCCTGTGCCCCGAATACTAGCATTGTAAGCTAATCAGTGGTCCGCACTAGCGTCTTTCAAGCTACAGACACATTCGATTACCATGAAAACATGTCCCAGAGAGCGACAGAGTTTCGTTTTGTGCCGGAATTGTCCTTTTAAAACAGACAAGGGACAGGACAGACAACAGACAACAAAAGACAGGGCATGAATAGACTTGTAACAGAGCACTGCTTGTTATAGGTTTGATTCACTGTGAGGTGAAGGTAGAATATATAGAATTTAGCAGCAGGAAAAAGAAGTGCACGAATGCATTTCAGTTCAGTGTGGAAACATTTTTTCATTTTGCTTCAAAGTCTGGCACATTTACTGGGGTCTGACCTGGGCTGCAATGTACATCGTCAATTTTGTCCACAAAAAGTGCTTTTTTTGCCAATGACAGGCTCAGATGTGTCTGGAAACAGCAATTGTTGAAATAAGTCCAATATTAAGCAAGACTGCTGTGTAACAAGCTGCAATTAATGGGCAGGTGCACATTTTAAAAGTGCAGTTTTTGCTGCTGACAGACTCAGATTATTATTCTAAGTGTCTGACAACATTATGAAAGGTTCCCTACAGAGAGACCTTTCAGTTAAAGAGGAAGATCCTTTTAGTTTAACATGAAACAGCTCCGAAATTGCAATCACCAGACAGTACTTCTAGCGTGTATAGAGCCAGCATATTTCTAAATGTATCCGTCAGAATACAGTTTATTGGTGTGAGGAAAGCTGGCAGTGTTTTCTAAATTAAACGGTCTGCCCTTCTGCAGAACATTAGTATATTGGAGCATTAGTATCCATTACACGTTGTTTTATTCCTCTCCTGATGAGCTGCTGCAGCTCCTCGATGAGTTTGCACTGCAGCAGAGTTTTTCTTCGTGGAGGTTTTGCACCTGTGGGGCTTGTTAGGCTCACTCAGCGGTGAAGCTCGGAATAAACTGACATTTAGCTGTTGTGAGAGGCAACTGCAAGGCATCCTGGGTGATTTTTCTGCACGGTTCATTGTTTTATTTTATGTTGCACAGACTTATTTCTGTGACAGAATAATTGCTAATCTGGGGTGATGATGAATAAGGCATTTTAAGGCTCATA
Source organism: Zingel zingel (assembly GCA_023566125.1). Lineage (NCBI taxonomy): Eukaryota > Metazoa > Chordata > Actinopteri > Perciformes > Percidae > Zingel > Zingel zingel. Next base: position 2,541,526 of record CM042315.1, read on the forward strand.
TGAGTAATATTTTCAGCAAAAAAGCTTCCTAAACAGCAACTTATGACTCAAATATTCAATAAAGTGTGTGTGTGTGTGTGTGTGTGGTCCAAAAACCGGGGAATACAGTATACTTGTGGGGTCTGCACAGCTTTGTGGGGCCCAAAATGCTGGACCCCACAAGGTTAAAGGTCTGTTTGAGGGTTAAGACTTGGTTGTAGGATTAGGGTTAGAATTAGGTTATGGTTAGGGTGAGGGTAAGGGTTAAGGTTAGGCATCTAGTGGTGATGGTTAAGGTTAGGGTAAGGGGCTAGGGAATGCATTATGTCAATGACGGGTCCCCACAAAGATAGTGAAACAAACGTGTGTGTAGTACCTGCAGACTGGTCTCCCGTTGTGTCCCATGAATAGATGCTTGTCCACTCTCTTTTGTCTGTAAACACATCACAGCAATCACACACACACACACACACACACACACACACGTGTGTATCTTCGTCCTCTGTGCCATAGAGCTTCTATTGTTGTGGTTTTAATGTTTTCCGTGTTCAGTAAGAACCAATCGGCTCGGAACGGGGAGCCACATTGTTGTTTTTGGTCTTTCATGGGATTTGTTCGCTATAACTTTTACTTAACCCGGAAAAAACCTCATTGAGATTAAAAAAATCTCTTTTTCAAGAGTGGAATGGCAGCAGTACAGTCGAACGCAAAGTACACAAACACATTAACAACATAAAACAACAACTACAGCAGCAAATATTTACCAAAGTCAACCACAATCATAAATACATCGGGCCAGATGAATCTGCCTCCACGAAAGAACCAGATATATAACTAGAATAACACAAGACTTATCATTTAAGAACACACACAGGATTTTTCAGAAGATCTGAACTATCCCTTTTAAGAAAGACCTGGTGTAAAAATAAGCTGCTGATTCTGATATGTACTAGTTTCCAGCAATATAACGGTTTGTTTTAATGTGAAGTTAAATTCCTCACACTGCGTGTTAAAGGTCCTATGACATGCTGCTTCTTGGATGCTTTTATATAGGCCTTAGTGGTCCCCTAATACTGTATCTGAAGTCTCTTTTATATAGACCTTAGTGGTCCCCTAATACTGTATCTGAAGTCTCTTTTATATAGGCCTTAGTGATCCCCTAATACTGTATCTGAAGTCTCTTTTATATAGACCTTAATGGTCCCTAATACTGTATCTGAAGTCTCTTTTATATAGACCTTAATGGTCCCTAATACTGTATCTGAAGTCTCTTTTATATAGGCCTTAGTGATCCCCTAATACTGTATCTGAAGTCTCTTTTATATAGGCCTTAGTGGTCCCCTAATACTGTATCTGAAGTCTCTTTTATATAGACCTTAGTGGTCCCCTAATACTGTATCTGAAGTCTCTTTTATATAGACCTTAGTGGTCCCCTAATACTGTATCTGAAGTCTCTTTTATATAGACCTTAGTGGTCCCCTAATACTGTATCTGAAGTCTCTTTTATATAGACCTTAGTGGTCCCCTAATACTGTATCTGAAGTCTCTTTTATATAGGCCTTAGTGGTCCCCTAATACTGTATCTGAAGTCTCTTTTATATAGACCTTAGTGGTCCCCTAATACTGTATCTGAAGTCTCTTTATATAGGCCTTAGTGGTCCCCTAATACTGTATCTGAAGTCTCTTTTATATAGACCTTAGTGGTCCCCTAATACTGTATCTGAAGTCTCTTTCCCGAAATTCAGTCTTGGTGCAGAATTACAGCCACTAGAGCCAGTCCCACAATGAGCTTTCCTTAGGATGTGCCATTTCTGTGTCTGTAGCTTTAAATGCTATTGAGGAGGAGAGGGGGGGGGGGCAAGGTGGAGGGTGGGGGTGTGGCCTTGATCAACTGCCACTTTGCTCGTTTGAAAGCCATGATGTCTCTCTCTCTCTCTCTCTCTCTCTCTCTCTCTCTCTCTCTCTCTCTCTCTCATGGGTGGGCCAAATTCTCTGGGCGGGCAAAGCAGAGAAAGGGGAGGTAACCTTTCCCCTTATGACGTCATAAAGGGAAGATTCCAGATCGGCCCATCTGAGCTTTCATTTTCTCAAAGGCAGAGCAGGATACCCAGGGCTCGGTTTACACCTATCACCATTTCTAGCCACTGGGGGACCAGAGGCAGGCTGGGGGAACGCACATTAATGTTAAAAAACCTCATAAAGTGACATTTTCATGCCATGGGACCTTTTTTAAGCTTAATATGATTAAACCTCTCTCTCTGTGCACAGCGGCCCTCGACAGTCCCGTGTATCGATACATGGTGACACACACACCGTCAGGACCGGTTACCGCATCTGGCGACCTGCTGCCGTTCCCCAGCCGCTTCTCCTTCCACTGTCTGGACGCCGTGACCTTCTTCGGCGGGCTGGAGTCCTTCCTGGGGAAACCTCTCTCTGATCGAGACAAGAGCTTCCAGGATCTCATCACACGCCACCTCGTCAACTTCGCCAAAACAGGTGCAGATGCTTCCTGGTTGGGTTTGGGTATTGTTTGGGGATTTTTTCGTGCTCATTCATGTGTAATTACTTCCACCAACTAATCAAAGTATTCTTGTAAACGTAGAATCCGACATTTAGAATCATTCAGAATACATACGAGCACCATGTAGCGTCTCCATCTTTATAATACATTAACCAAAGAGGGACATACCTCCATCTTTATAATACATTAACCAAAGAGACATACCTCCATCTTTATAATACATTAACCAAAGAGGGACATACCTCCATCTTTATAATACATTAGCCAAAGAGGGACATACCTCCATCTTTATAATACATTAACCAAAGAGGGACATACCTCCATCTTTATAATACATTAACCAAAGAGGGACATACCTCCATCTTTATAATACATTAACCAAAGAGGGACATACCTCCATCTTTATAATACATTAACCAAAGAGGGACATGCCTCCATCTTTATAATACATTAGCCAAAGAGGGACATACCTCCGCCTTTATAATACATTAACCAAAGAGGGACATGCCTCCGCCTTTATAATACATTAACCAAAGAGGGACATGCCTCCGCCTTTATAATACATTAACCAAAGAGGGACATACCTCCATCTTTATAATACATTAACCAAAGAGGGACATGCCTCCGCCTTTATAATACATTAACCAAAGAGGGACATACCTCCATCTTTATAATACATTAACCAAAGAGGGACATGCCTCCGCCTTTATAATACATACTAGTGTCTTTAGCTGCAGACTGTTGGACGTCAAAATCATTTTCCAGTGAAAGAGAGCCACACGTAAGACCGTTAGCTGTCAGCATTTGAACCGTGTTTAATCCAGCTGCTTGCTAACGGTAGGCTAACGTTACCTGCTGCAAAGCGCTTCTGTTGCCTGTACCGTCCGTTTCAGAGCACCACAGGGCAGTGCTGGCATTTAAGAGGCACCGAAATGAGGCGTAAGTCATATACCGAAAACAATTTGGATCAGACATTTGAAAATGGATCACCAGAATTTTTTTTTTTTTCTCACTGGCCTCTCAGGGCTTCTGTGTGTGAATGTGTCTGTGGGTCAGTTTGCTTTGTGAAGTCCTGCTGTTTGCACTGATTCATAATCTCAGATCAGATTAGCCAACAGAGTTTTAAGCGCAGGCATTTTAGAGGCACTGAAATGAGGCACCGAAATCTGCGTTGTTGTTCGGTCTGGTAGATACCCGTCGTTTAGAAACCACCGGGTTCTGGTAGCCATTCTTCGGTGCCTCATTCTTAATCCTTCCTCTAAGAGCCAGGTCTAGTTCTATAATTTTGAAAGGACATTTACGGTAATCAAGGCACCGGGGGCGGAGGAAGCAAAGAAATGTTATCTGTTCACCTGTTCTGGTTTTTGTGACTAAGACTCAAGAGAGGGGATGAAAGGGGGAAGTCTCATTTTTTGCTGACTGCTGTTCTCACGCTTGTTTTACGCTTTTCTAAATACTGTTTGACTTTTGGACACAACTTCGTATGCCAGTAACACACTTATGTGATGTATTGGAAGCAGAACCTTGTTTGTGTTGGTGTAAATAAATCTGGAATCCGTGATCATTAAGCGCGTCCAGCAAGTTATTCCCCTACTCAGCCTCTCGGCGGCTAACAATTAGAGTCTCAGATTGCTGTCTACGCTGACATCATTCTGATTGGTCCATTGTGGTTCAACCAGTGCATTCACAGGTCAGGATCCAGGCTAGACAAGTCAAATATGAAAGTCATATTGCCACTAGGGATGCACCGAATCCAGATTTTTTTGGGGTTAGACCGAATACCGAATCCACTGGTTAAGATTCAGCCGAATCCTCCTCCCATCTTCAGTCCATGAACTCAGTCAACACATTAATGAAGTCAGCAGGGACTGTCCTTCCTTTGCCGTACCTGAAGTTACTGCATTCTGGCTGCTGTCTGTAGATTCCTTCATCACAACTCGTATTCTTCCAGATGTTTGATACCAGATGTTGTAACAGCGGTGATGTTGTGTATTGTTTAGGGTCCTCGCCACCACCAGACTAATCAGCATTGCAGATTGAACATGTAGCTGGACTTGAATGGCCTTCTTTTGACTGAAAGTGCTGCCAAACATCACTTTTTCTGCTCACCAGTTCCACTTCCACTTCCTCACAGCCTGCTGCATTGAACGCTCCACCTACGTTAACACCTTCCCGTAATCAACGGCGCCGTGACTACGTCGACCAGCGTAGCGCGCATAGTGCAAGCGTAGGGTTCGGTGGATAAAAATTCTAATGTTCGGCAGAAACCCAACCCCGTCAAAAAGCCCAATATTCGGGCGAATCCGAAGCTGAATCCTGGATTCGGGGCATCCCTGGTTGCCATAAACCATTTTTGATCGTTGTGTAAAGGCTTTGGATCACAGCACGTGTGTGATATCTTGTACACGTCTTGAAAGAAAGACTACACCTAATCCCTGATGACACTCCTCCTCTTCTGTCTTGCAGGTAAGATGGAGGATGAGTGGCCAGAATACCCAGCAGCCACTGCTCTCCTGTCCGACAGCCTGACGGCGGTCCACAACTACTCGGCTGTTCGGTGTCAGCTGTGGAAGGACAACGGCCTGTACGCGTACGCATGGACCAACTGACCAAGACGCAGACTGAAGGCAGCGTTCATCTGACCACTCTGTTATTAATGAATCAATACGAGACTTAATTAAAGTCACTGCTTCGTTACGCCGAGACGATCTCACGTCTCTCTCTTCCAGCTCTGATCCTGCAGCAGCCGTTTGACGCGCTCGGAGTTTAACCCTCATCTTGTCCTCGGGTCAAATTTGGCCCGTTTTCAGAAGTTTTTTTAATATCAGAAATATGGGTTTATTTCAACCAAATTCCCCCCTAAAACAATAACAGATACATGTACAGTATGTACGTTGTATGGAAGCCATGCAGCATTCTTCGCAGGTAAAATTACTGATTACTTTCTTTCAATTTTGTAGCATAAGTGACCCCTAACTTTTGACCGGTAGCGTATGATAAGGAAGAGTGCTTTACAATCAAACAAAACGGGAATCAGGATCTCTGAGGGAAAGAATGGCAGGTCAGTGTGAAGTGTGAGGTCTCCTTAAAGGTGCAGTAGGTAAGACTTCTAAAACTAACTTTCTGTCATATCTGCTGAAACTGACCCTACGTTCCAGTAGAACTACATGAAGCAGGTCATTTAAAATAAATCCAGCTCCTCTGGCTCCACCTACACAGTGTTGCCAACTATTTTCCAATGAAAGTCGCTAGCACCAGCTCCAAAAGTCGCTAAAAGTCGCTAGATGACGTCATATGCTCATTTGCATATTTTTGACGTCACTACGCAATCATTTGTATAAAGCCTAGTGGTTGTGTCAGCAAGGTAGATAGAAAGAAATATAATTCTTTAGCCAAATAATCACAAATTCAATACAGGAATTTATTTTACCTTATAATTATAATTATAATTATAATTATAATAATTATTACTTAGGTAGCCTATCTTTGAAGTAAAAGAAGATCGATAAAGAATTCTCAAAGAAGGCTGGCTGGCCCAGGACCAGGTCAGCTCAGCGGCGTCTTTCTCCCGTGGCGTCCTGCTGTCTGTCCCACCTACACCGGCCCCCCCCACACCCTGTCCCCACCTCCCCTTCTACCTGCCTGCACACTGTGGGCAGTGCTGCTGCACATGAGGAGAGAGGGGAGAGTCTGCTCCTCTGTCACAGAACAGGAGACTGTTTTGGCGGCTACAGGAGAGAAATAACTTGCGTGCTCGCTGGACAATATTGGCGACTTTTCTACAGACGTGCGCCGGCCCGTGCCGGCGCACGTCAGTGATAAGTTCTCAATTCCAGCAATATCCAATAAGGTTTTAAATTCTCCGTCTCCTGTTTCTGATGTTTTCTGATCCGGTATAGATGTTTCAAGGTCAATTGTTTGAAGTTTTAGGGCTGAGAGTGAGTAATGCTAAGGGATTGGAGTCGAAAGTGGGTAGGGTTAGGATTGAGGAGATAGAAATGAGGTTGGCCTAAGGGTTAAGGTAAGGGGTTAAGGTCAGGGTAGGGAGATAACAGTGGGGTTGGCTTAAGGGTTAAGGTTAGGGGTTAAGGTCAGGGTAGGGAGATAACAGTGGGGTTGGCTTAAGGGTTAAGGTTAAGGGTTAAGGTCAGGGTAGGGAGATAACAGTGGGGTTGGCTTAAGGGTTAAGGTTAGGGCTTAAGGTCAGGGTAGGGAGATAACAGTGGGGTTGGCTTAAGGGTTAAGGTTAAGGGTTTAGGTCAGGGTAGGGAGATAACAGTGGGGTTGGCTTAAGGGTTAAGGTTAAGGGTTAAGGTCAGGGTAGGGAGATAACAGTGGGGTTGGCTTAAGGGTTAAGGTTAAGGGTTAAGGTCAGGGTAGGGAGATAACAGTAGGGTTGGCAGTAGGTAGTTCTGGAAATTAGGGTTAAGTGGTTAAAGTCTTTCTCTATGCGACCCCCCCCATTCGAAATTGGACTGGGCAGTTTGGAATAGGAAGGTATTGCACTGGTCGTCGCTCATCAGTATGCTGTCTGACCATGTCCTTGTTATTGGGTATGAAAGGAAAGTAGGATAGTATGCAAGGCGTATCGGCCGAGCACAGTGTACGTAACATTCGTGATCCTATGTGGCAGGGAGGATCAGAGGTATGTTACGGAGAGAAGGCGTCCGCAGCGTCACCTCAATCAATAGAGAAGGTGGAAACACATACGGTAGTTGCATCTTCTGGGGCCTCTGCAATCCCGTAATTGTAGTACAACGAGGGGGGAAGACAGGAGGCCCTCAGAAGCCCATGGCCAACTGCAAACCCGTAACTGGACGGCGCTCCCACGGAGCAACCAGGGAAGACAGAAAAGTCAAGGGTGCACGCCAAGAGAAAGACCTGATTGTGTTGAGAGAAGGGGTTTAGTTGAAGACGGTCTATTTTAGAAACTAAATTTTAGGACACATCGTCAGTAGTGCACCTCACCATCATCAAGTGTTTCAGCCATTCCAAACTAGACACTCTCCGCTGGGTGTGGCCCACCGGGATTGATCAAGTCCCGGCATGTGTACCAAGTCCAATTGAGCGATTTTTATTTTTTTTATTTTTTTTTTTTAATAACAGGGGTGGAATTTTAATAGAAATTTGGAAAAAGTCTAAGATCAATAATCTAAAGGTTATTTTAGGGCTATTATTGCATGCTAGTCCTGGGCGAAAAAAATAAAAAAAGTAAAAATCTAGCTATTCTGACTAAAAGCAATCGTGCCAAAAGGATAAAAACTGAAAAAATGTAGTAAGAGGATGCGGGGGCCTAGGTTCCAGTGCATCCTCGGCATGGCCACTTAAGCTGGGCCAGGGATGTAGAATTTGGGTAGTAAAGGTTTAGGGGTGAGTGAAGGAAATATTGGTAGACGTCCACAGTGTGTGAAACTCCCGTAACACGCCATCGGTTAGAGGGGAGGACACAAATGGTAGTTGCTGGTTCTGGGGTTTTCCACAGTGCCATAAATGACCAAATGATCAGGGAAGGCAGGTCACCAGTCCGAAGGCCAAGGCCCACCAAAAAACCATGACACGCCGTCGGTCAGAGGGGAGAATGGAAGGACCTTTGGATGCATGCCAGGGCGCACTGCAATCCCATGACACGTTGTTGGTCAGGGGGGAAGGCAGCAACGTCAATGGCAGTGCACCTTCAGTTTTTCAGAACCCCAAGGCTCATCACAAACCCGTAACACGCCGTCGGTTAGAGGGGAAAGTGGGGAGACCATTGGGTGCATGTCACCAGGAACTAGCAGTCCCGTAGCACACCGTCGGCCGGAGGAGAAAGCAGTCACAAGGTGGCAATGCATGTTCCTAGGTTAGAGTGCAAACCCATAATCACCGGACAAACAGGGGGCAAAGCAGGCCGCCGTCAGAGCCCCATAGTCCGCCATAATCCCGTAACACGCCGTCGGTCAGAGGGGAAGATGGCAAAGCTATGGTTGCACGCCTACGATGGGATTGAGCAATTTGGACCAAATTAAACGTGTGTGGTGCAAAATGGACTGTGCATTGGTGAGGCTAACCCTTATAGAAGACTTGGCGACATTTAAGGTCCTGACTGCCCTGGACCACCACACCCGCGTGCTGTCCAAGGGACCCGGGGGGGCTGCATACTTGCCGTCTGTCCGCCAACAAACCACTTGTTATCACCGTTAGGTTACCATGGTTTGGCCAGAACAGAGCCTGAAGATCTGGGCGTTGGTTTTTGAAGTGAGAGCTGGGGGAGCAAACGTGAAAACCTACCCAGGAAAGGCCCCTGGTGAGGTGCAACACGTCGTCCGTCGCCGCCGCCGAGGTGTTTGGGAGCGTTGAGTCTGGAGTCTGGGGTTCTTGGAGTCTTCTGTAGCACTGAACAGTGCTGTTTTGGCCTGTAATGGCTGCCTGCGCCGTCCCCGTCTTCTGCCGCTGGAGCTGGAGCACTAACCAGTGCTGTTTTGGCCTGTAATGGCCGTCCTGTGTCGTCCTCGTCTGTGGCCGCTGGAGCACTAACCATTGCTGTTTTGGCCTGTAATGGCCGTTCTGGTCCGTTGGAGCTGGAGCACTAACCAGTGCTGTTTTGGCCTGTAATGGCCGTCCTGTGTCGTCCTCGTCTGTGGCCGCTGGAGCACTAACCATTGCTGTTTTGGCCTGTAATGGCCGTTCTGGTCTGTTGGAGCTGGAGCTGGAGCACTAAAAAGTGCTGTTTGGGCCTAAAAAGGCTGTCCAAAGTCGTTCTTCCTCTTCTTCTCCTTCTTCTCCATCTTCTTCTTACAGGTTGCTGCGATGTTGGGGGTCTTCGGTCTCCTCTCTCCTCTCTTCAAAGGCCCATGGATTGGAAATACTTGTTTTAGGGTTAGGGTTAGAATTAGGTTATGGTTAGGGTGAGGGTAAGGGTTAAGGTTAGGCATTTAGTTGTGATGGTTAAGGTTATGGTAAGGGGCTAGGGAATGCATTATATCAATGACGGGTCCCCACAAAGATAGTGAAACAAACGTGTGTGTGTGTGTGTGTGTGTGTGTGTCGTTTGAAGTAAAAACTCCACCTCCTCGTCTGTCCAGACAAAATTCTCAGCTTTTGTTGTTCATACTACATCCGATTTCACACACTTTTGCGTCACCAAATGCACGCAGATCCCCCCATCCCCCCCCCCCATAACGCTCGTCTAAACGCGGAATAAAAAGTGAGAACGCAACGCCACTTTTGCGTTTTCTCTTCAGATCGTTTCCGTGTAAACATAGACTCAACTGTTACATCATATATTCCCTAACAAGCTTATACACCTGAATCATAATCACCTCTGGATCTCCTAAATATGATTAATATTATATTAGTAGCTCTTCTCTGGACCCTTTCAGTTGTTTCTACATATTTGAATGTACATGGACACCAGACTGAGCTGGCATATTTAAGATGGGATCACAAATAGGAAGCAATTCACATCAGACTTAGAAAATGGATCACCCGAATTGAATTATTCTTTCTCACCCGCCTCTCAGGGCTTCCGTATGTGAACGTGTCGGTGAGTCAGGTTTGTTTTGTGAACTTTTGTATTTTTAAGTCCTGCTGTTTGCACTGATTCATAACCTCCAATGCTTGGCCACTACATCTTATGCACTTTTCCTGTGAACATATTTGATTACGTGTGTATTTCATTGCACTTACAAACCGATGAATTACCTTTTTTGTTCTTGTTACTAACGTTTATGAAGCTGTTTAGGAATTCAGATCATGCCTAACCGAGTTTTTTACATCCCCCATTGTCTGAATTACATCTAAATCACAGCGTGGTTGTTTTTAACCACTTGTGAGCTCTGTATTATTATTATTATTATTATTATTATTATTATTATTATTATTATTATTATTGTGGTTTGATAACCGTGATTATGCTTGGCTTGTAATGCAGCTTCATGCTTTGTTGTGTTGATGCCGTGACATTTTATCGCCCTTTTATACGCTCAATAAAATGAAAACTACACACGCAAATGATTTCATATCATTTTAGTATTTTAAAATAGGTACGTCTGTATGCACACTGACTTTAATTTTCTGTCTCCAGGATTTTCAGCCAGTCAGATTGTAGCTCTGAGTGGATGACTGTTACAGTTCATTTTTCAGATAAGATCAACTTCATTGATCCCACTCTGGGGAGATCTACGTGTTAAGCAGCTCAAGAGTCAAAAAGCAGAGAATAAAAAAAGGTTGAGTGATAAGAATAAGACCACATGCTCAGTAGCTAGATAAGACCACATGCTCAGTAGCTAGGTAAGACCACATGCTCAGTAGCTAGATAAGACCACATGCTCAGTAGCTAGGTAAGACCACATGCTCAGTAGCTAGGTAAGACCACATGCTCAGTAGCTAGGTAAGATCACATGCTCAGTAGCTAGGTAAGATCACATGCTCAGTAGCTAGGTAAGACCACATGCTCAGTAGCTAGGTAAGACCACATGCTCAGTAGCTAGGTAAGACCACATGCTCAGTAGCTAGGTAAGACCACATGCTCAGTAGCTAGGTAAGACCACACGCTCAGTAGCTAGGTAAGACCACACGCTCAGTAGCTAGGTAAGATCACATGCTCAGTAGCTAGGTAAGACCACATGCTCAGTAGCTAGGTAAGGACTACATGAGCTAGCTAGCTGTTTCTCCATCTTCAGTAGTACAAGGCAGGATTAGCCGGGATACTTCTTCTAAACGAAGGAGCACTTCCAACTTTGTGGTGAATACCTGCAGAACAGGGACATAGAAGTATTTCTAAGTAGATTAGGGTGAACTAGTGTGTGTTGTAGCAGTGTTTTGCCATTCAGAACGAGCTAGCTTGGATACATTGGTACAGATCGGAGAATATGCAGGACACTTTATTACAGATGGACTACTCCACACAGCTTCGCCCGCCTGCTATGGAGACCAGCGGTGCTGATCGAAGCCTCTGGCCGGCGAAGGGACATCATCAGCGGGGGACGTTGAACGCTAGTCGGCCACCTGTTCCATCAATCCTGCTTGCAAGTGTCCGCTCATTAGACAACAAACTGGACTACATCCAACTTCAATGAAACGCCCAACGCGAGTTCAGAGACTTGTGTTTTTGTTGTTGTGGAAACAATTGCTGTATCGGACTATCCAGCTACGGACTATCCAGCTACCGGTCTAGCTACTCTACTAGCTAGCTCTGTCGTCGGGTAAGACCAGCTAGTGGAGGTGAGCTGTGTTAACACGGACTGCCTGGTGCAGAAATGGGGGTGCTTGTATCCAACTAACTGCTAACTGCTGGTGGAGTTTGGTCGGTAGTTAACAGTTACATTCTACATTACACGCACATTTGTATACTCGGTGATACAGTCTACCAAGCGCTAATGCTAGTAGCTAGCTATGTGTTAGCTGAACTTTATGGAGCATATCATGTGTGTCCATTGGAGGGACAGTCGCAGCTAACGAAACCCCTAATGTTCACAAAAAGTCATTGAATTGAAATCAAACCCCATTGTTAGCTTTATAAGACCTTGGGGTATATGTTATGTAAGTGGCGTGACGAAATTCAAACTGTAAATATACTAAAGTTATGCCGAAAATGAAGCTAGCTAACTGGCTGCTATCTGTACACATAGGATTGGAGGGACAGTCGCAGCTAACAAAACCCCTAATGTTCACAGAAAGTCATTACATTGAAATCGAACACCATTGTTAGCTTTATAAGACATTGGGGTATATGTTATGTAAGTGGCGTGACGAAATTCAAACTGTAAATATACGATTTACGAGTTACACCGAAAGTGTAGCCTAGCTTGCAGCTCCGCAGAGCCCCGACCCCCGGTCACCGAGAAACGGTGACTTTCACTGGGTATGGAGGTTGCCGCTTTCTCGTCAGACTGTGTGGAGCTCCTAAAGTCCGACACATCTTACCAAATTTGCAATTAGCCATACATTTTCGTAAAACGGCCCATATTTGAGCTTTATATAGTTGATTTCTCGCTTAAAAAAGTCTCAGAAGTGAATTTAATAACGAAATAGCCCGACGAACAAGGTATAACTTTGCAGTGTCTGAAATATGAGACCTGCTGTCTCGTCTCCAATGTGTATTCCAGCCTACCGAGCGCTAATGCTAGTATGTGTTAGCTGAACTTTACGGAGCATATAATGTGTTTCGTATGTCGTTTTTATATTATATTATATTATATATATTATTATATTATTTATATATATATTGTGTAACCACTAGAGCCGCGGTGAAACGTTGTTTCGTGTAGCTATATGGTTGAAATGACAATAAAACACAGTTGAATTGAGTTGAACGTCTCTCTGTCGGTCTGTAAACGGTAGGCGTGGCTTGGGAGTGGACTCAGAGCAGCAAAGCAAGTGCATTCTGGGATTTGGTGTCTTTCATCCACATGAGCCAAAAACACATTTTCTGGCTTTTCTCGGCCTAGAAGGCACCAATTTCAATTATTTTTCACATTTGTACTACATAAGTGACCCAATTTAAAGATATATTCAGCTTTCCAGCGGTGAAATATCCCTTTAAGAAATATTGCCTTCAAATAAATTTCAATATCTTAATACCAATTGACAGAGAGTCTGCTATAGGGCTTTTTGTTATATCTTCTCTCTTAAAATAGATTTATTCAGAGTAGGTGTGTGTGTGTGTGTGTGTGTGTGTGTGTGTGTGTGTGTGTGTGTGTGTGTGTGTGTGTGTGTGTGTGTGTGTGTGTGTGTGTGTGTGTGTGTGTGTGTGTGTGTGTGTGTGTGATGGTCTGATCATCTCAGCTGGACTTGTAGCCGTTATATTGTTGGCTAGTTTACTTTAGAATCAAACATCAGATGTTATAACCTACATGTGTTCTGTGTGCAGTAATCTTAATGTGTAAAGTAACTAAAGTAACTAGTAACTAAAGCTGTAACAGATAAATGTAGTGGAGTAACTAAAGTAACTAGTAACTAAAGCTGTGACAGATGAATGTAGTGGAGTAAAAAGTCCAATATTTCCCTCTGAAATGTAGCGGAGTAGAAGTAGAAAGTGGCATGAAAAGAAAAGACTCAAGTAAAGTACAAGTACCTCAACATTTGGACTGAAGTACAAGTACTGGAGTACATGTACTTAGTTACATTTCACCACTGTATTCATCCCCCCGAAACCTGCTGTATGGAGCCTCGCTGCAGTACCGTCTTTGTCCAGCAGATGGCGCCAGAGGAGAGCCCTGATTCCCCGCCGTGTTTCTGAGAGAGTGTCGGGTTGGTTCTGGGGGTTGTCCTGTCTCTTTAAGGCCCCGGATCTTCCAGCTCGCGCACGGCTGACTGACTGGTGCCACGCTGCGACGCGTGCTCAGTGCGTCTCCGCCGCTGCTCGCATCCTGGACCAGGAGCTTTCTCTGTCTGTCTTTATGTCTTTTACATACACTCTGTGTGAGTGTGTGTGGTGGGGTGTGTGAGTGTGCGTGTGCTCTGTCTGATGGTAACCTATGGATTGACGGAGGGAGGCTATTGTTGTCAGCCCGGTGGTGTTATTCTGCTGGAGCTGCACTTTCACCGGAGAATGCCCAGAGCAACCGGAGCCGTGTTACTTAACCTACTGCACGCATAGCGCAGAAATACACCCGAGAACCACGGTAATAACACTTATTTATTCCCATTTCTATGCATATTCTCCCCCACCCCTCCTGCTTTTGTGTATTATTCTCATTAGAATAAAAGGCTCTCGCGTTGAGAAGGTGACGTAGCGCCGTTGTACATCACGGCGCGTCGCGTTGCGTTAATCCCACCGGAGAATGTGCGTTTGTTTACCAACAGAAAACGACGCCTTGAGTTGTCGCTGAGCTCCGGATGTGAGTGAAATGTGTCTCAGCAGACTGGACGAGCATCCTCAGCCGTCACCGCCCGGCTGCTGCATGTCCCTCTGATGGGAAGCAGCTCTCAGGCCTCACAGCTGCTGCAATAATAGTTCTTAACATTATTTCTAACTAACGTTACAATTTATATTATAGAGCTGGGCAAGATATCGATATATCGATATCGTGATATGAGACTAGATATCGTCTTAGAGTTTGGATATCGTAATATGGCATAAATGTTGTCTTTGTCTGGTTTTAAAGGCTGCATTACAGTAAAGTTATGTCATTTTGTGAACTTACCAGACTGTTATAACTGTTCTATTATTTGCCTTTACCCACTTAGTCATTATATCCACAGTATTGATGATTATGTATCAAAAATCTCATTGTGTAAATATTTTGTGAAAGCACCAATAGTCAACACTACAGTATTATTACGGTATCGATATCGAGGTATTTGGTCAAAAATATTGGGATATTTGATTGTCTCCATATCGCCCAGCCCTAATGTGTATATATAATATTTAGGCTAAATAGGCTACATATTCTCTTTGCATTCTGCACTCATCCATTCAGCCTCATTTCTTGTCTTAGGCAACTGTTATTTTATATGCATTTGTTTTCTGTAATTATTGTTTATTGCATATTAATGTTTAAAATGTTTGCACCTTCACCACTGAGGCGAATTCCATGCAAGTGTAGCGGGAATAAACGTTTTCTGATTCATTAGCCCGAATAAAAGTGGATATTGTTAATTATTTCTTACAACTAAACTGCCAATATTACGGTTGGTTTGGTCAGTAATCGTACTTATACTAGCCTTCTAATGTCAGGCTAGTATTTGGAGAAGCTGAATGTTTATTTCAACTGTAGCTAACTCATTTATGTCAACCACATTTTTGTTAGCTGTTAGCCAACTATTTCAACTGTAAGTTAACTATTTCAACCGTTAGCTAACTATTTTAACAATTAGTTAACTATTTCAACCGTTAGCTAACTATTCCAACCGTTAGCTTACTATTTTAACCGTTAGCTAACTATTTCAACCTTTAGCTTACTATTTTAACCGTTAGTTAACTATTTCAACTGTAAGCTAACTATTTCAACCTTTAGCTTACTATTATAACCTTTAGTTACCATTTCAACTGTAAGCTAACTATTTCAACCTTTAGCTTACTATTTTAACCGTTAGCTTACAGTTGAAATAGTTAACTAACGGTTAAAATAGTAAGCTAAAGGTTGAAATAGTTAGCTTACAGTTGAAATAGTTAACTAACTATTTCAACCTTTAGCTTACTATTTCAATCGTTATCTTACTATTTTAACCATTAGTTAACTATTTCAATCGTTAACTAATGGTTAAAATAGTAAGTTAACTATTTCAATCGTTAGCTTACTATTATAACCGTTAGTTAACTATTTCAACTGTTCGCTTACTATTTTAACCATTAGTTAACTATTTCAATCGTTAGCTTACTATTTTAACCATTAGTTAACTATTTCAACTGTAAGCTAACTATTCCAACCGTTAGCTAACTATTTTAAGTGTAATTTAACTATTTTAACCATTAGTTAATTATTTAAACTGTTAGCTAACTATTAAAAGCATGTGAATAAGCTAAACATGTCTGGCCTTTGATGTGATCCTTATTTTCCAGTCTGGCCCTTAGAGAAGCTGAGTTTGACGCCCCTGGTCTATGGGTGAAACAAAATGAAGTACTTTTAACATCCCACCTCTGACCAAAAACCAAACATCCGACTCGGGTCCAGATCCCAAGCCTCCACTCTGTGATGTAGTTTGGTTTAATGACGTTTAGTTTCTACATAAAACACAGTGTCCTCAGAGGACTCTGTCCGTCAGTCAGGTAGAGTACAGAGCCGTCGTCCAGTTTCTTTGCTCTCCCCCAGTTTGGGCCTCCACCCTTGTTACTGGGACTCCAGCCAGAGCTGCTCTGTGATTTAGTGCGCTGACCACATGCAGCCGCTGCCATATGCCTTAGATGACAGCTCATATTTTAGGCTTCTGTAAGCTTCGACCTTCCAGCATGAACCTCTGCAGCTGATCTGAAACACTGTTGGATGTTACTTGGTACTGTTTTAACCATAGAAATAAAATGGATAGAAGGGCCATTTTCATTTAAATCAACGTAGAGATATGGTCAGAGCAGCAGCCATTTGTATGTGTATCATTGCCACGGTAAGGTATGAACTTCTGCTAATAGGCCGACTTCCGGCACGTCGCGGAGCTGAGGTTTTGCAGCGGAGTAGTAACGTTACGAGGCAGAGAGCTGGTCTCTAAATGAGTCACATTAACTTCATGCTTCATCCACACAAAGCACATTGCTATCGCCACAGGTTACAGCTTTATTTGGCTCGTTTTCTGTGAATGATGTGGCGAGCGGTTAACGTTAAGGTGGAGTTAGCAAGCTAACGTTAGCCAAGTAACACCAACTGGCTGGCTTGCTGGTTCCGCTGTGCTTTTATGCTGCTTCGGTTACAGAGAATTAGCTGAACAGCGGGCTGGGTCTAACGTTAGACCCACTGCTGCTGGGTCTAACGTTAGCGGTCCCCTGACCCACTGCCGCTGGGTCTAACGTTAGCGGTCCCCTGACCCACTGCCGCTGGGTCTAACGTTAGCGGTCCTCTGACCCACTGCTGCTGGGTCTAACGTGAGCGGTCCCCTGACCCACTGCTGCTGGGTCTAACGTGAGCGGTCCCCTGACCCACTGCCGCTGGGGGGTCTAACGTGAGCGGTCCCCTGACCCACTGCTGCTGGGTCTAACGTGAGCAGTCCCCTGACCCACTGCCGCTGGGGGGTCTAACGTTAGCGGTCCCCTGACCCACTGCTGCTGGGTCTAACGTGAGCGATCCCCTGACCCACTGCCGCTGGGTCTAACGTTAGCGGTCCCCTGACCCACTGCCGCTGGGTCTAACGTTAGCGGTCCCCTGACCCACTGCCGCTGGGTCTAACGTGAGCGGTCCCCTGACCCACTGCCGCTGGGTCAAACGTGAGCGGTCCCCTGACCCACTGCCGCTGGGGGGTCTAACGTGAGCGGTCCCCTGACCCACTGCCGCTGGGGGGTCTAACGTTAGCGGTCCCCTGACCCACTGCCGCTGGGTCTAACGTGAACAGTCCCCTGACCCACTGCCGCTGGGTCTAACGTTAGCGGTCCCCTGACCCACTGCCGCTGGGTATAACGTTAGCGGTCCCCTGACCCACTGCCGTTGGGTCTAACGTTAGCGGTCCCCTGACCCACTGCCGCTGGGTCTAACGTTAGCGGTCCCCTGACCCACTGCCGCTGGGTCTAACGTGAACAGTCCCCTGACCCACTGCCACTGGGTCTAACGTTAGCAGTCCCCTGACCTATTGCCGCTGGGTCTAACGTTAGCGGTCCCCTGACCCACTGCCGCTGGGTCTAACGTGAGCGGTCCCTTGACCCACTGCCGCTGGGTCTAACGTGAGCGGTCCCCTGACCCACTGCCGCTGGGTCTAACTGTCCCTCCTCACTCCCTGCAACTCCGAGAACATCTCCTGAGCTGTATTATGCATTAAATCTTGGCCGACAGAATTTGAATACGACATTTGAAGTATCTCAAGTATCTTAAATGTCAAGATCCAAATGTCTGAGGTCCTCAATGATTGCTATTCTGACACTAATGTTTATAGAGAGAAAATGATTTCAACTTAAGATTGGAAACGTCTCTGACACACAGAAGCATTTACACCATCGTGATACTCAAAAACTCGAAAATGAAATTCCTTCAGGGTAAAAGAAACATTCTGAGATTAGTGACTGCCTTTCAATGATGAATTATGGTAGAAAAACATTGTGGATTAAAAGTACATCAAGTTTGTTTCTGTACTCCTGTCAAAGAGTGGAGGAACCTGCTTCATAAACACATTAAAGACATATCTCCGTGAACTGGATATCTTTTGGTTTAGCCTTGCATTGCCAGACCTTCCTCCACAGCGCTGTGGAGGAAGGTCTGGCTAGTCCACACAGCATTCCTGGATGGGAGAAAAACCTGCTCTGGTTTATTGCCATTTCTTTAAACCAATCACAAGCGTCTTTTTCCGGATTTCCACTGGATGCGGAACGTCTGCGGACCGGCTCCGTGCTCCGCCGTCCGTCAATACCCACCAGGTCCGGATTTGTTGCGGTACGGCTGCGGCCATGACTGACAGCTGTAGTCACGAGGACCCACGAGCTCTCACGAGGACCCACGAGCTCTCACGAGGACCCACGAGATCTCACGAATTCACGTAGAACAGAACCACAAAGCCAACACCAGTTAGTTTCCATCCAGAGGAGTAGAGGGGGAAAAGCTCTGAGCTGGGTTCTCAAGGTGTAGTGCAGGAGATATGATCCGCCGTTAGCACGGTGGATTTTATTTTGAAAATTAACTGGATTTTTATTTAGTTTCTGTGCTCGACTTCCTGTCCCGCACTATCTGCCGTGTGCTGAATTGCTACGGAGGTCTCCGGCATCCGGGAAAAATAGAAGCTCTGTGTATCTGCTCCGGAGGGCTTAATTTACAGACTAACAGTTTGGACTTGCATTTAAAGTGGTCATATTCTGCTCATTTTCAGGTTCATAATTGTAATTTGAGGTTGTATCAGAATAGGTTTACATGGTTTCATTATCTTAAAACACCATATTGTTGTTGTACTGCACATTGCTGCAGCTCCTCTTTTCACCCTGTGTTCAGGTCTCTGTTTTAGCTACAGAGTGAGACCTCTCACTGCTGTAACATCTTTGTTGGGAGTCGCACATGCTCAGTAGCTAGGTAAGACCACATGCTCAGTAGCTAGGTAAGATCACATGCTCAGTAGCTAGGTAAGACCACATGCTCAGTAGCTAGGTAAGATCACATGCTCAGTAGCTAGGTAAGATCACATGCTCAGTAGCTAGGTAAGATCACATGCTCAGTAGCTAGGTAAGACCACATGCTCAGTAGCTAGGTAAGACCACATGCTCAGTAGCTAGGTAAGACCACATGCTCAGTAGCTAGGTAAGATCACATGCTCAGTAGCTAGGTAAGATCACATGCTCAGTAGCTAGGTAAGATCACATGCTCAGTAGCTAGGTAAGATCACATGCTCAGTAACTAGGTAAGACCACACGCTCAGTAGCTAGGTAAGACCACATGCTCAGTAGCTAGGTAAGATCACGTGCTCAGTAGCTAGGTAAGACCACACGCTCAGTAGCTAGGTAAGATCACACGCTCAGTAGCTAGGTAAGATCACACGCTCAGTAGCTAGGTAAGATCACATGCTCAGTAGCTAGGTAAGATCACATGCTCAGTAGCTAGGTAAGATCACATGCTCAGTAGCTAGGTAAGATCACATGCTCAGTAGCTAGGTAAGATCACATGCTCAGTAACTAGGTAAGACCACACGCTCAGTAGCTAGGTAAGACCACATGCTCAGTAGCTAGGTAAGATCACGTGCTCAGTAGCTAGGTAAGACCACACGCTCAGTAGCTAGGTAAGATCACACGCTCAGTAGCTAGGTAAGATCACACGCTCAGTAGCTAGGTAAGATCACATGCTCAGTAGCTAGGTAAGGACTACATGAGCTAGCTAGCTGTTTCTCCAACTTAAGTAGTACAAGGCAGGATTAGCCGGAAGACTTCTTCTAAACGAGGACTCACTTCCAACTTTGCGTGGAATACCTGCAGAACAGGGACATGGAAGTAGTTCTTTTGTAGATTAGGGTGAATTTGTGTGTGTTGTAGCAGTGTTTTGCCATTGAGAATGAGCTAGCATGCTAACGGTTAGCCCCCTAGGCCCCTCGTTTCGGCTAGTGACGTAGAAAGACGTGCAGATGTTGACCAGCTCACCCGGAGACTGAAGGCAGGACACATTCAGAAACCGGATCTCACTCTAAACAGCATGGATGTTATTTTTCAAAGTTTGTATACGTGTGGAAGCACCAGAGACACAAAATAACACCCCAAATCCCAACACAATATGGGCACTTTAACCTTTTCACTGGCATTTTGTATTCATAGTTAGACCCAGTGTTGTAGTCGAGTCCGAGTCAAGTCTCTAGTCCCCAGTGTTCAAATTCGAGTCCAAGTCCGAGTCACCACATAAGACTCTGAGTCGAGTCTTGAGTCTAGAGAATGGCGACTTTAGTTGGACTTGAGTCAGAGTCCAGAACTGCCTATTACATATAAAACTAGTCAGAAACTTCATCCAACTTCCGAGTACTATTTCATGAATGCTCAAGTCCAAGTCCAGGTCCAATGCATCAGTGTGCAAGTCCAAGTTGAGTTACAAATCCAGAGAATAGTAGCTTGAGTACTCCATCACTGGTTAGACCGATAACGTGATGTATCATTATAGGTTTGTCTAGCGATGTATTGATTATCGCAGAATTGCTGTATCGTGATATTATCGGTATCATGAGCCGTGTATCGTATCGTAAGGTACCCTGCGATTCCCAGCCTGATGTGTCAGTCTGCAAGACAACAGCAGTCTGAAATCCTCACTAGACAGGACATCCATCTTCCTCCTAACTGAATTATTCAACCTTGGTAACCCACATTCAGCCACAGTCTGGGACAGAATGGCTGATAAATCTCAGCTTATACCTGCTTGCTTTTTTTTATAACCACCTTCACGCTATGATTTGGCCAGGTATTATTTCACAATCTGCCATGCCTCAAACATATATTATACAATGTGACACAAAATCAATCAGACAGCTGCAGCTGATACAGAACGCTGCTGCTCGAGTTCCCACTGAGACCAAGAAAGTGGATCACATCAGTCCAGTTCTGCTTCCGGTCTCTTAAATAATTAATTTCAAAATACTCCTGTTGGTTCATAAAGCGCTGGACGGTTTATTTCTGATCTGCTGCTGAATTACGAACCACCCAGACCTCTCAGCTGGTCTGGGACACGTCTGCTTTCTTGTCCCCAGAGTCAGAACTAAACAGGGAGAAGCAGCGTTCAGTTTTTATGCTCCACATATCTGGAACAAACTGCAGAAAGAATAGAAAACCGCAGGTCCGCTGCATCTCCGTTCTTTTAAATCAAGACTGAAGACTCTTCTGTTTGCTGCCTTTCTAATTACTTATTTCTTACTCTGAACTGTAACTTTTATTCTTGTATTTCATACCAGGTTCATACCTGTTTTGACAGATGTTTTTAATTGTTTTAAGTGCCTTGCCAGATTGGCTGTGGCTTAACGAGGGGGATGTGATCATAGGCGACGATACCGAAATACCGAAAATATTGAGCACCCAGTGCCAGACTGCCAGTAGGCTACATTCATTTAAAATTAAACATTGCAGCTGGTGCTAAGTGGAGCGTCTGTCATCGTGTGCCTAGAGGCTACTAGACAAGTGGAATTGATTCTTAATTTCCCACGAAGCTGATCGCGGTTACGTGTTCATCTCCAATCCTATCTGTATCTGTGAGAAGTGGCGTTGTCCTGAGGTGAAAGATAGCTTTAGCTACTTTACGGCTTTATTATCGAGTCAATAGGTGCGTGTGTTCGTGTCGGCCGCTCTCCATTTCCTAAGGTTCTGAAATGCAAAACATTTTTGACTACTTTTTATTTTGAACGACGTGCGCCCGTGAGCACCCACGGTGGAAAACATAAACCGGCGCCTATGGATGTGATCCTGATAAATTGCTGAAACGTTATCAATTTCTGCCGTTGGAGAAGAAGCATTTTAGCATTGTACACAGGTGCAAATCATGGCCACAGTAACAAAGATTTTTGTGAAGTTATCGGCTATTAAACCAACAAAGGAACATTAATTTTATTAGTTTATGCTTAGAAATGAGCCCATCACTAGTGCAGCCCTCGTACCCTGCTGTCTGCTGGTCTGGCTGCAGAGCCTCACAGCTCTTTGTTCCTCTTTGGTCCTGCTTTGGGAGCAACAGACTTTCATTGCATAATCCCACTATAGAGATATTCCTAATCCAGATGGTTTGGTGTCCAGATTACCACTCCAGGTCCTGCCCCTGGTGGGCATCCGTACAGAGAATGTAGACGAAGCAGGATTAATACGCTCACAGCCTTGTTTGGGGAGCGACCCTCTGGCTCCGGCTGGGATTGTGTGCATTGTTGTAAAAGAGACAAGAGTGGCCCAGATTGATTTTATGATATCATATCCTACCATACCATGTAACGCATGCCATACTGTTAATTGTACTGCACTGCAGACCTGTGTTTTAAATATTGTCAGCTTTTAGCTAGTTTGTTACAGCCAGCTTTATGTCCTCAGCGCTGTGGAGGAAGGTCTGGCTACAGCACAAATGCATACTGGGATAGGAGAAAATAAACACTCTGGGTTGATTGCATTTCTTTAAACCAATCACAGTCGTCTTGGGCGGCGCTAAGCTCTGAACGCAGCGACGGTGGCTCTGCTAAAGAGTCTCAGGAAGGAACTTGATTTGGTGGAACATTTGCACCCTGCAAAAGAAAACTTCTCCTCCAATATTAAATGAAGTTAACTGTTGACACAACACAGTAACGTGAGATATTTAAATTAGCTGATACATGGTTACACCTCATTGGCTCTTACCAGTGTATCTCCGTGTGTACTTCGTCCACAGCAATCCCACCAATCAGTCCCAAAACGTCCCAGTTAGAGAGGAAATGACCTCAACATATTCTTTATAAATATTTACAATCATTCCCTGAAAGAACCGAGAAGACCTGCCTTGTTGCACCGTCCAAATGTTCTTCAGAACTTGACATTTTCAGCGTGTAGCTCGCTAGCTCCAAGGTTGTTGTTGTTTCCCTGAAGAGAACGGGGTTTAAGAACGGCAACACACAGAGAGAGGAAGGTGACGGACGTCCCGCGCGTGATGTCAGGCTTTATCCTTGAAACAGGGTTTGAAATGAACTTTTTCGTCCACCAGCCAAATGGCTAGTAAATGACCAGCCGCTCCATAGATTACCATTGTTTTTTTGGGCTGGTGAGTGAAGCAACGCTACCAGTCACTTGCATATTTTTACCAGCATTTGGCTGGTAGATAGGGCTGATTTTGATCCCTGCCTGGAAATGTACTTCTGTTGATCCAGACTAGCCTTTAGCTAGTGGGAAGTCTGAGATGTGTTTGGTAATCACATTATGGTTTCCTGTCACAGCACCTTTGTGTAGTTGGCAGCTTGATTCCCAAGAATCTTACTGTATATGACTGCAGCTGTCTCATATTACCCCATTAGCTGTCTGATGGACAAACCTGCAGTACACTGCCCACTCCGGACCTTGCTTCCAGACCTCTGAATCCGTGACCGAATGTTATAGAGCTGTGAAGTCCCTCCATGGGACCTTATTTCGGAAAAAATATGTACAGTAGTCAACGGGGAGAGACTAGTAATGATTTGATCCGGTTTGAATTGAGGCCGTGAGTTACGTATATGTTTTAAAAGATAATTTTGCAAGTCAAAAAAGTGTCAGAGGCATAAATTAAGCCACAGATCTCGCTGTTAACACGTTTCTACTGAAACTACTGAAGGAATTGTCCCAATGTCCCAATAGTTCAACATGTTGAAAACATTGTTAACATGTTACAGTTGATTTTTGTTTTGTTTTAAATAATGTGATTTTTATTCCAAGGTTTCAGCAGATGAAATCATTACAAACAGGTGTGTTTGTTTCACAGAGCTGCCAGCTCATCCTGTTGGTTTGGAGGCCAACCGGCGCCCACATCTCTCAGCTGGGATCTTTTTGTCCCCATGAGTCATCTTGAGTTGTTGTCGTTGTTGTTGTTGTTGTTCTCCAGCTCATGCAGTTCTTCCTTTCCTCTCGTCTCTCTGCAGATATTGACATGAAGAAAGACATTGAGACTCTAATAGCAGAGGAACGCGCTGATATCATCTTGAAATATGCTACGGTAAGTTTGGGCTTCCAATACACACACACAGTCTTTATTTGGTCCAGATGGAACATGTTTTCTACAGCGTCTTTTTAGATTCATACCAGAACAAAAAAGTCTGACAGTCCCAGCTCTAGTTAGCAGATATTGTGTACAATGTTTTCCCAGTTCATTTGAGAAAAGTGTGCCAAACTTGAAGCTACATTACGTGTTATTCTGTAGGAGGAAGAGCTCACACTCGCTTCATTTTGTGGTTGAGAGACGCGCTGAGAAGGACGAGAGCGTAAATCCAAATGTGTGTGTGTGTGTGGGGTGTGTGTGTATTGCATTTCTGCATGTGTGGAGGACAATACTCTGTGAATGTGTGTGGGTGGATGTGAGCACGCTGCCATTAATAACACGTTGCATAATAATATATTTGTGCCTGTGGTTTGATGTGATTAAATCTGACTGAAAGTGAAACTAACATTACAACCAGGCATGAGAAGCAAGACTTGAAGACTTTGAAGGAAGTTTTCCCTCTTCCACTGTTGCTTGCTCTAGGGGAGGGTATTGTTGTGTCTCTGTATATTATAGAGTGTGCTGTAGACCTACTCTATCTGTAATGTGTCCCGAGATAACTCCTGTTATAATTCATTATAAATGAACACTGAATTGAATTGATGAGCTTCTGCATCTTTGCTGGAAGCAGAGAGAA
Organism: Zingel zingel; assembly: GCA_023566125.1. Lineage (NCBI taxonomy): Eukaryota > Metazoa > Chordata > Actinopteri > Perciformes > Percidae > Zingel > Zingel zingel. The sequence continues at coordinate 2,566,394 of CM042315.1, forward strand.
ATGGAAATGGAGACGGTGGCAGCCAGATGTTAAATCTAGCTCAGCAGCTTTGGGGCGCAGGGGTGTGTGTGTGTGTGTGCGTGTGTGTGCATGTGTCTCTGTGTGTGTGTGTGTGTGTGTGTGTGTGTGTGTGTGTGTGTGTGTGTGTGTGTGTGTGTGTGTGTGTGTGTGTGTGTGTTGGGGGGGGGGGGGGTCTGTCTAGCCATAGCAACAGCTGTGACACACTGTGCAGCGATTGACTTGACATCGACCTCTGGGGGCTGGCTGAAGTGATTTCTGTGTCTGGATGCTGGTTTCCGGCCGGCGTGCAGAGAGCAGGAGCAGGGCTTGGGAAAAGGTTAATCCCAGGAGAACTCTGGGTAAACGCCTGTCACAGATACATACAGGTTCACGTCTATTATGCAGGCTCCAGAGAGACCGAGCTACAAGCTTGCTTCACCTCTCTTGCTCCGACACATCCTGCTCTCTGGCTCCATCTCTCTTTCTATTCAAACAGATTCAAGGCCAGCAGATATAATGTTCAAACAGTGAATATGTCATACTCAGGTTGAACAGCTACAATACATTCATGTATACATTCATTTAAAAGTTACATCTAAGCCTTTTTAAAATGTGTGCATGCATTATTTTAGAAAATAAGCTCTGTGGCAAACAGCGAGATCATTTTCACAAATGAAAACTTTTCTGATTTTTGAAGCGTAAATGTAATCGCCACCACCACTAGCTTCCAACTGGTTACACGTGTTCGGCGCGGTGATGTTTCTAGTCTCATTCACAAGGTTTCTGTGGGGTCTTAAGAAGTCAGAAATTTCAAAATCAAAATTTTAGGCCTTAAAAAGTCTTCATTTTGCTCAAGTATTGTGTTCTAGGTCTTAAGTAATTTAAAACAGGTCTTACAACACTACCTCTAGTCTCGCTTGGCCAGACCCTCCTCCATAGCGCGCTGAAGGAGGCCGCCACATATCAGGTTCATTTGAACAACAGGCTTATTTCCGTAGCAATGGAGTATGACATCTATACAGTAACACTTGTGTATAGTCAAAAGTTCCACCAACTTTTGGTGATTTGTGAGTTTGTCCACTTAACAGCACCTCCGCAGAACTTTTCAGAAACGCGAGATCAAGAAACTAACTGGAAATTAAAATAATAATAGGCGTTATTCAGTCCATTTATAATTTAAAACAGTTTGTTTCATATAAACTGCCTTTAGAATCAGAATCAGAAAGGGTTTTATTGCCAAGTACGTTTTTAACACATACAAGGAATTGGTTTTGGTGTTGTTGGTGCACGTCACACATTCTCTTGATGGAATATTATATAAGTATATATATATATTAAATATAAGTATAGGTACAGCCGTGATGAAATTAGGACATCCATGCTAAAGTTGACTAAAAAGAGGAATAAAAAATCATCTTTTGGAAATTGATCTTAATGCCTTAATTAAAAAAATTAGGAAAAATCCAACCTTTAAAGACGCCAATTTTCTTTGTGAATGAATAATGTATCGTAAATAAATAAATGTTCTTCCTTAAAATACAGGGGGCATAAGTCAGTCCACCCCTATGTTAAATTCCCATAGAGGCAGGCAGACTTTTATTTTGAAAGGCCAGTTATTTCATGGATCCAGGATACTATGCATCCTGATAAAGTTCCCTTGGTCCCCCCATCATCACATCCCCTTCACCATACCCCCCCATCATCACATCCCCTTCACCATACCCCCACATCATCACATCCCCTTCACCATACCCCCACATCATCACATCCCCTTCACCATACCCCCCCATCATCACATCCCCTTCACCATACCCCCACATCATCACATCCCCTTCACCATACCCCCACATCATCACATCCCCTTCACCATACCCCCACATCATCACATCCCCTTCACCATACCCCCCCATCATCACATCCCCTTCACCATACCCCCACATCATCACATCCCCTTCACCATACCCCCCCACATCATCACATCCCCTTCACCATACCCCCACATCATCGACCTCTAGCTCAGCCAGTAAGAGCGTGCGCCCCCTGTTGGCTGAGTCCTTTGCAGCGGCGCGGGTTCGAATCCGACCTGCTGCCCTTTGCTGCCTGTCATCCCCCATCTCTCTCCCACCTTTCTTGTCTATCCCCTGTCATTATCTAATAAAGGGAAAAGACCCCCAAAAAATAAATAACATAGCAGTGTAAATGAAGCCAATACTGTGTGCTTACTGTGTGTATAGTAAGTTTGTGTGTTTGTGTCTTCAGGGCAGGCAGGGCGGGGTGCAGATCGACCCCTGGGAAGATGCTGACTACAGTATCTACAAAGTCATCGATCGCTTCGGCTTCATGCAGTAAGTCCGTCAGTCCGTCATTTAGTTTCTCTCTTCACACTGGAGTCAGCCGGTTCCTTCCAGCAAGTCCTCCAAACCACACGCAGTATATGAGTCGATTGCCCCCCTAACAGATCCTGGAGGTAACCGGCTCCATCTAGCCTAGCTTAGCACAGATCCTGGAGGTAACCGGCTCCATCTAGTCTAGCTTAGCACAGATCCTGGAGGTAACCGGCTCCATCTAGCCTAGCTTAGCACAGATCCTGGAAGTAACTGGCTCCATCTAGCCTAGCTTAGCACAGATCCTGGAAGTAACCGGCTCCATCTAGCCTAGCTTAGCACAGATCCTGGAGGTAACCGGCTCCATCTAGTCTAGCTTAGCACAGATCCTGGAGGTAACCGGCTCCATCTAGCCTAGCTTAGCACAGATCCTGGAGGTAACTGGCTCCATCCAGCCTATCTTAGCACAGATCCTGGAGGTAACCGGCTCCATCTAGCCTAGCTTAGCACAGATCCTGTAGGTAACCGGCTCCATCTAGCCTAGCTTAGCACAGATCCTGGAGGTAACCGGCTCCATCTAGCCTAGCTTAGCACAGATCCTGTAGGTAACCGGCTCCATCTAGCCTAGCTTAGCCCAGATCCTGGAGGTAACTGGCTCCATCTAGCCTAGCTTAGCACAGATCCTGGAGGTAACCGGCTCCATCTAGCCTACTGCTCCCAATAAGTGACCAAATAACGCCAACATGTTCCTGTTTACACGTTGTGATGTGTATAGTAACAGCGTGTACAAATAACAAGGTCACATGACACACAGCCATCTTCTAACCGTATATATACTGGGAACTATATTCTCAGAAGGCGAATCACTGCTACTTGGGCGGAGTGATATTACTCTAAGCGAACTCTCTGCTCCTCACCACAGGGCTTCTCAGGTGCTGCAAGCAAATCACTCCGCCGTTTGGTGATCACTGATACTTTCTTTTCTTTTTTACAGTGAGGAGGAGCTGCCAGCCCTGACTGCACATGAGGAAAAGGTAACGAAGGAAATGGTCATAACAAAAGGCTGTCTCTGTCCATCGGGCAGCGATGTAGGTAACAATAGTAACAATCCCCAGGTTGTCAGTTGTGTTGACCAGCTCCTGTCTCCCTCACAGAGGAAACAGCTGGAGATCGAGCGTGCGGAGAAGTGGCTGAAGATGGCGAAGAAGTGGGACAAATACAAGAACAGTGACAGGGTGAGTAACAACCATAGGGTCCTGTCTTGCACCCGGTGCGGCGAAGCGCAAAGCCCGACGTGAGTGTCTTTGCTAGTTTAAGACCGATGTAGTTGTCAGTCGTTTCAACAGCAAATGCACCTGCACCCATCTGTGGCCCATGGGCGTGCTGGTCTTACAGGGAGGTGTGTTCAGGTGCATTCTGGGCATGCTGGTCTTACAGGGAGGTGTGTTCAGGTGCATTCTGGGCGTGCTGCTCTTACAGGGAGGTGTGTTCAGGTGCATTCTGGGCGTGCTGGTCTTACAGGGAGGTGTGT
>CM042315.1:2572748-2590248 GCA_023566125.1 Zingel zingel
CGTGCCCCCCTAGGGGTACTCTGGAGGACTGCAGGGAGTACGTGTCCCCCTAGTGGTACTCTGGAGGACTGCAGGGGGTACGTGTCCCCCTAGTGGTACTCTGGAGGACTGCAGGGAGTACGTGTCCCCCTAGTGGTACTCTGGAGGACTGCAGGGAGTACGTGTCCCCCTAGTGGTACTCTGGAGGACTGCAGGGGGTACGTGCCCCCCTAGGGGTACTCTGGAGGACTGCAGGGGGTACGTGTCCCCCTAGTGGTACTCTGGAGGACTGCAGGGGGTACGTGCCCCCCTAGTGGTACTCTGGAGGACTGCAGGCGGTACGTGCCCCCCTAGTGGTACTCTGGAGGACTGCAGGAGGGCTTACAAGGCTGTAGTTACTTCTACTGTTTGTCTACCGTTTTTTTTTTTTTTTTGGTCTCTGTTTTGACCTTTTCTTGCTTTTCTTCAAAGTTTTTGTCTCTTTTTGGAATTTTTTGTCACTTTTGTCACCCTAGTGCTAATTTTTATGACTATTTTCGACCTATTCTTGTCTTACTTCCTTCTTTTTATCGTCTTTTTCCAAGGTTTTGTCATTTTTAAAAAAAGATTATGTCGCCTTTTTCCATCAGCTGTTAAATGTTTTCCAGGTACGAGCTAGCCTGACAAGCCAGACCCACATGCAAAATTACGAATCCCACTACGGCCACGCCAAGATCCGCCCTAGGAAGCAGCTCGATTGGTTGGGGTTAGGCACTTGACCTCCAGTGGTTAAGGTTAGGGTTAGGGGATTGGTCAGGGGATAGGACCTGTACATGTAAGCATGGATGCCTGGCCAATAGTAGTGTGGGAATGCTGTTGAAGGGCAGGTCTTGGCGTGGCCATAGTGGGATTCGTAATATCGCGACCCACATCCAGATGTTGGGTCTGGGAACTCACCATTGGCTGGGCTCAATCTGAGGGGCGGGATAAACGGTTGTCTTTTAAATTCCCTCTGCACTCATAGCCAGCCAGACAGTGGGGAGCTTCATCACGGGCCCTCTGCTACCAAGTCATTTTAAAAGAACGAAATAACGACGTGAAATAATAAAGATAGCGTGGCTCATTGGCTGGTCAATTCCCATGATGCAAGGCGGTACATAGAGTTGTGTTAAACATGAGTTAAGTGACTGTTACGTTTGATAAGAAGAGCTGGATTATCACAACGTGCGATCGGTAGTATACAGTTATTTGCATATTAAGTGATTCGGGGTCCCTCTGTAAGTTATTTCGGAGTACAATGGTTCTGGAGAAAGCTGCAAGCTGCGATCTTTTTCTTTTCTTTTAGCCGACTCGTCCTTGTTGACTTGGCTCTTTGTTTTCCGCCCAGAGAATGAAGGAGCAGGCCCGGCGCTACTCATCCGAGATCAAACAGATCGACCTGGACATCAACCGGACCTTTCGGAACCACATCATGTTCACAGATCGCTTCGGAGTCAAGTAAGTCTCACGCTGTTCGGATGCAAAAGTCCGATTATTCATCAGGTTGAAAAACGTTTAAAGGCCACGCCAGGCAAAACCATAATTTGCTCTGGTCCATTCTGAGATTTTGGCACCATTTTGCTTCCATAACATGTCTTCTGTTAGACCAGTGGAAATAAAAACATCCAAAATACACATTCAGATGTTTATTTTACTACACGTTGTCTATTTGCGTCTGTAGATGTATCTGTTTCACAGGGCTGCAAGTAACGATTATTTTCATAGTCGTAAAAAAAGCAACTAACTTTGAAAAAAAAACGTCAAAATTGCCGAAAAAAGCCCCAAAAACTTCAGAAACATGGCAAAAACGTTGGAGAAAGCACCAAAAACTTCAGAAAAAGTGACAAAAATATTGAAAAAAGGGACAAAATTATCAGAAAAAAACGTCAAAAATGTTGGAAAAAGCGCCGAAAACTTTTTAAAAAAAGTGACGATAACGTTGAAAAAAGGGAAAAATTATCGGAAAAAACGTCAAAATTGTCGGAAAAAAACGCCAAAAATTTTAGAAAAAGTGACAAAAATATTGAAAAAAGATCGGAAAAAAATTCAAAATTGCCGAAAAAAGCACCAAAAACTTCAGAAACGTGGCAAAAACGTTGGAGAAAGCACCAAAAACGTCAGAAAAAGTGACAAAAATATTGAAAAAAGGGACAAAATTATCGAAAAAAAACGTCAAAATTGCCGGAAAAAGCCCCAAAAACATTTCCCTCCCAGTTTGGTCGACATGAAGCCGTAACAAGTCCTCGGCCGTTATAGGAAAAGAAACCTTTAACAAGCTGCCGTCAGAGAAGTTTTGAATGATAAAGGTCTCAAAGCGATTAATTAATCAGCCGTTAATCGCTAATCGACTCGTCTTTGCAGCGTGTTGCCGTTTTGTGTATAACGCCGTTCATCCGTTTCATTTTGCGACCTCGGCGTGGACTGAGCGTGAGCGCGGCGGGCCGGCTGTGTTCGGAGACGGAACCTGATCCCGTCATGGAGTGATGTCACCGGCAGTTCACTAGACCGCAGGCCTGTTTCGGGAGCGGCGGTGGAAAAGTCTGTGGCAGCGAAATGTTTAAATATTTAACAGGAGTTCAGCAGCTGTGCAAAAAGCAACCTTTTCATAGACGGAAGCTGTGTCGGCGCTTCAGAGGCTCACGCTCTGTTCTCTCTGTTCTCGGTTTCGGGTTTCCTTGGTCTTCCTGTTCTTCTTCCTCTTCTTCTCTGTCTCATTAGCTCTCTTTATTTTGGAGAGTTTGTGTGCGTACGTACCCCAGTTCAGTTCAAACTCAACTCCACTAAGGGCCGCACTAGAAAGAGAATCCCATCAAGGACCAGACATGTAGAGGCTATTCACATGCTTTCTTTTCATCGAGACAGTCAAATATATTCGGCTGTATTACTGCACGTCTCATATAGTCTCACTCACAGTTTGGACGACATGAAGCCCCAACAAGTCAGCAAAAACAGTTCCTCAGTTATTATAGAAAAAGCTACAAAAACATTGAAAAAAAGGAACAAAATTATCGGAAAGAAAACGTCAAAATTGGAGAAAACAGAGAAACGTTGGAGAAAGCACCAAAAACGTCAGAAAAAGTCTGAAACAGCAACAAAAATGTTAAACAAAGCGCCAAAAAAGGTTACAAAAGCAACAAAAAAGATGAAAAAAGGGACAAAATTATCGAAAAACACGTCAATATTGCCGAAAAAAAAGCCAAAAACTTCAGAAATGTGGCAAAAACGTTGGAGAAAGCACCAAAAATGTCAGAAAAAGTGACAAAAATATTGAAAAAAGGGAAAAATTATCGGAAAAAACGTCAAAATTGTCGGAAAAAGCGCCAAAAATTTTAGAAAAAGTGACAAAAATATAAAAAAAGGGAAAATTATGGGAAAAAGCGCCAAAAATTGTCGAAAAAGTGACAAAAATATTAAAAAAAGGGAAAAATTATCGGAAAAAACGTCAAAATTGTCGAAAAAAGTGCCAAAAACTTCAGAAACATGGCAAAAACATTGGAGAAAGCACCAAAAATGTTCGAAAAAGTAACAAAAATATTGAAAAAAGGGAAAAATTATCGGAAAACACGTCAAAATTGGAGAAAACGGAGAAACGTTGGAGAAAGCACCAAAAACGTCAGAAAAAGTCTGAAACAGCAACAAAAATGTTAAACAAAGCGCCAAAAAAGGTTACAAAAGCAACAAAAAAGTTGAAAAAAGGGACAAAATTATCAATAAAAACGTCAAAATTGTCGGAAAAAGCGCCAAAAACTTCAGAAGCGTTGGAGAAAGCACCAAAAAACGTCAGAAAAAGTGACAAAAACGATGAAAAAAGGGACAAAATTATCGAAAAACACGTCAAAATTGCCGAAAAAAGCGCAAAAACTTCAGAAACGTGGCAAAAATGTTGGAGAAAGGGAAAAATTATCGGAAAAAACGTCAAAATTGTCGGAAAAAGCGCCAAAAATTTTAGAAAAAGTGACAAAAATATTGAAAAAAGGGAAAAATTATTGGAAAAAACGTCAAAATTGTCGGAAAAAGCGCCAAAAATTTTAGAAAAAGTGACAAAAATATTGAAAAAAGGGAAAAATTATCGGAAAAAACGTCAAAATTGTCGGAAAAAGCGCCAAAAATGTTAGAAAAAGTGACAAAAATATTGAAAAAAGGGAAAAATTATCGGAAAAAACGTCAAAATTGTCGGAAAAAGCGCCAAAAATTTTAGAAAAAGTGACAAAAATATTAAAAAAAGGGAAAAATTATGGGAAAAAGCGCCAAAAATTGTCGAAAAAGTGACAAAAATATTAAAAAAAGGGAAAAATTATCGGAAAAAACGTCAAAATTGTCGAAAAAAGTGCCAAAAACTTCAGAAACATGGCAAAAACATTGGAGAAAGCACCAAAAATGTTCGAAAAAGTAACAAAAATATTGAAAAAAGGGAAAAATTATCGGAAAACACGTCAAAATTGGAGAAAACGGAGAAACGTTGGAGAAAGCACCAAAAACGTCAGAAAAAGTCTGAAACAGCAACAAAAATGTTAAACAAAGCGCCAAAAAAGGTTACAAAAGCAACAAAAAAGTTGAAAAAAGGGGCAAAATTATCAATAAAAACGTCAAAATTGTCGGAAAAAGCGCCAAAAACTTCAGAAGCGTTGGAGAAAGCACCAAAAAACGTCAGAAAAAGTGACAAAAACGATGAAAAAAAAAAGCTTCAGAAACGTGGCAAAAATATTGAAATGCAAAATGAGAATCACATCAAGGACCAGACATGTAGAGGTTATTCACATGCTTTCTTTTCATCGAGACAGTCAAATATATTCGGCTGTATTACTGCACGTCTCATATAGTCTCACTCACAGTTTGGACGACATGAAGCCCCAACAAGTCAGCAAAAACAGTTCCTCAGTTATTATAGAAAAAGCTACAAAAACATTGAAAAAAAGGAACAAAATTATCGGAAAGAAAACGTCAAAATTGGAGAAAACAGAGAAACGTTGGAGAAAGCACCAAAAACGTCAGAAAAAGTCTGAAACAGCAACAAAAATGTTAAACAAAGCGCAAAAAAAGGTTACAAAAGCAACAAAAAAGATGAAAAAAGGGACAAAATTATCGAAAAACACGTCAATATTGCCGAAAAAAAAGCCAAAAACTTCAGAAATGTGGCAAAAACGTTGGAGAAAGCACCAAAAATGTCAGAAAAAGTGACAAAAATATTGAAAAAAGGGAAAAATTATCGGAAAAAACGTCAAAATTGTCGGAAAAAGCGCCAAAAATTTTAGAAAAAGTGACAAAAATATTAAAAAAAGGGAAAATTATGGGAAAAAGCGCCAAAAATTGTCGAAAAAGTGACAAAAATATTAAAAAAAGGGAAAAATTATCGGAAAAAACGTCAAAATTGTCGAAAAAAGTGCCAAAAACTTCAGAAACATGGCAAAAACATTGGAGAAAGCACCAAAAATGTTCGAAAAAGTAACAAAAATATTGAAAAAAGGGAAAAATTATCGGAAAACACGTCAAAATTGGAGAAAACGGAGAAACGTTGGAGAAAGCACCAAAAACGTCAGAAAAAGTCTGAAACAGCAACAAAAATGTTAAACAAAGCGCAAAAAAAGGTTACAAAAGCAACAAAAAAGTTGAAAAAAGGGACAAAATTATCAATAAAAACGTCAAAATTGTCGGAAAAAGCGCCAAAAACTTCAGAAGCGTTGGAGAAAGCACCAAAAAACGTCAGAAAAAGTGACAAAAACGATGAAAAAAGGGACAAAATTATCGAAAAACACGTCAAAATTGCCGAAAAAAGCGCAAAAACTTCAGAAACGTGGCAAAAATGTTGGAGAAAGGGAAAAATTATCGGAAAAAACGTCAAAATTGTCGGAAAAAGCGCCAAAAATTTTAGAAAAAGTGACAAAAATATTGAAAAAAGGGAAAAATTATTGGAAAAAACGTCAAAATTGTCGGAAAAAGCGCCAAAAACTTCAGAAACGTGGCAAAAATGTTGGAGAAAGGGAAAAATTATCGGAAAAAACGTCAAAATTGTCAGAAAAAGCGCCAAAAATTTTAGAAAAAGTGACAAAAATATTGAAAAAAGGGAAAAATTATCGGAAAAAACGTCAAAATTGTCGGAAAAAGCGCCAAAAATGTTAGAAAAAGTGACAAAAATATTGAAAAAAGGGAAAAATTATCGGAAAAAACGTCAAAATTGTCGAAAAAAGTGCCAAAAACTTCAGAAATGTGGCAAAAACGTTGGAGAAAGGGAAAAATTATCGGAAAAATGTCAAAAACGTCAAAAAAATACTGAAACAGCAACAAAAATTATCAACAAATCGCCAAAAAAGGTTACAAAAGCAACAAAAAAGTTGAAAAAAGGGACAAAATTATCAAAAAAAAAACACGTCAAAATTATCAGAAAAAGCGCCAAAAACTTCAGAAATGTGGCAAAAATGTTGGAGAAAGCACCAAAAACGTCAGAAAAAGTGACAAAAATAATGAAAAAAGGGACAAAATTATCAAAAAACACGTCAAAATTGTCGGAAAAAACGCCAAAAGCTTCAGAAACGTGGCAAAAATATTGAAATGCAAAATGAGAATCACATCAAGGACCAGACATGTAGAGGTTATTCACATGCTTTCTTTTCATCGAGACAGTCAAATATATTCGGCTGTATTACTGCACGTCTCATATAGTCTCACTTACAGTTTGGACGACATGAAGCCCCAACAAGTCAGCAAAAACAGTTCCTCAGTTATTATAGAAAAAGCAACAAAAACATTGAAAAAAACGGACAAAATTATCGGAAAGAAAATGTCAAAATTGGAGAAAACGGAGAAACGTTGGAGAAAGCACCAAAAACGTCAGAAAAAGTCTGAAACAGCAACAAAAATGTTAAACAAAGCGCCAAAAAAGGTTACAAAAGCACCAAAAAAGATGAAAAAAGGGACAAAATTATCAAAAAATACGTCAAAATTGTTGGAAAAAACGCCAAAAACTTCAGAAACGTGGCAAAAATATTGAAATGCGAAATGAGAATCCCATCAAGGACCAGACATGTAGAGGTTATTCACATGCTTTCATTTCATCGAGACAGTCAAATATATTCGGCTGTATTACTGCACGTCTCATATAGTCTCACTTACAGTTTGGACGACATGAAGCCCCAACAAGTACTAGTACTAGGCTACATACGGACATCTTCGTACTAGTACTAGGCTACATACGGACATCTTTGTTCTAGGATACATACGGACATCTTCGTGCTAGTACTAGGCTACATACGGACATCTTCGTACTAGTACTAGGCTACATACGGACATCTTCGTACTAGTACTAGGCTACATACGGACATCTTCGTGCTAGTACTAGGCTACATACGGACATCTTCGTACTAGTACTAGGCTACATACGGACATCTTCGTGCTAGTACTAGGCTACATACGGACATCTTCATGCTAGTACTAGGCTACATACGGACATCTTCGTAGTAGTACTAGGCTACATACGGACATCTTCGTACTAGTACTAGGCTACATACGGACATCTTCGTAGTAGTACTAGCTACATACGGATATCTTCGTACTAGTACTAGGCTACATACAGACATCTTCGTACTAGTACTAGGCTACATACGGACATCTCCGTGCTAGTACTAGGCTACATACGCACATCTTCGTACTAGTACTAGGCTACATACGGACATCTCCGTGCTAGTACTAGGCTACATACGCACATCTTCGTACTAGTACTAGGCTACATACGCACATCTTCGTACTAGTACTAGGCTACATACGGATATCTTTGTACTAGTACTAGGCTACATTGAAATGCGCTTAAGTACAATGTTTTGACGGGAATCATTCAGACATTTTGTGAATAACTTTCCTCCTCTCCTCTCTGCAGGCAGCAGGCTCTTTTCCATGTCCTCTCTGCATATTCAGTCTACAACACAGTAAGTGGCTGTTCCTTCATCGCATGAAACACGCAAAGACCACTGTAACTTGATTCAACTGATACAAATATATTGCAAGTTTCCTTTTTCCAAAAGCTGGTTTTCCACTCGAGGCTCATGGTTGTGGACAGTTACAGCGTGCTGATACTGCCGGATTTTATTATCGCATCGCTTTTCAAATCCACAGCTGGTGGAAATTAACCGTATGAAAGTTTAGAGCACGTGTCAAACTCATGGCCCGCCAGCCACATCTGGCCACTCGCAGATTTTGATCCGGCCCTCGTAAACATAAACTGGGAGGAACGTATCGTACTTCATTCCCTTAGAAAACGGCCACACAAGTGTTTTTAAAAGTAACAGAACACCGAACCAAACAACACAAATATACACTTCTGTTTTAGTGCGTAACTTTTTGATATTAACAAGGGGGTAAGCGCCTCCTCACAACGCGTACCTCCTATGGCGCCATTTTGATGCTACCAAGCCATCACCCCCCGTTAGCATCCCATTGACTGCCATTCATTCTGATGCTACCAAGCCATCACCTCCCGTTAGCATCCCATTGACTGCCATTCATTCTGATGCTACCAAGTCATCACCCCCCGTTAGCATCCCATTGACTGCCATTCATTCTGATGCTACCAAGCCATCACCTCCCGTTAGCATCCCATTGACTGCCATTCATTCTGACGTCACTTTGACAGAGAATAACTTTACATCTGAAGCGTTTAAAGACTCTATTTGTCCGTTGTTTATTTCTAAAGAAACACGACAATGTATAAAAGGCTCCATTACCTTGTAGTTCACGTTATGGCTCCGTAGCAGACGTTGTTATAAAAATAGGCTAACGATTGGGTCATAACCATGAGACTTACTGTCTCATAGTAGAGGAATTACCGTATAGTCCAGGAGAAGCTCTCAGGCAGTTTGGACTTCCATTAGCTGTTTAAGTGTAATTACTAATGTTAACTATCATGTTAGTGATCAGTAATTAGCCTGTGCCTATGTTATCTCCTTACATATACCTACGCTCTCCGTCTCTGCTAGATTGGGAATGATTGAGATTTCTCTTGGCACAGCTACCAGAAGACTTCCAACTTTCAGACAGGTTGCTCACGTCACATCTACGTCTTCAAGCTCAGTTGGAGGCTGCTCAGTAACGCTCAGCCATCACCGGAAAAGAGCTTCTAATGTCCTTCACTGGTCTCCGTCCAGAGACACGGGACCTGTTGGTCCAGTTTATATACCGTCTATGGATAGTAATGAACGTCCGTTACATTCGAGCCATTGCCAAATGAGTTGCTACAAAGCTAATTAAGACTATCAGCTCTCTCTGTATTTGTCAGTATAACTATGTTCAGAAGATTGTGGCATCCGGTGACTTTCCCGCGCAGAAACTCAAGTGAAGATAATGACCTCTTCTAAAGAGTCCGTCATGTTTTCATAATCCTCCGTGTCCTCCTTGGCTACTAGCAGCTGTATAGAGGAGGGGAGGCGCGCGATCAAGAAGGCTTGTATCATGTGGACGCGCCGACAGTTTCTAGAATTCATCATTCCCTCCCCTTCCGGCGGACCGCCATGGGACCTTAAATCGGAAAAAATATGAACGGTAGAGGTGTGCTTTTCTTTTTGCATCGTTTGTGTATTTGCAGCGCGTTTGTGTATTTGGTTGTGTTGTGTGCAGAGGTGTCAAAAGTATTCACATTCATTACTCAGGTAGAAGTAAAGATACTAGGGTTTAAAAAGACTCCTGTAGAAGTTGAAGTATCAACTCAAGCTTATTACACAAGTAAAAGTGTTAAAGTACTGGTTTCAAAACTACTTAAAGTATAAAAGTAATGTAAGGGGAAAAAAATAATATCAATATGCTTTTTCAAATTAGTCGGCGAGTTTTGGAAACAATGAGCTCGTGGTACTTGGGTGCGCAGCGCTTGCAGAGCATTCGAAAGGAGTTGTTTTTGCATCCAAACATTTCGAAAAATTCTTCTAGGTACGGCCAGGGATGTAGGAGGGTTGGCTGGTCTTCCTGGCTACGCACCTCCTCGCTGGGGCTTGGTCGGGACATTTCGCTCAAGTTCTCCTGAGTCTTTGCCACGGACCTCTTCGTACTAGTACTAGGCTACATACGGACATCTTCGTACTAGTACTAGGCTACATACGGACATCTTCGTACTAGGCTACATACGGACATCTTCGTACTAGGCTACATACGGACATCTTTGTTCTAGGCTACATACGGACATCTTCGTAGTAGTACTAGGCTACATACGGACATCTTCGTACTAGTACTAGGCTACATACGTTCATCTTCGTACTAGTACTAGGCTACATACGTTCATCTTCGTACTAGTACTAGGCTACATACGTTCATCTTCGTACTAGTACTAGGCTACATACGGATATCTTCGTACTAGTACTAGGCTACATACGGATATCTTCCTACTAGTACTAGGCTACATACGGACATCTTCGTACTAGTACTAGGCTACATACGGACATCTTCGTGCTAGTACTAGGCTACATACGGACATCTTCGTACTAGTACTAGGCTACATACGGACATCTTCATACTAGTACTAGGCTACATACGGACATCTTCATACTAGTACTACAGACATCTTCGTACTAGTACTAGGCTACATACGGACATCTTCGTGCTAGTACTAGGCTACATACGGACATCTTCGTGCTAGTACTAGGCTACATACGGACATCTTCGTACTAGTACTAGGCTACATACAGACATCTTCATACTAGTACTACAGACATCTTCGTACTTGTACTAGGCTACATACGGACATCTTCGTACTAGTACTAGGCTACATACGGACATCTTCATACTAGTACTATGGATGTCTTCGTACTAGTACTAGGCTACATACGTTCATCTTCGTGCCAGTACTAGGCTACATACGGACATCTTTGTGCCAGTACTAGGCTACATACGGACATCTTCGTGCTAGTACTAGCCTACATACGGACATCTTTGTGCCAGTACTAGGCTACATATGGACATCTTCGTACTAGTACTAGGCTACATACGGACATCTTCATGCTAGTACTAGGCTACATACGGACATCTTTGTGCCAGTACTAGGCTACATACTGACATCTTCGTACTAGGCTACATACGGACATCTTCGTGCTAGTACTAGGCTACATACTGACATCTTCGTACTAGGCTACATACGGACATCTTCATACTAGTACTAGGCTACATACGGCTGCTATTTCCTTGCTGGAGTGTGACGTGATTAGTGTCCTGTGCAGGTGCGATGGATCACGTACAAACCAATAGGGTGTTGGAATGGTATATGGTTATACTTCTAATCCAACCACAATCAAATTCACTCCATCCAATAGCGCAATTTGTCTGGATATGGTTTTTTTTTGTGTGTTTTTGAACGATGACAAGCCGGAATGAGAACAAGCCAAACTGAAATAGGTGTAACGAGGCTATTCTTAAAATGTAAGGAGTAGAAAGTACAGATAATTGTGTGAAAATGTAAGGAGTAGAAGTAAAAAGTCTGCTGTAAAAGAATTACTCCAGTGAAGTATAGACACCCAAAATTTCTACTCAAGTACCTCTGGTTGTGTGTCTTTGCAGCATGTGTCGTCAAACACATAAAACAAGCATATTAAAAGCAATTAAAACCATAAAAGCAGTAACTATCAGTGGAGAAATGTAAGACTAGTGTTTTGAGTGGAAGCATTATTAACCATGTCCCCCCTGCAGGAGGTGAGCTACTGCCAGGGCATGAGTCAGATCGCCGCCCTGCTGCTGATGTACATGAACGAGGAAGACGCCTTCTGGGCGCTGTCGCAGCTGCTGACCAATCAGAAACACGGCATGCACGGTGAGACGGCGCCAGCCAACAAATCTGAGCATATACACATTCTGTTTTTTGTTTTTTAAAGGTCCCATGACATGGTGCTCTTTGGATGCTTTTATATAGCCTTAGTGGTCCCCTAATACTGTATCTGAAGTCTCTTTTATATAGGCCTTAGTGGTCCCCTAATACTGTATCTGAAGTCTCTTTTATATAGGCCTTAGTGGTCCCCTAATACTGTATCTGAAGTCTCTTTTATATAGGCCTTAGTGGTCCCCTAATACTGTATCTGAAGTCTCTTTTATATAGGCCTTAGTGGTCCCCTAATACTGTATCTGAAGTCTCTTTTATATAGACCTTAGAGGTCCCCTAATACTGTATCTGAAGTCTCTTTTATATAGACCTTAGTGGTCCCCTAATACTGTATCTGAAGTCTCTTTTATATAGGCCTTAGTGGTCCCCTAATACTGTATCTGAAGTCTCTTTTATATAGACCTTAGTGGTCCCCTAATACTGTATCTGAAGTCTCTTTTATATAGACCTTAGTGGTCCCCTAATACTGTATCTGAAGTCTCTTTTATATAGGCCTTAGTGGTCCCCTAATACTGTATCTGAAGTCTCTTTTATATAGGCCTTAGTGGTCCCCTAATACTGTATCTGAAGTCTCTTTTATATAGACCTTAGTGGTCCCCTAATACTGTATCTGAAGTCTTTTATATAGACCTTAGTGGTCCCCTAATACTGTATCTGAAGTCTTTTATATATACCTTAGTGGTCCCCTAATACTGTATCTGAAGTCTCTTTTATATAGACCTTAGTGGTCCCCTAATACTGTATCTGAAGTCTCTTTTATATAGGCCTTAGTGGTCCCCTAATATTGTATCTGAAGTCTCTTTTATATAGACCTTAGTGGTCCCCTAATACTGTATCTGAAGTCTTTTATATAGACCTTAGTGGTCCCCTAATACTGTATCTGAAGTCTTTTATATAGACCTTAGTGGTCCCCTAATACTGTATCTGAAGTCTTTTATATAGACCTTAGTGGTCCCCTAATACTGTATCTGAAGTCTCTTTTATATAGGCCTTAGTGGTCCCCTAATACTGTATCTGAAGTCTCTTTTATATAGACCTTAGTGGTCCCCTAATACTGTATCTGAAGTCTCTTTTATATAGGCCTTAGTGGTCCCCTAATACTGTATCTGAAGTCTTTTATATAGGCCTTAGTGGTCCCCTAATACTGTATCTGAAGTCTTTTATATAGGCCTTAGTGGTCCCCTAATACTGTATCTGAAGTCTCTTTTATATAGGCCTTAGTGGTCCCCTAATATTGTATCTGAAGTCTCTTTTATATAGACCTCAGTGGTCCCCTAATACTGTATCTGAAGTCTCTTTTATATAGGCCTTAGTGGTCCCCTAATACTGTATCTGAAGTCTCTTTTATATAGGCCTTAGTGGTCCCCTAATACTGTATCTGAAGTCTCTTTTATATAGGCCTTAGTGGTCCCTAATACTGTATCTGAAGTCTCTTTTATATAGACCTTAGTGGTCCCTAATACTGTATCTGAAGTCTCTTTTATATATACCTTAGTGGTCCCTAATACTGTATCTGAAGTCTCTTGATATAGGCCTTAGTGGTCCCCTAATACTGTCTGAAGTCTCTTTCCCAAAATTCAGCCTTATTGCCGTCCCTTTTGACGCAGTTATGTTAAGGAAAAGGTCGTGGGTGGGCATACGTTTCCGTGACGCGGGAAGAACGGGACGTGACAAGTGGGACACGATCCTCAGTCTCCTGGGTGAAAGTCCTGTGTTTGACCCATCCACCACCCCGACCTGCCCCTCTTACGCAGAATTTCCCCCTTAAGGTCCTGACACACCGAACCAATAATCGGCCGTTGGACAGTCTGGCGAGGTCGGTGACTCAAGTCTGTTCGGTGTGTTCCGTGACGTCGTCCGTCCGAGGGGCCGTCGGTCTTCATTTTGGCTGATTTGACATGTATAATGTATAATCGGCGGGGCGGGCACTGCCGGCAGTCGGACTCAAATGAGCCATCTGATTGGTGGAGAGCTAACCCGGAAACGGGGAGCAGGATGAGCGTGACTAGAGTCTCTCAAAATCTGACAAAATCTTTCAAACTGACCTTTGTTGATCTGAAATGAAGACAGATTCAGCGACTGCACGGCCTATTTCTCTCTTAACATGTTCTCAGGAACACGTTACGGTGAACTATTTTAGTCCAATATGAGATCGGATTCTGAACGAGCAGCCATGACGGTCTGGCTTTGAATTTCCTGAGAAACCAGACCCACGTGACACGTTCGTCCAATCAGCTGCCGGTTTTCATTTTTTGGGCGACAATACCAAGGGGGTAAGCTTCTCCTCGGACCGCCTAGCTCCTATGGCGCCATTTTGATGCTACCAAGCCATCACCTCCCGTTAGCGTCCCATTGACTGCCATTCATTTTGATGCTACCAAGCCATCACCTCCCGTTAGCATCCCATTGACTCCCATTCATTCTGATGCTACCAAGCCATCACCTCCCGTTAGCATCCCATTGACTGCCATTCATTCTGACGCCACTTTGACAGCGAATAACTTTACATCTGAAGCGTTTAAAGACTCTATTTGTCCGTTGTTTATTTCTAAAGAAACACGACAATGTATAAAAGGCTCCATTACCTTGTAGCTCACGTTATGGCTCCGTAGCAGACGTTGTTATAAAAATAGGCTAACGATTGGGTCATAACCACGAGACTTACTGTCTCATAGTAGAGGAATTACCGTATAGTACAGGAGAAGCTCTCAGGCAGTTTGGACTTCCATTAGCTGTTTAAGTGTAATTACTAATGTTAACTATCATGTTAGTGATCAGTAATTAGCCTGTGCCTATCTTATCTCCTTACATATACCTACGCTCTCCGTCTCTGCTAGATTGGGAATGATTGAGATTTCTCTTGGCACAGCTACCAGAAGACTTCCAACTTTCAGACAGGTTGCTCACGTCACATCTACGTCTTCAAGCTCAGTTGGAGGCTGCTCAGTAACGCTCAGCCATCACCGGAAAAGAGCTTCTAATGTCCTTCACTGGTCTCCGTCCAGAGACACGGGACCTGCTGGTCCAGTATATATACTGTCTATGGA
The DNA here is from genome assembly GCA_023566125.1 of Zingel zingel. Classification (NCBI taxonomy): domain Eukaryota; kingdom Metazoa; phylum Chordata; class Actinopteri; order Perciformes; family Percidae; genus Zingel; species Zingel zingel. Next base: position 2,587,632 of record CM042315.1, read on the forward strand.
CAATACAGATTAGCGCCGCTTGCTGTTATGGAGACATGTTACGTCTCGTCTCGTTGGTGTGTTCTGAGGCACTTTTTGACCAATTTGGGGAGACTGATCAGCCCAACTGCCTTTTTCTGCCGACGTTTGGCCATCGGCTCAGCGTGTCTGGCGCTTCAGACGCTGACAGCCACGGACCAAATGTCCGTATTTTACGAGTTCGGAGTGAGAACGGGTTGACGGGAAGCCAACACAAGGTTAAATTAAAAAGTCTCTTTCTGCTCTGTCTTTTTTTAGGGTTTTTTGTTCCCGGGTTCCCCAAACTTCAGCGATTCCAGGCACATCATGATCAGGTCATTTCCAAACTCGTCCCCAAGCTGAAGAAACATCTGGTGAGCTCTCAGCTGGCACAGAGAACGAGGCCGAGGACACAACGCTTCTGCAACAGTTCAGATTCGTGGCGACATTTAACGCAATTCACTTTTTTTCGTGAAGCAGATATTCACTGATTGAACTAGAGCTGCGACGGTTAATCGATTAGTTGAGTCACGTTTCATTTAAAAGAAGCAAAACGTCTCGTAAAATATAATATACATTTCATGAATATTATATTTATATATATATATATATATATATATATATATATATATATATATATATATATATATATATATTATATTAATGTGAATATTTTTAAATCTGAAACACTGATCAACATGTTATACCATTTTCTGACAACTCAAATATTCATCCAGAAAATAATCTCTATCTGTGTCTCTCTCTCTCTCTCTGTCTCCCCCCTCTCTCCCTCTCTTTCCCTCTCTCCATCTCTCCCCCCTCACCTCCCTCTCTCCCCCTCTCTCCATCTCCCTCTCTGTCTCCCCCCTCTCTCTCTCTCTCTCTCTCTCTCTCCCTCTCTCCCCCTCGCTCCATCTCTCTCTCCCTCTCTCCATCCCCCCCTCTCTCTATCTCTGTCTCCCCCCTCTCTCCTTCTCTCTCTATCTATCTCTCTGTCCTCCCTCTCCCCCCTCTCCCCCCTCTCTCTCTCTCTCCCTCTCTCTCTCTGTCTCCCCCCTCTCCGCCCTCTCTCCCTCTCTCTCTCTCTCTCTCTCCCTCTCTCCATCTCTCCCCCCTCACTCCCCCTCGCTCCATCTCTCTCTCTCTGTCTCCCCCCTTTCTCCCTCTCTCTCCATCCCCTCCCTCACCATCTCCCCCCCTCTCTCTCCATCTCTCTCTCTGTCTCCCCCCTCTCCGCCCTCTCTCCCTCTCTCTCTCTCTCTCTCTCTCTCCCTCTCTCCCTCTCTCCATCTCTCCCTCTCTCCCTCTCTCTCTCTCTCTCTCTCTCTCTCTCTCTCTCCCTCTCTCTCTCTCTCTATCTCTCTCTCTCTCCCTCTCTCCATCTCTCCCCCTCACCCCTCTCTCTCCCTCTCTCCATCTCCCTCTCTGTCTCCCCCCTCTTCCCCCTCTCTCTCCATCTCCCCCCCTCTCTCTCGCTATCTCTCTCTCTCTGTCTCCCCCCTCTCCCCCCTCACCCCCCTCTCTCCCCCTCTCTCCCTCCATCTATCTCTCTCTGTCTCCCCCCTCACCCCCCTCTCTCCCCCCTCTCTCCCTCCATCTCTCTCTCTCTGTCTCCCCCCTCTCCCCCCTCACCCCCCTCTCTCCCCCTCTCTCCCTCCATCTCTCTCTCTCTGTCTCCCCCCTCACCCCCCTCTCTCCCCCTCTCTCCCTCCATCTCTCTCTCTCTGTCTCCCCCCTCACCCCCCTCTCTCCCCCTCTCTCCCTCCATCTCTCTCTCTCTGTCTCCCCCCTCACCCCCCTCTCTCCCCCTCTCTCCCTCCATCTCTCTCTCTCTGTCTCCCCCCTCACCCCCCTCTCTCCCCCTCTCTCCCTCCGTCTCTCTCTCTCTGTCTCCCCCCTCTCCCTCTGCAGGACAGAGAGCAGATGTCTGCGGGGATTTACAGCACTAAATGGTTCCTGCAGTGTTTCATCGACAGGGTGAGGAAGCTGCTTGATGGATGTTCCCATCTCACCTCCAGTTAATAACCCAGTGACGCCATATTTAAAGAGCAGCCTGTCAGGCCTGTCACGTACGTCATTATCTAGAGCACATCCGTCTAACTCCAGGCCCGCGATTGATCTGCGATGACGCGACACTCAAAGGAACCTTTTTACTGACTTCTGTAGGGCATTATGTCAACAGAAATGCTACAAAAACGTCGGAAACAAGTGACAAAAAGTGACAAAAAGTGACAAAAAGTTACAAATCTGGCTGGACTACAATAGAGCTGTTTGGAGCAGTTTGTGAACAGTGTCTTCTGTTGGAGATGGTAAGGCCCTTTGGGGTGGACTTTTCACTTTGTAAAGCTATAACATGCACAAAAAAAGATATATAACACAATAAAGGAAAAGGGAAAAAGCCTAAAAGCATAATATGAGCACTTTAATATCAAACAGCAAGTTATTTTCCAAGATATCCCCAAAAGGAATGTGTCAGATTGCCTTTTTCTAAAGATAATTTTACACGATTTCAGCATAAAAACCTCCGGGTGATATTTGAGCTCTGGGACATTTCATTATAAGAGAGAGCATTAAGAGCTGTTAGGCTAAACCGCTATTAGCCTCCTCAGTGCATTCCCAC
>CM042315.1:2597748-2617748 GCA_023566125.1 Zingel zingel
CTGATGAGTTGCCTCGTAAGCCTCTGGGCCAGGAGCCGCCGGTGCTGCTGAGTCCGGTGCAGCCCTGCAGAGGGAAGCCGTCCTCGGCCAGCGGGTTCCCCCGAGCGGGCCTGAGCCTCCACATCATCTCCCACCAGCCAGACTCCATCTCCCCGGACCAGAGCCCCTCCAAAGACCCCAGGGATCTGGACGCTGTGGACGAGGAGGAGGAGGCCCCTCTGCCTTCCCCAGACCCCATCATCATCCACAGCCGGGCTCCGCTCACTCCTGATGGCTCCCCGCTGACGGGGCCCCCACCTTACCGGCCCCCAGGGGGTGAAGTAGACGTGACAGCGGGACAGTCACAGTGGAGGGATGAAATTAAACTGCCTATTGCAGACGCCTCTACAGACGACTCCTCTGCAGCCAACCCTGACCGATCCTCCAACACACTCCCGCGGACTCTTTCGGCTCCCGTAGCCCAGGCGGCCTCGCCGGCTCTGAGCCTGTCCCAGTCTGAGAGTCTGTCTGCAGCAGAGAGGGCCGAGGACAGTTATCTGGCCCAGCTGCTGGAGCAGGCCTTGGCTCTGCCCACCAACAGGAACCCCAAACAGAACCAGGACTCAAGTGAAGCGTCGGAGGAAACGCAGGCTTCGGACATTTCATGAAATGAGCACCGATTTATGGCCGATCCTAGACCGCACCCGAAAAACGTGTCGACGTCAACACGGAGCATACTGCACAGGCGTCAACATTAAAGCGTAACTCTCGCCAAAGTGCAACCTAGGGTCTTTTTGTGAATGTACCTGAGTCAAACTTTCATTTAAAAGCATATTTAGGACGGAATCGTCACTTTTAAGATTGACCGTATTTCCGTTTTTGGGTCAAATGGCCTTCTGAATGGGAGTGCTAGGGGCACTTTGATGCTAACCCTGATTGATGACCCTTGATTTAAACCCTAAGAAGGCTCGACACAACATGAGACTTTGCTCCAAGTATCACCAGGGGCTCTACACCTTAACTCCACCGGTGACCAAGATATATACTATAACCAGGGGCTCTACGCCTTAACTCCACCGGTGACCAAGATATATACTATAACCAGGGGCTCTACACCTTAACTCCACCGGTGACCAAGATATATACTATAACCAGGGGCTCTACGCCTTAACTCCACCGGTGACCAAGATATATACTATAACCAGGGGCTCTACGCCTTAACGAAAGCATTGACAACGTTGTTTGAATTTACTAAAAAGAGGTTTTGAACAACTCACCGTAGCTCTTGTTGTTTCCGGCTGCTACCACCTCGGCAGTCAAAAATAGTCGATATCAAAACAAGTAGCCACAGATTTAGGATATCCCGTGGTCACCGGTGGAGTTAAGGTGTAGAGCCCCTGGTTATAGTATATATCTTGGTCACCGGTGGAGTTAAGGTGTAGAGCCCCTGGTTATAGTATATATCTTGGTCACCGGTGGAGTTAAGGTGTAGAGCCCCTGGTTATAGTATATATCTTGGTCACCGGTGGAGTTAAGGTGTAGAGCCCCTGGTTATAGTATATATCTTGGTCACCGGTGGAGTTAAGGTGTAGAGCCCCTGGTTATAGTATATATCTTGGTCACCGGTGGAGTTAAGGTGTAGATCCCCTGTTGATACTTGGAGCAAAGTCTCATGTTGTGTCGAGCCTTCTTAGTGGTTTAAAAATATCTATTTTGAGGCTAGCATCAAAGTGCCGCTAGCACTCCCATTCAGAAGGCCATTTGACCCAAAAACGGGAATACGGTCAATCTTAAAAGTGGCGATTCCGTCCTAAATATGCTTTTAAACGAAAGTTTGACTCAGGTACATTCACAAAAAGACCCTAGGTTGCATTTTGGAGAGAGTTACGCTTTAAGGGCTCCTGACCTGCACACTGGTTGCGTGGCGTGAGCGTTTTTATTTCGGCTCCCATGTTAACAGGTTAGAGCGTGCACGCTGCCGGCGTGACATGTACGTCTCAGGCGCAGCTCGAGCCGCGCCAAAAACACATGCATGCTAGAAACAGGGCCGAGGCCTATTTTTCACGCGACACGCAAACGTGTTGGAAGCGTTTCCAGGCAAAATAGAATACAGAAATATGTTTATATGTCATTTTGACACGTTTGAAAGTCTCTAGTTTTTGACATAAATGCAGATATAAATATGCAAAGAAGAGTGGGCGAATATTGCCACGTCAAGATGTGCTATGCTAATAGACTCCTACCCAAAAAGACTGAGTGCTGTAATAAAATCAAAAGGAGCTTCAAGAAAAGTATTAGTTTAAGGATATAGAATACACCTATACAGCGCCGCATCAGACACGTTTCTGGTGTGTAACGACATAGAAAATGCCATGCTCACGCAGAGATGGGGACTCGAGTCTGAGACTCGGACTCGAGTCGCACTTAAGTCACACAAACAGCTGACTTCAGACTTGACTCGGACTCGACCCAAAAGACTTCAGACTTGACTCGGACTCGACCCAAAAGACTTCAGACTTGACTCGGACTCGAGCTTCGAGACTCGTCAACAACCTATTTTCATGCAATTATTGCTTTTTAAATCTAAATTGATTTATGTTTCTTTTATTGGCGCATATCCGTTGGGGAAGCGCATGACGAGCTGCGTGTCCCGTGGCCTTTGCCGTAATGTGCGATGTACGCGTGCGCTATGCGGCGCACGCACACATAAAAAAATGCAGCGGCGATGGCGACACCAAGTCCTCCTGCAGTTGTGCCTTTTGTCATTAGTTTTGCTTACAATAACTTCATAAACAGTGGCAGTAAGCGAACAGCTACATGCAAGGAGTGTGGCACCAAGATACATGACGCTGGATCAACAACATCGAACTTCATCAGACATCATGTAGATGTGAAAGAGACGTTACATTTAGCAGATATCGCCACAGGTAACAAGCTAACCATCGCAAAGTGTTGTGCTAATGCTGGGGACAGGCAAATTGTATTGTTATAGTTGTATCCATATGATGTGACAGACTTAGGTTAATATTTCACCAGTAGCCCATAAAGTTATCCTACAACTGATTTTGATACTGTACTGTATGGATGGTAGCTACAGGACATGCTTTGAATTCATAAGATTTAACAATACAGTGTTAGGGACAGATCAGACTTGAGACTTGACTTGGACTCATGGCAAAAGGCTTGAGACTTGACTTGAACTTCCCCTCAAAGACTTGAGACTTGACTTGGACTCAAGCTCAAAGACTTGAGACTTGACTTGGACTCATGGCAAAAGGCTTGAGACTTGACTTGAACTTCCCCTCAAAGACTTGAGACTTGACTTGAACTTCCCCTCAAAGACTTGAGACTTGACTTTGACTCAAGCTCAAAGACTTGAGACTTGACTTGGACTTCCAAAAAATGACTTGTGAACATCTCTGTGCTCACGCCAAGCACGCAGTGTGCAGGAGGCCTTAGTGGTTTGTTGATTCAATCGACAGATCTCCATAGGAAGTGAATGACTTCTGGTCGTTTTGCAGCCGTGTCTACTGTGCCAATGTGAAGGCTTCCGGTCCGTCATCAAAGTCCAAGACTGACTGTGACCGAGTGTAGAGCTCAACAGTGACCGCCCACTTTTTGGAACGGTTCTGGTTCCTGGAAGTGATTTTCCCCTTTCAAAATCTTCATTTGACGTTTCTTTAAATGCTTAAATGAAGAGTTTTAACAACATAGGCAACCAAGAGTGTACGTGAAATATAAACACTGCAGTAACGTCCGTTGACTGGTGTTGACGCCTGCACAGTATCACCGTGTTGACGTCGGCACGTGTATCGGGTGCAATTTGGCATCTATCCAGAGTTATTGATTATGTCTACTCTCCATTTATGGGATAACGTCTCAGTAGCATGAACTGGCTCGGCCTGTTTGATCTGCTTGGTACGTTACGTGTTCTGTATCGGTCAAGTTTAGGCAGTTCAAACTGTTCGGAGGATGACGTTACCGTTAATATTTTGGTGAAGAACTACAGAAGTATGATTTGTCAGATTATCAGTGTCAAGCATTTGTTGCTTATAAATATGTTATAAGTTTTAGGAGCAATATTAAGTCTGGTAAGGTCATTTGTCAAATTTTAAGAGACAACGTTACGGACTTTCTGTAAAGTTTTGAATTTCATCATTTAGGTGTTTTAACACGTTCTCATGTGAGGCAACAAATTGGGTTTGGAAACCACAAATCTTTCACAGAAAGTCTGAGCTACAAACTGGGAATGTGAAGTTTAAAAGATGCTATTGAGTTGCATTATGGGAAGTGTAGGATCTAGTGTTTTTGGAGCTTGACCCAAACTCTGGACTGAAATTTGGCTATCCCCCAAAACTGTCCCCAAACTTTATGGCGTGGAATACAAAATCAATATGGTTTCAATTGCACAAATATTGGTATTGGATCAAATTAAAATGGAAAATATAACTAATCATTTCAACCAAATACTGGAGGTAAAGCCCTGATCTGTATCTAACATCATCACCTTCCACAGTGCAACTGCGTGTTTCTATTATCTCTATAATTGAATCCTTTGAAACAACAACACCACCTTCTCACCCTTCCTGCACACCACGTGTTATTTGCATTGTGAGAAATTGAGCTCATTTCCCAGAATGCTCGGCATCTGGCTCTCACAGGAAACGTAAGCTGATGAGGAGACACAACTACACTGACTGGGGTTAGTCCTATGATCCCATAGCCCTATGTTCCCAGGGCCCTATGTTCCCAGAGCCCTATGTTCCCACAACCCAATGTTCCCACAGCCCTATGTTCCCACAGCTCTATGTCCCATAGCCCAATGTTCCCACAGCCCAATGTTCCCACAGCCCAATGTTCCCACAGCCCTATGTTCCCACAGCCCTATGTTCCCACAGCCCTATGTTCCCACAGCCCTATGTTCCCACAGCCCTATGTTCCCATAGCCCTATGTTCCCACAGCCCTATGTTCCCATAGCCCTATGTTCCCACAGCCCAATGTTCCCACAGCCCTATGTCCCATAGCCCTATGTTCCCACAGCCCTATGTCCACAGCCCTATGTTCCCATAGCCCTATGTTCCCACAACCCAATGGTCCCATAGCCCTATGTTCCCACAGCCCTATGTTCCCATAGCCCTATGTTCCCATAGCCCTATGTTCCCACAGCCCTATGTTCCCACAGTCCAATGGTCCCACAGCCCTATGTTCCCATAGCCCTATGTTCCCACAGCCCTATGTTCCCACAGCCATATGTTCCCACAGTCCAATGGTCCCACAGCCCTATGTTCCCACAGCCCTATGTTCCCACAGTCCAATGGTCCCACAGCCCTATGTTCCCATAGCCCTATGTTCCCATAGCCCTATGTTCCCACAGCTCTATGTTCCCATAGCCCTATGTTCCCACAGCCCTATGTTCCCAGAGCCCTATGTTGCCACATTTCTAAGATTTTTCTTAAATGTAGGCCCTATGTTCCCAGGGTTAGGGTTAGTTACCAGATTTAGCTAAAAGTTACATTCCATCTGTAGTCCATTGCTACTGGATAACAGGTTGGGTGTAATTAGCTACCAAATTGGGAGAAAAGGGGATAAAATCTGATACAAATTTATGAAAAAGGAAATGTGGGAACATAGGCACTCTCCCTACTGACTGACTGTCAACACACCTTACGGGACTCTGGAGCATTCAACATCACATCCGCTCTGTTGGAGTTTCATTTCAGAGCGAAAGAATCGGGACGCGTATACAGACGTCTCCGAGGCATCACCCTTTACAATAAAAGAAAGCTTTTTTTTGGTAACGTTTCGTCAGAGAACGACATGTTGCTCGGTCGGCCTTTGTAAAATGTTTGCTAGCAGAGTAACAGGTTTTATTTTTTGTATTAATGTCTTGATGCCTTATTTGGATCAGCTTCAGTTCTGCGGACGTTGTCGATGTGTTGAACTCTGCACAACAACAGAGGAAGTGAGGTCGTTTGACACAACACAAAGGAGGACAAAAAGCAACTTTTTAGGGGTCGGGACTGAACAGGAAACCTCTGACGTGGTGAGCTGGCTCACTGTTATGATTGTACACATTGAGCTCATTTTAAATAAGTGTTGTTGGGGGTTTTTTAGCGCAGTAATTTATTGTTTTATCCAGGTCATTTCACCGCTTTTGTGCTCACACTTTTCAAGAACTGGAATATTTGCTGCATTTCTATTAAAGGGTAACTACCCTTTTTTTCAACCTTGACCCTAGAGAGAGGGGGAATGACATGCAGCTAAGGGTCGCAGGTCGGAGTCGAACCTGCGGCCGCTGCTTCGAGAAGTAAACCTCTTTATATGGGCGCCTGTTCTACCAGGTGAGCTACCCAGGCGCCCGGTAACAATCTATCTCTGACATTGGTCCAGTAATAAGCAAGATCGTCTTTCCACTTTCCCAATTATACTATTCTAAGTGTCTGACAGCGCTATAGAAAGGATTTCTAAGGAGGGCGACCTTTCTGTTAAAGAGTAAGATCCTTTTTTAAAACATAAAACATCCGTGAAATTGCGTTCGCTAAACCCACCAGACTCCATGTAAATAAACAGTAATTTTAGCATCGTAAAATACACTTCATTCAGAGTCGACAGAAACAAAATTAAACTATGAAAAGCCGTTTTCGGTCGTCCTCCGACTTTCCCAACCACCACAACTCTAGTTTTGGTTGAAATAAACACATAGTTTACCGATTTACATGTGAAGATATGTTGGCTCTATGCACGCTAAAAGTACTGCTTTTTTAAATGGAGTCTGGTGGGTTTAGCGCTAGTGACTTCAGAGCTGTTTCTGGTTAAACAGAAAGGTCTCAAAGAGGTTTTAAAGGTCTATCTCTCTAGGGATCCTTTCCATAATGTTGTCAGACACTTAGAATATTAATCTGAGTCTGTCAGCGGCAAAAAAAAGCACTTTCAGTAGGCCAAATGGACGATGAAAATTTGCCCCATAGAGTTAAATTGCAGCCCGGTCTGTGGCTGCCGGTTACAGCGTTCAGGCTCAATACTGGACCAGTGTCAAAGATTGTTGTTCCCATCAGTCACTTAGACACAATAACATAGGAAAATAGGGTCCAGGTTGGAAAAAAGTTCCCCTTTAAGGCTCCTTGAACAGTGAAAATAGCCCCTTTTGTTTTTTAATCCTACGAGGAGGCTCTGGATTTAGGCATGTCAGATTATAATAGCATTGTGTTTGTACAGTATTGTAGAACTAGTAGGTACAGTAAGAACCAGTTTTCCCATCTGAGGGGTTGAACAAAATGTTTCTTCATTCCTGTGCTTTAGAAATAGTGAAAGGCTGACATCTTGTGGATGCTTTAGGTTCAGCATGACTCTATCTAGATCTAGCCCAGAGGAGCAGACATGTAGTAGAAAGACTTTTGGACATGTAGAATTAATCCAAATTACACTTAACCCTCGTGTTGTCTTCCCGTAGACCGTGCAACTTTTATTCCAACCCGTTCTCACTCCGTACTCGTAAAATACGGATGTTTGGACAGTGGCTGTCAGCGTCAGAAGCGACAAAAAAAGCGCCCTTCAGCGTGTTTGTAGAACGCACTGGGCAGAGCAGCAGCTACACGGCGTTTGAAGATGACATAGCTACGGTAAGGCATAGATACCCCGACGGGCCGGGCCGGGTTCGGACAGATATTTAGAAATGATGGTCGGGTTCGGGTCGGGCTCAGTCACATCAGCGCGATAAGGCATTTGTTGTAAAATGGTGCTGCGGCTCCTTTAAGAGAGCTCAGTGTGTGTGTGTGTGTGTGTGTGTGTGTGTGTGTGTGTGTGTGTGTGTGTGTGTGTGTGTGTGTGTGTGTGTGTGTGTGTGTGTGTGTGTGTGTGTGTGTGTGTGTGTGTGTGTGTGTGTGTGTGTGTGTGTCTAAAGTGACCAGAAGAGTGATGGAGAAAGAGGAAGCAGACATGTAGATGCGACCGGAGCAGAGTTGGTGGAATAAGTTTAAATTTTGTAGCCAACAGTGTGTGTGTGTGTGTGTGTGTGTGTGTGTGTGTGTGTGTGTGAGGTGTCCGAGATAATCTCCAGACTGAAAGCCAACATCATCTCACCATAACAGGATATAACCCTAACGTTATATAACGTCGGCCCTGGAGGTAACCAGTCTCCTGGTGTTCTGATCACGGTCGGGATCGAACCGATCAAGAAAGGTTAACACGTTGAACATTTTGAATTAAACAGATTATTAACGTGCGCTTGTTGCCCCGTGTGCGCTGATGACCTCACCTGTTGACATTTCTGAATGCCTTCCTACAGCTGCTTAATAAAAGCTTTCCACACAAACAAACGTACATGTGTCATTATATGAGAAAATAACGAGATTGTAACTGTGTCGGGTTCGGGTGGAAAAATTCGGCCCGATCAGACCTCTAAGCTACGGTACCGAGTAGCATGAAAGCCCGAAAAGCCGCATAGAGAGGTTGGTTGGGGGGGTGGATGGGTCAAACAACATAGGACTTTCACCCAGGAGACCGTGTCCCGCGGCACGCTTCCTAAACCCAACCGTTGCTTTTCTTTCAATAGTCCCCAGTGGTGTAGTGGAGGGTATACGGGGTATACGGGGTATACCCTCCTCTTTTTACAGCCCAAAAGCCATGGAATATATAGGAGAGTATACCCACTTCCTCCTCCATAACCTACCCATCTACCTATTAGTACACCCACCTTATCAACAACCACTACACCAGTGATAGTCCCGTTCTTCTTTTCCTAAACCCAAAAACGCGTTTAGATCTGACGCTAAAGGAGACTTTTAGCGCCAAAGGCACCTGACCAAACGTCCGTATTTTACGAGATGGGAGTGAGAATCATGTTGGTCCCTTAGACCTTTTAGCAACTTTAGATTTTTTGGGACATTTTCGTTCTTTTGACCAAGTTTTTGAAGCTTTCTGCGACATTTTTTGTCACTTTTTGACGTTTTTTCCCGAAGTTCTTTGTCACTTTTTCCAATGTCTTTGTCGATTTTTTTTCTGCTCTCTTTTTTGGGACATTTTTCCCAACATTTCTGTCACTTTTTTCAGTGTTCTTTCATCAATTCTTTTCTTCAAATGCTATAAAATTAAATAAAACACCCAAATTCAATGAAAATAGTGAACTGATCAGTTACTTAACTTGTGAAGCACGTTGTAGGGAAGCATCCATGTTATTTATTTTGACAATTTGGTTGAAAGAAACCCAAATTTCTGATATAGAAACTTTTCAAAAATGTGTCAAATTTGACCCCGAAGACAACACAAGGGTTAAAAATGATTTGACAATATCTAAAGTCATGCCATTTGATGCCATTGTTTTGAAATATGTGAATATGTTCTTGGCTTTTAATGACATTTGACTGTATTTCAATGTTAAAATTACAGCTACTTGTTTTGAATAATTGTGTATCAAAGTAGTAGTTGAACCAATTTGCAGGTAGTTCTAATATGACATTGTTTAGTATTTGCAACCCGGTCTCATGGCAGTTCGTGTAACTGTCACGTTACAAACAACACAGGCCTTTCACCCAGGAGAGCGGGGATCACGTCCCGCGTGTGGCGTGTTGTTTTCCATAATCCCAACCGTCCCGTTATTGTTGCGCGTCCCCCTCGGCCATCTCCCGACGTGTGAGGCGTCCTTTCCCCGTTGTGTGTCAAATATTTTATTATGTTATAACAGAATATGTATGGATGATATGATGTATAACAGCTGTATACTACTATCCCTGTATGATGATATGATGTATAACAGCTGTATACTACTATCCCTGTATGGATGATATGATGTATAACAGCTGTATACTACTATCCCTGTATGATGATATGATATATAACAGCTGTATACTACTATCCCTGTATGGATGATATGATGTATAACAGCTGTATACTACTATCCCTGTATGGATGATATGATGTATAACAGCTGTATTCTACTATCCCTGTATGGATGATATGTTGTATAACAGCTGTATACTACTATCCCTGTATGGATGATATGATATATAACAGCTGTATACTACTATCCCTGTATGGATGATATGATATATAACAGCTGTATACTACTATCCCTGTATGGATGATATGATGTATAACAGCTGTATACTACTATCCCTGTATGGATGATATGATGTATAACAGCTGTATACTACTATCCCTGTATGGATGATATGATGTATAACAGCTGTATACTACTATCCCTGTATGGATGATATGATATATAACAGCTGTATACTACTATCCCTGTATGATGTGATATGATGTATAACAGCTGTATACTACTATCCCTGTATGGATGATATGATGTATAACAGCTGTATACTACTATCCCTGTATGATGATATGATGTATAACAGCTGTATACTACTATCCCTGTATGGATGATATGATGTATAACAGCTGTATACTACTATCCCTGTATGGATGATATGATGTATAACAGCTGTATACTACTATCCCTGTATGGATGATATGATGTATAACAGCTGTATACTACTATCCCTGTATGATGATATGATGTATAACAGCTGTATAGTACTATCCCTGTATGGATGTGATATTATTTCTATCTTTTATTCTCCAGTTTGACAGTCAGTTATAACGGAAAAAGACCATGAATGAACTACTTTAACGTAGATTTTCTGTAGGGCTTTATTACGTGGTATCAGATCGGTGCATTAACTCCAGTGCTTACCGATACCGATACCAGCGTTTTAGATACTGGTATCGGAACATCTCTAGCCCAACCTCTGAATAGACGGTTCCCATTTCGTGCTGGCCACCACGGAAAAAAAACGGAAAAACGTCCCTGTGAACACGAATCAATAGATTAAAAATAACGTGACAATTACACGAACTGCGGTGAGACCGGGTTGGTAGGCTAATTCAGGTCAGCTCGTGGAGGTGAAACAAAGTGATTGTTGTACATTGAAAGCACCTTGTGTTAGGAGTTACCCCGGAGCTGAAACAATACAACTTTTATCTTCCATGATTCCCTGTTTCCTGTCTCTGTCTGTTAGTATTCTGGGACGTGTGAGAGTGGTTATCATAAGAAAGGAGCCGTTCATTTACACAAATAAAGTATGTTTGCAGGGGAAATCTCTTTTGACTCACAATCGCACATGACCTTTTCTAGATCACGTGTCAAACTCAAGGCCCACGGGCCAAATCCGGCAAAACTGTAATTACGGTAGCCTGACGAGCCAGACCCACATCCAGATGTTGGGTCTGGGTCTGACCCACATACAGATGTTGGGTCTGGGTCTGACCCACATACAGATGTTGGGTCTGGGAACTCCCCATTGGCAGGGCTCAATCCGAGGGGCGGGATAAATGGCTGTCTTTCAAATTCCCTCTGCACGCAATAGGATAGCTCTACAACCAATCAGAGCAACGCTAGTTGATAGATTCATCTTTAAACTCCGAACACATCTTCCTTTTTTAAGAATGACTTCAGGCCCGTTCTTTGTTCTTTTCTCAAAGAAAAGCTGAACTCCAAGTCTTCCAGAGTCGCGGCCAAAGCCGATTCCAAAGACCGCTGTTCACCAGCAGCAGCAGCAGCCATAAGCCCCGCCCACCCACTCTATACACGATGTGATTGGCCCGGCCAGAGTTTGGTTTTTCCAGCACGTAAGTGTCATGGAAGCAATACAAAATAAAGTCCAAGTAAAACAGAAACTCTAACACGAACCGGGAAGAAAACTGGAGACAAAAACATAATGATCTGACACAGGACAAGGGGAACACGAAGACTGAACACACAGGGTAACGAGGTAACACAAGACAGGTGACACAAGGGCTGGGAAACAGGTGAAACACATTAGGGCTGGGCAGAACAATCAAAAAAAGGCGGGAAAACACAAGACATAAAGTAAAACCAGACTGGACAAGACAGGAAACCAAACTATCAAAATAAAACAGGAAACTAAGCAAAATACAGAACAGAAACAATTCAATTCAATTGTATTTATAGTGTCAAATCATAACAAGAATTATCTCAGGACACTGTACAGATAGAGTAGGTCTAGACCACACTCTGTAATTTACAAGGACCCAACTCTTCCAGTGATTCCCCCAAGAGCATGCATGAATGTGTAAGTGCGACGGTGGCGAGGAAGAACTCCCTTTTAGGAAGAAACCTCGGACAGACCCAGGCTCTTGGTAGGCGGTGTCTGACGGGACAGACCCAGGCTCTTGGTAGGCGGTGTCTGACGGGACAGACCCAGGCTCTTGGTAGACGGTGTCTGACGGGACAGACCCAGGCTCTTGGTAGTCGGTGTCTGACGGGACAGACCCAGGCTCTTGGTAGGCGGTGTCTGACGGGACAGACCCAGGCTCTTGGTAGGCGGTGTCTGACGGGACAGACCCAGGCTCTTGGTAGGCGGTGTCTGACGGGACAGACCCAGGCTCTTGGTAGGCGGTGTCTGACGGGACAGACCCAGGCTCTTGGTAGGCGGTGTCTGACGGGACAGACCCAGGCTCTTGGTAGGCGGTGTCTGACGGGACAGACCCAGGCTCTTGGTAGGCGGTGTCTGACGATGCCGGTTGGGGGTTTGATGAACAATGGCAATAAAAAGTCACAATTAAGATAATGACTCGAGTAGTTGTAATAGTTCATGGTGTCGTAGAGAACATCATGGCGTAACAGGGCGTTGGCCAGACATAGCAAGTCGACGCCGGCATTGCAGGGTGTAATGGGGCACAGCAGGGCGTAGGGCAGGACCACGGCGACAGCTGCCACCTTGATGTAGGTGCCATCATGATCCAAGATGATGGTGCTGGGGGGACAAAGAACATACGGACTCCGGGGAAGCTCCCCGGAGCTAGGTTAATAACAAGCATTTCTGGAACATGAATACACACAGATGGAAAGAGAGAGGAGAGAGGAGCTCAGTGTGTCAAAGGAGGTGCCCCGGTAGTCTAGAACTATAACCGCATAGGGAGGCTGTGTTGTGGCTACACACCTTCCCCCGCCGGTCTAGGCTAACGCTGCGACACCTTACTGCCTAAGTATGCGTAAGCTTTCTATGGGGAGAAGCAGTGATAGGATGGGGGTGCGCCATGACTGAGGCTACACACCCACCCCCCACCGGTCTAGGCGCACGCTGCAACTCCTCATACCCTAAATATAGTAAGCTTTCTATGAAGAGAAGCAGAGATATGGAGGAGGTGCGGCATGACTGTGGCTACACGCCTTCCCCCGCCGGTCCAGGCGAATGCTGCAACTCCTAACTTCCTAACTATAAGCTTTATCGAAGAGGAGAGTTTTAAGTTAACTCTTAAAAATGGTGACGGTGTCTGCCTCCCGAACACAGACTGGGAGCTGGTTCCACAGGAACCAAAATAAACAGACTACCAAAATAAGATAAAACGCACCAAACCCATAACGGCAAGCCAACGGAGAGTTGCTAGACGACCCTGGCTGCAGATTACATTTGCTGCCGCTAGGGTCGCTAGATTTGTAGGCTATAATTACCCTACACTCACTCTCACTCACTTTCCCAGAAGCAGAGTTTTCATATTCAGGCTGTGAAACAGGTTGTTGTAAAAGTAATCATTGTTTTGCTTGATTTGCTGAACTCTATAATGACTAAGGAACTTTTTTTCTGACTTTTTGGGGCTTTATGTTGACCAAACTGTAAGTGAGGAAGCTATATGAGACATCCACTTTTCTGAAGTTTTTGCCGCTTTTTCCGATAATTTTGTCCCTTTTTTTTCAATGTTTTTGTCACTTTTTCTGACGTTTTTGGCGCTTTTACCAACAATTTTGAAAAAAGAAATTCCGATAATTTTGTCCAATTTTTCAGTGTTTTTGTAGCTTTTTTTGGCGTTTTTTTCAATGTTTTTGTTGTGTTTTCTATAATGGCTGATGAACTGTTTTTGCTGACTTGTTGGGGCTTTATGTTGACCAAACTGTAAGTGAGAATATATGAGACATGCAGTAATACAGCCAAATATATTTATATTTAATATACTATCGATTAAAAGTTTACATTTTGGCCCTTAATTTGATTCTCATTTTCCAGTGTGGCCCTTAGTGGAGTTGAGTTTGACACCCCTGTAGATAGATAGATAGATAGATAGATAGATAGATAGATAGATAGATAGATAGATAGATGTAGGTAGGATATACGCCTGTGAGATGGTAGATGCTAAATCAGATCCGCTAGACGTTTCGACGTCATCATGACGATGGACCAGCAGATCCCGTGTCTCTGGACGGAGACCAGTGAAGGATATTAGAAGCTCTTTTCCGGTGATGGCTGAGCGTTACTGAGCAGCCTCCAACTGAGCTTGAAGACGTAGATGTGACGTGAGCAACCTGTCTGAAAGTTGGAAGTCTTCTGGTAGCTGTGCCAAGAGAAATCTCAATCATTCCCAATCTAGCAGAGACGGAGAGCGTAGGTATATGTAAGGAGATAACATAGGCACAGGCTAATTACTGATCACTAACATGATAGTTAACATTAGTAATTACACTTAAACAGCTAATGGAAGTCCAAACTGCCTGAGAGCTTCTCCTGTACTATACGGTAATTCCTCTACTATGAGACAGTAAGTCTCGTGGTTATGACCCAATCGTTAGCCTATTTTTATAACAACGTCTGCTACGGAGCCATAACGTGAGCTACAAGGTAATGGAGCCTTTTATACATTGTTGTGTTTCTTTAGAAATAAACAACGGACAAATAGAGTCTTTAAACGCTTCAGATGTAAAGTTATTCTCTGTCAAAGTGGCGTCAAAATGAATGGCAGTCAATGGGACGCTAACGGGAGGTGATGGCTTGGTAGCATCAAAATGGCAACCAGTTCAGAAGCCGGAAGTAACGAGAGAGTGCAACTTCTTCCCATAGACATATATAAAAGCTTCTTCTCTCATTAGAAATTCTTTGATATGAATTCTTTATCTCCGTTTTACTGGAATCGTGTGGTTTTATTTTGAAAATCATAACCAGAAGTCTCATTTGTCCCTTCAGAATAAAGCTGCAGTTCTGGTTTTAATTGTTTTAGGCTACATAAATGTAGATATTTTAAGACTGAACTCTCCCTGAACCATTTGAAGAATGAGTTAAACCTCTCGTGAAGTCATTGAAACTGGTTAAAGACAAAGAAAACCCCTTAAATTAATTGATTTACTTGAGACGCTTTTTAATTTAAGATAGCCCTTTTCATTTATTTTTCATTTTATTATTTTTATGCTCCTAGGTGTTTGTTTCTATGCTCGAACGGAGGCAAAAATGAATTTGTTGTTTTGAAGCAAATTGTCAATTTGGCATCAATGTATGCAAGACTGCTTATATTCGAAATCTAAACAGTTAATTTCTCGCCTCAAACTTTGTCAGAAGTGAATTTAAAGATGAATAAGATGGTGAAAATTGTTAAAAATGTCCCGTTGTTGGTTGTTGCTCTGTCTGCAAGTTCCGAGTTGGCAGTGGGCGGGACTTAGGCTATAAGTTCGACCAATCAAGTCCACCTAGGAAAAGGGAAAAGGGTAAAGACCCTGCTCTGAAGTAGGAGCTAAAAAAGTACCTTACTGAGGCCAGAGGAACTTAAAAATCCCCAAATTCTTCCTGTCGGAACACGACTAACCCTAACCCTAACCCTAACACCACGAAAAATGTGTTCTGGGAACGTTTAGTTCTAAGAACTGCAGAAATCCCTCCGGTCGGAAAGCCCCTATAGTGCTATATCTGTATTCTGGGAATGCAGTTCTGGTTTTAGAATCAGAATCAGAATCAGAATCAAAATCAAACTCAGAATCAGAATCAGAATCAGAATCAAAATCAGAATCAGAAAGGGCTTTATTGCCAAGTACGTTGCACATACAAGGAATTTGTCGTGGTGCTGTTGGTGCATGTCACACATTCAAATATAAGAAGGATAAAAAAGAATATAAACAATATAAATATAAACATATACACACAGAATGTATTAATAACGATAAAATAAGTAAATAAATAGTTAGTAAATAGTAAAATAAGTTAAATAGTAGTAAATAACCATTATTGCGGCCACCGGGAGGCGCTGTAGGGCAGAGTTGTAAACTCACCTGAGTTGTTATTCCACAGACTGGAGTCTGGGTTTCTTAGTGTGCTTACAACACTTCTCCTTCCCCTTCATGTTTCGGTTAGTTGTGGCACAGCAGGACAGTCTCGTGCAGCTGTCTGGTCTGGGCAGTTGGATTTTTACACACTGGGGCTACAACTTTGGACTGGAAAACTGTTATTAACTGTGCGTAAAGTAAGAGTTATTAAATCTAATCCCCTTCTCCACCATGTTCAGCACCAGCAGTGTTTTGGTGAAAACCTTGGAGGACCTGAGCCTGGATCCGGGCTATGTGACTGGGGAACCCTGCCCGTCCCTCAGCCTGTCCTTCTCCGGCAGGTCGAGGACGTCTCATCCACACAGGAACGCTCCTCACCGGGGTACCTGGTGGCAGCATGCCGGTGATTCTCTGTACAGCAGAAACGGCAGCTGGGACACGGTGAGCACGCTGCCTGAGGACGCGGTGGATGTCCTGGTCAAGTGTCCCTGCCTGCCCGACGTGGAGGAGTATCCCTGGACCGAGCAGGAGCTGCGGGAAGTCGTGCGTAGAGTCACCGATTCGGACGCCGCGTTCACCGGGGAGGCTGTCCACAGGCTGTCCGGTCTACTCCGGAGGGCTTTAGTGCGTATTTCCCGGGAGGCGCAGCGGCTGAGTGAGCTCCATAGGCGGTGCACGCGCCTGGAGGTCCAGAGCGCGGCGAGGCTCGTGCTGAGCTGGAGTCTGGCCGAGAAGTGCATCTCCTCCGCGGTGAAGGCGGTGTCCCTGCACTGCATGAGCTCCGGGGACACCGCGCGTCAGCGGGGCAAGTCCGCGCGCTGCGGGTTGACGCTCTCCGTGGGTCGCTTCTTCAGGTGGATGGTGGAAACACGCGTGTCGGTGCGCGTGCACGAGTACGCCGCCGTGTGCCTGGCAGCATGCGTGGAGAGTTTGATTGAGGAGGTGGTCGGACGGGCGCTGCATGCGGCGAGGCTGGCCGCGGAGGAGGAAGGGGAACCGGGCGGCGGGGTCAGCTGCGGCCCGGTGACCGCGGAGCTGCTGGAGGGAGCCGTCAACAACGATGCCGAGCTGTGGGGGCTGCTGCAGGTCTACGAGCATCTGATATGTGGCAAAAATGCCAATGGTGAGTTTAAGCACTTCATCTCCTAAACCAAAGGTTATGGTTATAACCCTCGTCTTGTCCTCGTCTTTGATCCGTTTTCAAAGTTTCTGTATCAAAAATATGGCTTTCTTTCAACCAAAATGCCCCAAAACAACACGGATAGTTCCATACAGGAAACTTCTGTAACTATGCATCAACATACGTTCCTCTGATCTTAATTATAAGCTAAAGTAATTCATAATTTCTGTTTTTTTTTTAACTCAAAATTAGGTATAATTTAATATAAATGAGGTTTATTGAACATGAATTACAAACATAAATTGGAATGATGTTGGCTTAGAAGATGTTTGCATTATGCTTTAGAGAACAGACCCTTGTGTGGTCAATTTGGACCTGGGAAGACAACACAAGAGTTCAAATATTAAAGAAATAATATCATTATGTAGGGTTGGGTTAAAAAAACGATTCTCCAATTAAAAGAATCAAGCTTTGTTTGAGTGAACTGATGTCAATTATATACACTCCTGACATGGATCTTTCAGGATATAGCCTATGCCTTTTCACCATGGATGTTAATTAAAAAGTACTTCAAACTAACTTCAATTCTTAATGTAGTAAACATGAACCTGGTGCATGGTGCTGTTGTCCATGGGTCACATTTGACCCAATGTCTACATCAGAAATATGGGTTTCTTTTTAACCAAATTACCCCCAAATAACATGGATGGTTCCCTACAATGCTCTTCACAAGTACAATTAATGATCACTACTTTCATTGAATTGTGAGTGTTTGAATTCAATTTTATAGCATTTGAAAAAGATTGAAACTGTTTCTTAACAGTATTCTGACAAAACTTTGACATACACGAGTCTTTGATTATCCGTCAACATACATTCCTCTAATATTTGTCAAAATAATTCATAATTTCTGCTTTTTTGACTCAAAAATTAGATATAATTTCCGATAAACCAAGTTTTTTGACCATGAATTCCAAAAATAAGTAACACTAGCGGTAAGAAGTTGGTGTTAGTAGGGTGTATAAGTGTCAGAAAAAGTGTCATAATTATCGGGGGGAAAAAAGCATTGGAGAAGTGGTGATTTCTATTTTGACAAAAACGGCAAAAAAAAATGACAAAATGACAAAAAAATTGAAAAAAGTGACAAAAAAATTGAAAAAACTGAGAGAGAAAAACATCGGAAAAAGTGACAAAAGAGTTGTAAAAAAATGACAAAAACGCCAAAAAAAAGTGACAAAAAAATTGGAAAAAGTGACAAAAAAATTAAAAAAAACTGAGAGACAAAAACATCGGAAAAAAGCGACAAAAAAGTTGTAAAAAAAAAAAGTGACAAAAAAATTGAAAAAAGTGACAATTTTTTTTTTTTTAAACAGAGAGAAAAACATCGGAAAAAGCGACAAAAAAGTTGTAAAAGAATTGACAAGAATGTCAAAAAAAAGTGACAAAAAAATTGAATTCTATTTTGACCATATTATCAACAAGGGCAGGTCGGCAGGAAGCCAACACGAAGGTTAAAAACCATCGTGAGGGTTGCTTCTAGCTTGAACAATCTACAGCTCTGAGAAGTTCTCTGAGAATCTCTTTCATATTCAAGATAAGCCGGTATTGTGACTGAAATTCCCCAAACCTGATTGATATCAAATGGAACATTTAAAACGATTCGGGACCCGTGTGAATAGGAATCGAATAGATTGGAGAAATCATTGGCGATACCCAGCAGCTCTAATTCTATTTGCTCCACCTGCAGTGAAGGAACTGCTTGTCAAAGTGATGGTACGAATGATCCTGTATGATCTATATGTCAAAGCTGGGTGGTATTACAGAGCAGAAGAGTTAACGGTGGCATCTAATAGTCTAGATTGTGAAGTCACACATCCCAAATTTGCCTCAGGGGGCTTTACAATCTGTACAGCAGCATTTAGCCCAGTGCTTCTCAACGGGGGCGGTTGGAGACCAGTGAAGGACATTAGAAGCTCTTTTCCGGTGATGGCTGAGCGTTACTGAGCAGCCTCCAACTGAGCTTGAAGACGTAGATGTGACGTGAGCAACCTGTCTGAAAGTTGGAAGTCTTCTGGTAGCTGTGCCAAGAGAAATCTCAATCATTCCCAATCTAGCAGAGACGGAGAGCGTAGGTATATGTAAGGAGATAACATAGGCACAGGCTAATTACTGATCACTAACATGATAGTTAACATTAGTAATTACACTTAAATATAATAATGAATGAATTACGTGATGGATTCTGCACAACTCAAAGGGGGTACATTATAACCCCTGCTCTATATAACTCAAATGGCTTCTCTGCTTGCATGTATGTAGAGCTGCAAACATTAATGGATTAGTTGTCAACTGTTAAATTAATCCTCAACTATTTTGATAATCGATTTATTGATTTGAGGTCGTTTTTATCCCTCCTGTTGTCCTCGGGTCACATCTGACCCGTTTACGAATACTTTCTGTATCAGAACTATGACAAACGTTGGAAAAAGTGAAACATTTTAGAAAAGGCTACAAAAATGCAGGGAAAAACGCTGAAAAAAGTGACAAAAACATTTTTTTTTTATAAACAATGAAAAAAGTGACAAAAAAAGCATCA
Source organism: Zingel zingel (assembly GCA_023566125.1). NCBI lineage: Eukaryota > Metazoa > Chordata > Actinopteri > Perciformes > Percidae > Zingel > Zingel zingel. The sequence continues at coordinate 2,617,484 of CM042315.1, forward strand.
AAAACTTCGCCAAAAGGTGATAAAAACTTGTTAAAAAAAGTGACAAAAAAATTGAAAAAAGTGAGAGAAAAAAACATCGGAAAAAGCAACAAAAAAGTTGTAAAAAAAAATGACAAATAAAGTGACAAAAAAATTGAAAAAAAAGTGACAAAAAAATTGAAAAAAAGTGACAAAAAAATTGAAAAAAGTGACAAAAAAGTTGAAAAAGAATTGACAAAAATGCCAAAAAAAATTGACAAAAAAATTGGAAAAAAGTGACAAAAAA
>CM042315.1:2622748-2632748 GCA_023566125.1 Zingel zingel
CACTATCTTTGTGGGGACCCGTCATTGACATAATGCATTCCCTAGCCCCTTACCCTAACCTTAACCATCACCACTAGATGCCTAACCTTAACCCTTACCCTCACCCTAACCATAACCTAATTCTAACCCTAATCCTAAAACCAAGTCTTAACCCTCAAACAGACCTTTAACCTTGTGGGCTCCAGCATTTTGGCCCCACAAGGCTGTCCGGACCCCCTAAGTATACTGTATTCCACGGTTTTTGGACCCCACGAATGTAGTTAAACAAGAACACACACACACACACACACACACACAGCTGTGAAATGTGAGAAAATGCAGAGATCCTGCTGATAGTGTCCAAAAACACAGCTTGTAATGTCATCATCTTCCTAAAATCACTACTGCAAGCAGATTAACATTGTTCCCCGTCATGGCCGCAGTGGGGGCAGGTCTGTCCGAACAACAACCCCCCACTTTGGGCACTTAACATCTACAACAGGTCTATTAAATGAAGTCTACAAGACATTCTTCACAGGGAAGCCAAATCCCAAAGTATAGAATGAAATATTACACTATTATTATATTACATATTACACTGACTCACAGCACGCATCTACACATCACATCGCAATATTCCTGGACAATTATGTACAATAATTACTCACACATTACAATTACTTGGTGCATCCACTGCCGCTACTTATATTCACACTGTACTTCTGTATGTTCCTACTGTATTTATGTTGACACTGCACTGCAATACAACTTGTACAATCTTTTTAACGTTAACGTTTTTATTAGGGTTGTCAAAATAACGCAGATTAATCCATTCCATATTGACGTTTGACCCGGAGCCGTTCTAGCCTCCATTGGACTGTAACATGAAGGAGGGAGACGAGAATGTGCTGCCTGGATCATTGATTGGAACATTTACTTATAAAGATCTTCTTCCTGCCAACCCTGGCTACCGAAATCTGGAGCCGCTGATATGTCTGCTCTTCTCTCTGATGCTCTGAAACAGACGATACAGGCTACACACACACCGCTGCACGGGACGCTAGTTAACACTATACTCAACAGTAGCTAACGTTAGCCTACCGCTAGAAAGTTAACACTATACTCGACAGCAGCTAACGTTAGCCTACCCCAACTAGTTAACACTATACTCGACAGCAGCTAACGTTAGCCTACCGCTAGCTAGTTAACACTATACTCGACAGCAGCTAACGTTAGCCTACCGCTAGCTAGTTAACACTATACTCGACAGCAGCTAACGTTAGCCTACCGCTAGCTAGTTAACACTATACTCGACAGCAGCTAACGTTAGCCTACCGCTAGCTAGTTAACACTATACTCGACAGCAGCTAACGTTAGCCTACCGCTAGCTAGTTAACACTATACTCGACAGCAGCTAACGTTAGCCTACCGCTAGCAAGTTAACACTATACTCGACAGCAGCTAAGGTTAGCCTACCGCTAGCTAGTAGCTGGATTAAAAATGGTTAAAATGCTAACAGCTAACGCTAAACGGTGTAAAGTTTGACTGTATTTTAGCCGTCGGAGAAACAACACAGACGGTGCGTTCAATGAAACTGGTGAACTACAGCCTCGTGGTGCATTTGAAGTTATTGTAAATGTCAGTTTCCCACCTGGTGGTTGTTTTTGTCGTTCAACAGCAATTTACTAGTGAAATAAGTTATTGTTATTGTTCTACATTATTATTAGTCATTTAATTTTGACCATATTAGCAACAAACAAGCCGTTCTTTAACGTCACCGACTGTTGTTAAGTACCCTTCTTTTTTCTTTTCTTTTTTTACTTTCTTAAAAAGTATCGGTTCAGGCACCGTTAATTATGAATGCGATTAATTTCGATTAATTAATCACAGAGTATGTAATTAATTAGATTACATTTTTTAATCGATTGACAGCCCTAGTCTTTATTCATCTCTTATTGTAGCTATGTTACTTTTGTTACTTTATACACTTATTGACTTGTCTTACTCTTACTTTACCTTGAATTCGACTGTGTATTCTGATTTTTATTAATAGATTAGTTATCAACTATAAAATAAACGGCAACTATTATCGGTTTGAGTCTAAAACTTCTCTGATTCCATCGTGTTTAATGTGGATATTGTTCTAGTCTCTTCTCTCCTCTGGGACAGTAATCTGAATATCTTCTAGTCTCTTCTCTCCTCTGGGACAGTAATCTGAATATCTTCTAGTCTCTCCTCTGGGACAGTAATCTGAATATCTTCTAGTATCTTCTCTCCTCTGGGACAGTAATCTGAATATCTTCTAGTCTCTTCTCTCCTCTGGGACAGTAATCTGAATATCTTCTAGTATCTTCTCTCCTCTGGGACAGTAATCTGAATATCTTCTAGTATCTTCTCTCCTCTGGGACAGTAATCTGAATATCTTCTAGTATCTTCTCTCCTCTGTGACAGTAATCTGAATATCTTCTAGTGTCTTCTCTCCTCTGGGACAGTAATCTGAATATCTTCTAGTCTCTTCTCTCCTCTGGGACAGTAATCTGAATATCTTCTAGTGTCTTCTCTCCTCTGGGACAGTAATCTGAATATCTTCTAGTCTCTTCTCTCCTCTGGGACAGTAATCTGAATATCTTCTAGTCTCTTCTCTCCTCTGGGACAGTAATCTGAATATCTTTTATTGATGCCGTAGCGAGTAGTATGAAAGGGCAAAAATCTGCATATGGAGGTTGGTCGGGGGGGTCAAACAACACAAAACTTTCCCCCAGGAGACCGGGGATCGTGTCCCGCATGTCACGTTTCCTGAAGTCAACCCTCACTTTCTTCTTTTCCTAAACCCAACCCGTCCGCTGTATACAGCGCTCAAAATGCGTGCAGTTAACACGCCACTTGGCTTTAGAAAAGTGGCGTGTATGTTTACGCAAAGACATGGTGTCACGTTGGATTAATGGACGATGAAAATCTTTGTTAGTTGCAGCTCTCGTGAACAGCCAACGTTCCTAAGTTCAGTGTCTGTGGCGGTTATTTTGTCAGCTTTGTGTTGATCCTCCAGCTGAGCAGAAAGTAGAGAAAGGCAGCTGGAGGAAGTGTCTGATAGCGAGTCAGATTACACAGATGGAGCAGAGAGTAGTCCAACACTCGGCTGTGCTACCAAACTTCATATAATGTTATCTCCATCTGGCCTTTATGCATAACTATAAAAACAGAAGGAAAAAGTGCTTTTTTTAAAGGCATGTTGTCCAATTTGACCCATTTTCAACAAGTTTCTGTATCAGAAATTTGGGTTTCTTTCAACCAAGTTGTCAAAAGTTATAACATGGATGGTTCCATACGACGCTAAAGTAAAAATAAATGATCAGTTCACTACTTTCATTGAATTTGGGCGTTTTATTCAATCTTATGGCAAGCAAAAAAAGTGACAAAGATGACGGAAAAAGCTTCAAAAAAAACGAAAAGCGCAGAAAGAATCGAACAACAACATCGACGAAGGTTTCAAAAACGTAGAGAAAAAAAAGCTTAAAAAACATCGGGAAAAGTTACAAAAGTGTTGAAAAAGACGACCAAAACATTGGAAAAAAGTTTCTAAATTTGAACCCCGAAAAACAACAAGTTGCATGGTCAACGGGAGGACAACACAAGGTTACGGCCCGGACACACCAACCATACGGCCGCCCGTCTCCAGAGCAGCTGCTCTGTATTGTTTCCCAGAAAATGAAAACCGGCAGCTGATTGGACGAACGCGTCATGTGGGTCTTTTTTCTCAGGAAATCCACAGCCAGACTGTCACGGTGGCTCGTTCAGAATCCGATCTCATATTGGACTAAAATAGTTCACCGTAACGTGTTCCTGAGAACATGTTAAGAGAGGAATAGGCCGTGCAGTCGCTGAATCTGTCTTCATTTCAGATCAACAAAGGTCAGGTTAACAGATCTTCATCAGATGTTGAGAGACTCATCAGCTCCCCATCTCCAGGTGAGTCCCGACTGACCTGTCTCCGACTGAACATGTCGGGTCGGCCCAAATGAAGGCCGACAGCTCCTCGGACGGACGACGGCACGGGACACACCGAACAGACTCGAGTCACCGACCTCGCCAGACGGTCCGACGGCCGATTATCGGCTCTGTGTGTCAGCGCCTTAAGACTGCTTGTATTGGCAAGAGAAGGCACTGCAGCCAGGACTTTTAAGGCCCTGACACACCAACCCAATAATTGGCTGTTGGACAGTCTGGCGAGGTCGTGACTCGAGTCTGTTCGGTGTGTTCCGTGCCGTCGTCAGTCGGAGGAGCCGTCGGCCTTCATTTTGGCTGATTTGGCATGTTGGGTCGGAGGGCGGATGTGACTGATTGGTGGAGTGCTAACCCAGAAATGACGAGCGGGATGAGTGACGAACGCCTCTCAAAATCTTTTTTTTTAAAGATAATTTTTAACAGCAGACGGCGCTAATCTGTATTGTCGCCCAACAATTGAAAACCGGAAATGACAAACGCGTCACGTGGGTCTGGCTTCTCTAGCCGACCATAATGGCGGCTCGTTCGAAATCCGATCTCGTATTGGACTAAAATAGTTCACCGTAACGTGTTCCTGAGAACATGTTAAGAGAGGAATAGGCCGTGCAGTCGCTGAATCTGTCTTCATTTCAGATCGACAAAGGCCAGTTTAAAAGATATTCGTGGGCGCCCATATATAGAGGTGTAGTCCTCGACGCGGCGGGCCCAGGTTTGACTCCGACCTACTGCATGTCATCCCCCCCTCTCTCTCCCCTTTCATGTCTTCAAATACCCAAAAAATTATCTTTAAAAAAAAAGATTTTGAGAGGCGTTCGTCACTCATCCCGCTCGTCATTTCTGGGTTAGCACTCCACCAATCAGTCACGTCCGCCCTCCGACCCAACATGCCAAATCAGCCAAAATGAAGGCCGACGGCTCCTCCGACTGACGACGGCACGGAACACACCGAACAGACTCGAGTCATGACCTCGCCAGACTGTCCAACAGCCGATTATTGGGTTGGTGTGTCAGGGCCTTAAAAGTCCTGGCTGCAGTGCCTTCTCTTGCCAATACAAGCAGTCTTAAGGCGCTGACACACAGAGCCGATAATCGGCCGTCGGACAGTCTGGCGAGGTCGGTGACTCAAGTCTGTTCGGTGTGTTCGGTGCGGTTATCCGTCCGAGGAGCCGTCGGCCTTCATTTGGGCCGACCCGACATGTTCAGTCGGAGACAGGTCAGTCGGGACTCACCCGGAGATGGGGAGCGGATGAGCCTCTCAAAATCTGATGAAGATCTGTTAACCTGACCTTTGTTGATCTGAAATGAAGACAGATTCAGCGACTGCACGGCCTATTTCTCTCTTAACATGTTCTCAGGAACACGTTACGGTGAACTATTTTAGTCCAATATGAGATCGGATTCTGAACGAGCCACCGTGACAGTCTGGCTGGGAATTTCCAGAGAAAAAAGACCCACATGACGTGTTCGTCCAATCAGCTGCCGGTTTTCATTTTCTGGGAAACAATACAGAGCAGCTGCTCTGGAGACGTATTACGAGCAGAGCGTACGTTCAAGGCAGCGTGGCCTCAGTGTGTTCTGAGGCACTTTTTGGACCTCGGGGACCCGACTGATCCGTCCGACTGGCTTCTCTGCCGACGGTCGGCCGTCTGGTTGGTGTGTCCGGGCCTTCAGAAGGACAGAACCAACAGGAGCAGTTAACGATGAAACAATCACTCCTGAACTAAACGATTAATCAGAGGTTGATGACTTCACACGCCTCTGTGATGAACGGCTTCAATTACACACCAGATGTCTCTGTGACAGCAGGGACACGAGTATCTCTCGGGAGGCCGGTTTGGTTTATTTACTCCAGCACCACCGAAAGTGCAGAACAACTTGTAGGAATCCCTTCGTTATTTTTTCATTTCTGTGTGAGATGAAGAGCATTGTAAGTCCCATTTCTTGAGAGTTTTGGGGTGGTTTTCCATAGATTGCATGTGGTGTTGGGGTGGTGGTAGCCTGATGGTCTATTAACCCTTCGACCATGCAACTTTCTTTTTTTTCTGGGTCAAAATTTCAAATTAAAACTTTTTTTTTTTTTGTCACTTTTTTCAAAAAATGTCGTCACTTTTTCCCGATTTTTTTGTCACTTTTTAAAAACATTTTTGGGGTTTTTTTCAAAATTTTTTATCACTTTTTTCCAACGTTCCAACGTTAACCCTCGTGTTGTCATTGACCATGCAACTTTCTTTTTTTTCTGGGTCAAAATTTCAAATTAAAACTTTTTTTGGTGACGTTTTTGTCACTTTTTAAAAAAAATGTCATCACTTTTTCCCGATTTTTTTTGTCACTTTTTTCAAAAAATGTCGTCACTTTTTCCCGATTTTTTTGTCACTTTTTTCAAAAAATGTCGTCACTTTTTCCCGATTTTTTTGTCACTTTTTTCTAAAAATGTCGTCACTTTTTCCCGATTTTTTTGTCACTTTTTTCAAAAAATGTCGTCACCTTTTCCCGATTTTTTTGTCACTTTTTTCAAAAAATGTCGTCACTTTTTCCCGATTTTTTTGTCACTTTTTTCAAAAAATGTCGTCACTTTTTCCCGATTTTTTTGTCACTTTTTTTCTAAAAATGTCGTCACTTTTTCCCGATTTTTTTGTCACTTTTTTCAAAAAATGTTGTCACCTTTTCCCGATTTTTTTGTCACTTTTTTCAAAAAATGTCGTCACTTTTTCCCGATTTTCTTGTCACTTTTTTCAAAAAATGTCGTCACTTTTTCCCGATTTTTTTGTCACTTTTTTCAAAAAATGTCGTCACTTTTTCCCGATTTTTTGGTCACTTTTTTCAAAAAATGTCGTCACTTTTTCCCGATTTTTTTGTCACTTTTTTCAAAAAATGTCGTCACTTTTTCCCGATTTTTTTGTCACTTTTTAAAAACATTTGTTTTTTTTTTCAAAATTTTTTAACACTTTCTTCCAACGTTCCAACGTTAACCCTCGTGTTGTCATTGACCATGCAACTTTCTTTTTTTTCTGGGTCAAAATTTCAAATTAAAACTTTTTTTGGTGACGTTTTTGTCACTTTTTTAAAAAAATGTCGTCACTTTTTCCCGATTTTTTTTGTCACTTTTTTCAAAAAATGTCGTCACTTTTTCCCGATTTTTTTGTCACTTTTTTCAAAAAATGTCGTCACTTTTTCCCGATTTTTTTGTCACTTTTTTCAAAAAATGTCGTCACTTTTTCCCGATTTTTTTGTCACTTTTTTCAAAAAATGTCGTCACTTTTTCCAGATTTTTTTTGTCACTTTTTTTGTCACTTTTTTGTCACTTTTTTCAAAAAATGTCATCACTTTTTCCCGATTTTTTTTGTCACTTTTTAAAAACTTTTTTTTCCATTTTTTTGTCACAAATTTCCAATGTTATTGTCGATGTTTTTAAAACATTTTAGTTTTTTTTCCAACATTTTTTATCACTTTTTTCCAACGTTCTGATCTTCTTTTTTTCAAACGCTATAACATTGAATAACACACCCAAATTCAATGAAAGTACTGAACTGATCATATATGTTTTTGGACAATTTGGTTGAAAGAAACTCAAATTTGACCCCGAAGACACAAGTTAAAATTCTCTGATGTCATCTTGTTAAATGTGAACATGTTCTAGTTTCTTCTCTCCTCTGACAGTTAACTGAATATCTTTGAGTTGTGGAGAACTCGGAGACCTTTTTGCCGTAGGCGGCAGGTGAGCAACTCTCATTTAACTGAATATACGCCATTTTGAGATCCAGTTATTGTTATATATCCATGGCTGAACATCAGTCTGTTATTGTCATTGTGAGCATGCTGTCACCAGCATTTAGCTCAAAGCTACGCTGTGCTACAGAGCCAACAGCGTGGCTGCAGACTTGAGTCTTGTTGAGCTGTCGGTCCCGCGTTACTCCCTGTTTTGTATCTGTTCTATATATCTGTGTTTGTTCCTGCACATCAGATTTTTACTTTAAAATGTGTACAGCTGCTGAACTTTGCTGCCCTGTAAAGCTCAGTTTATGTACAAGATGTCGGTCCTGACCTGCAACACACACACACACACACACACACACACACACACACACACACACACACACACACACACACACACACACACACACACACGTACACACCTCTCCCCTCTGTGGTTCTGTTGTCCCAACCAACACTTGCAGCATTATACCACGCAGCAGAAAAGAGCTGTTGTTTTCAGGCACGGTGACTATGCCTCTGTTTTCATTTCACACACACACACACACACACACACACACACACACACACACACACTGGTGTGGAGGATGCGGTTGCAGGCTTCTGTTTTTATTCAGCCACACATACACACATGGAGAGTGTCGAGGGAAATGACTTAATCACTCATGATTCTGGATGTAAGCAGGGCAGTGTTGAGCTGAGGTGTGTGTGTGTGTGTGTGTGTGTGTGTGTGTGTGTGTGTGTGTGTGTGTGTGTGTGTGTAGTGGGGTCAGGACTACACAGGTAGGGATTAGAAAACGAGTGATTTGTGCTTTGTCCCCTGCAGACTGGTCTCCCGTTGTGTCCCATGAATAGATGCTTGTCCACTCTCTCCTGTCTGTAAACACATCACAGTAATCAGATACACACACACACACACACGCACACACACACACACACACACACACACACACACACACACACACACACACACACATACACACACACACACACACACACACCACTCTCTCCTGTCTGTAAACACATCACAGTAATCAGCACCACTTATCTGCCACACACATTTCTTTCTTCCACACAAGACCTGACTTTTTAACAAAGCTGACACAAAGTCACAAAATGACACAAAGTTGAAGTTATTTTAAAAACCTAAAAGATTCTGGACTTTCGAGAAAACATTCAGTGCTGGGACCCCCAGAAGTGACGAAATGACTGATGGGGAAAAAACAATCTTTGAAATTGGTCCAATATTAAGCAAGACGAAAAACAAGCTGCAATGTAACTTGAATGGGCAATTGCGCACCTTCAGTTTGCATCTCTAAAAGTTCTGTTGTTGCCGCTGACAGACTCAGATTATTATTCTAAGTGTCTGACAACATTATGAAAGGATCCCTACAGAGATAGACCTTTCAGTTAAAGAGGAAGATCCTTTTAGTTTAACATGGAACAGCCCTGAAAGCCCAGAACTTTTATCATCAACACTAAAGAAGGATTTAGTTTTTGTCGGATTGTCGTCACTGCTGTTTCCATTGTGTGGAAGATCAGGAGTCAGCAAATACCTGATTCAACAGCACACAATGGACGGGGATCGTGTGTGTGTGTGTGTGCGTGTGTGTGCGTGTGTGTGTGCTTGTTTTACTATATTCGTGGGGTCCAAAAACCGGGGAATACAGTATACTTGTGGGGTCTGCACAGCCTTGTGGGCCCAAAATGCTGGACCCCACAAGGTTAAAGGTCTGTTTGAGGGTTAAGACTTGGTTTTAGGATTAGGGTTAGAATTAGGTTATGGTTAGGGTGAGGGTAAGGGTTAAGGTTAGGCATCTAGTGGTGATGGTTAAGGTTAGGGTAAGGGGCTAGGGAATGCATTATGTCAATGGCGGGTCCCCACAAAGATAGTGAGACGCACTATGTGTGTGTGTGTGTGTGTGTGTGTGTGTGTCTGTGTTACACACGGCGGTCTCTGTAGTTTTATCATGCGTATAACACATTTGTGTGTTGTGGGTTGTTTGTAAGGGATTATTTTGTTCTTTGGTATGTTCCTTTGAATGATTTTTCCTGTGAAAAGCTCACAATGTTTTAAATATCAAACATTAACGGTTCAGCTGCTTGAATTCACAACATTGCAAATGGATTCCATTGGCCAGTTCTGCAGTTGGTAGAAAGTACCGAAAACATCCATTTCAACTTCTCAAACAGCCTGATACTAAATATAATATATCAAATTAGATATTAAATCAAAAACCAACTTGATTTCAACAATCGAAAACAGAAGCAGGATCAGAGATTCCCCCAGTATTTTTTCTCTCACCAC
>CM042315.1:2637748-2640248 GCA_023566125.1 Zingel zingel
GAAGCAACATGTGGGAAAAAAGAACTATGAACTAGTTCAAAATGTTGACGTATGAACTGAACTAGTTCATTTTAAAATTTGTGAACTGAACTTTGAACTAGTTCACATAGAAAGTGAACTTTCCCAACACTGCGCTCTGGTTGTTTACATTTCTTTAAACCAATCACAGCGGTCTTGGGCGGCGCTAAGTGACGGTGGCTCTGCTAAATAGTCTCAGGAAGGAACTTGTTTTGGTGGAACGTTTGCACCCTGCAAAAGAAAACGCCACATACAATATTAAATGACGTTAATTGTTGACACAATACAGTAACGTGAGATATTTAAATGAGCTGATACATGGTTACACCTCATTGGCTCTTACCAGTGTATCTCCGTGTGTACTTCGTCCACAGCAATCCCACCAATCAGTCCCAAACGACCAAGTTAGAGAGGAAACGCCCTAAACATATTCTTTATAAATATTTACAATCATTCCCTGAAAGAACCGAGCAGGTCTGACTTGTTGCACCGTCCAAATGTTCTTCAGAACTTGACATTTTCAACATGTAGCTCGCTAGCTCGAAGTTTGAAGCAAACAGGGTTTGAGAACTACCCTGGAAATCCAGAGTTCTGGCGAGAGCACAATTTGAATTAGCTCAGCGAGTCACTCTGGCATTCAGTAATGATGCTCATTAACTATGCCCTTGTAGCTGAGCTGCACCAATCACATCGCTGTATCTGATGTAGGCGGGCCAGAGGCGAGCTAAACAGATGACAACAGCGCTGCAACGTCCAAGTCATTAGTAAACATTGCAAGATGGCTACGGATGAACACCAGTTGTTTGAAACGGCTTTGGCGCTACAATGAACGAGTTAGACTTGGCTTTTCATCTAAAAGAGGAACAGAAGACAGCGCTCAAATGGTTCCTTTGCAAGAAGGACGTTTTTGCTGTTTTGACGACCACATACGGCAAGAGTTGAATCTACCAGTTAGCTCCTCTGGTAGCTAAGAGTCTAATCTACCAGTTAGCTCCTCTGGTAGCTAAGAGTCTAATCTACCAGTTAGCTCCTCTGGTAGCTAAGAGTTTAATCTACCAGTTAGCTCCTCTGGTAGCTAAGAGTCTAATCTACCAGTTAGCTCCGCTGGTAGCTAAGAGTCTTATCTACCAGTTAGCTCCTCTGGTAGCTAAGAGTCTAATCTACCAGTTAGCTCCTCTGGTAGCTAAGAGTCTAATCTACCAGTTAGCTCTGCTGGTAGCTAAGAGTCTAATCTCCCAGTTAGCTCCTCTGGTAGCTAAGCGTCTAATCTCCCAGTTAGCTCTGCTGGTAGCTAAGAGTCTAATCGCCCAGTTAGCTCCTCTGGTAGCTAAGCGTCTAATCTCCCAGTTAGCTCTGCTGGTAGCTAAGAGATTAATCTACCAGTTAGCTCTGCTGGTAGCTAAGAGTCTAATCTCCCAGTTAGCTCTGCTGGTAGCTAAGAGATTAATCTACCAGTTAGCTCTGCTGGTAGCTAAGAGTCTAATCTCCCAGTTAGCTCTGCTGGTAGCTAAGAGTCTAATCTCCCAGTTAGCTCCGCTGGTAGCTAAGCATATGGGGCTGTATTGTTGTGATTGGTCGTAGTGTTATCCAATTGCGTGCAGTGAGATTTTCAAATGCATGCTTGGTGCCGCCCCTCGAGTTGGGCCATTTTCATTACTCAGTGTCAGATCCTTAATCTTTCGGATTTGGGTCTGGATTTCCAGGCTATTTGAGAACAGCGACACACAGAGAAGAGAGGCTGAAATCCTAGTATTCTAATTGGATCGAAGCTCGCTGATTAGCAACAGGCTGCACTTTGGGGGCCATAAATAAGTTTCCAGTTGGGACTTAAACGGTCTGCACTCTGATCTTCAAAAAAAAGAGAGGGTGCCGCTTCCTGAGTCCAGAACCAGATGGATTTTTCCGTCTCTGTTTCTCTGCAGGCCCGAGTGCTGTTTCCAGTCGTTTAAATGTTTGGATGCAGAAGCTGCTTCCGCCAAGTTCCAGCTGGATTTGGGCTTCAGGATGCTCTCAAGTGGCCGAGCAGATCTGGTCCATCAGGCCACACAGCTTCTGGGAGCCGAGGGGGTTAACACCATGGACGACCAGGTGAGGGCTACAGCTACACTACTACATTTCATTTTAAGCGGCGTTTTGAGGCAAAAACGATCTCCGTCCACACAAGAGTTTTAGCTGCGTAGATAACTAATCTGTGTCCATAGTAGGGATGCACCGAATCCAGATTTTTGGGGTTCAGCCAAATACCAAATCCAGTGGTTAAGATTCTGCTTAATCCTCCTCCCATCCTCAGTCCATGAACTCAGTCAACACATTAATGAAGTCAGCAGGGACTGTCCTTCCTTTGCCGTACCTGAAGTTACTGCATTCTGGCTGCTGTCTGTAGATTCCTTCATCACAACTCGTATTCTTCCAGATGTTTGATACCAGATGTTGTAACAGCGGTGATGTTGTGTATTGTTTAGGGTCCTCGCCACCACCAGAC
>CM042315.1:2647748-2710248 GCA_023566125.1 Zingel zingel
AAGCTCAGTTGGAGGCTGCTCAGTAACGCTCAGCCATCACCGGAAAAGAGCTTCTAATGTCCTTCACTGGTCTCCGTCCAGAGACACGGGGTGTTGGTCCATTATATATATGTCAATGTTCAGAATACGATCTCATATTGTAAGATAGTTCACCGTAACGTGTTCCTGAGAACATGTTAAGAGAGAAACAGGCCGTGCAGTTGCTGAATCTGTCTTCATTTCAGATCAACAAAGGTCATTTTAAAAGATTTTTTCAGATTTTGAGAGACTCTAGTCACGCTCATCCCGCTCCCCGTGTCCGGCTCTCCACCAATCAGATGGCTCATTTGAGTCCGACTGCCAGCAGTGCCCGCCCCGCCAATTTTACATGTCAAATCGGCCAAAATGAAGGCCGACGGCCCCTCGGACGGACGACGGCACGGATCACACCGAACAGACTCGAGTCACCGACCTCGCCAGACTGTCCAACGGCCAATTATCGGCTCTGTGTGTCCGGGCCTTTAAGACAGTTGTTGAATGAAGCAGGTCAGTGTAAATGATGTGTGATGGTGTGTTGTCATCCTGTTGCCAGCTGCTGTTGGAGGCCGGAGCAGATGTGGAGGGAGGAGCCCAGCTGGATGCTCAGCAGAGCTCAGCCGAGACGCCACTCCAGCTGGCGGCTGCTGCAGGTGTGTTGGTGGGGAAGACCTCCGTGGGTTTGCTCCATAGAAATAAATCACAGACTTTGACAACACACGGACAGACTCTGTACTGCAGTCAAACAAAACTACGGAGCAGGGGTCGGCAACCTTTTTAATATAAAGTGCCATTTTAACGTTATTTTTTTCCCATTTGCGTCACATTCACATTCTGTGAAAAAGGCAGTGAGTACTAGCCAATTAGAGACAGAGTAGGGCGGGTCTTCGTGCAATTCGGATGGGGAAAAAGTCAATCAAACTACTGGCTGTTCTCCTGCCAATGGCTGTGAATGAGGCCATTTGACATGCGGATTTGAACATTTCCGAAAAACTCTCTTGCGCACTTATTGCTAGTGTGCCATTGGTTGAGCTACCGCGTGCCAATGGTGGCACCCATGCCTAAAGTTGCTAACTCCTGCTATAGAGAATATTTACATGCTCATTGTTTAAGCAAAATGTGTTCATTTATTGCTTTCTGATACTGGGAAAGTCTGATAACAGCTTATCGCCCAATGTTTTACACCTGCTTAAAGTGCTCATATTATGAAAAAATCACTTTTTCTGGGATTTCGGGGATTATTTTGTGTCTCTGGTGCTTCATACAAACTTTGAAAACAACCATCCATGCTGTTCTGAGTGAGATCCGGTGTCTGAATGTGTCCTGCCTTCAGTCTCCGGGTGAGCTGGTCAACATCTGCACGGCTTTCTACGTCACTAGCCGAGACGAGGGGCCTAGGGGGCTAACCGTTAGCATGCTAGCTCGCTCTCAATGGAAAAACACTGCTACAACACACACTAGTTCACCCTAATCTCCAAAAGAACTACTTCCATGTCCCTGTTCTGCAGGTATTCCACGTAAAGTTGGAAGTGAGTCCTCGTTTAGAAGAAGTCTCCCGGCTAATCCTGCCTTGTACTACTGAAGTTGGAGAAACAGCTAGCTAGCTCATGTAGTCCTTACCTAGCTACTGAGCATGTGGTCTTACCTAGCTACTGAGCATGTGATCTTACCTAGCTACTGAGCATGTGGTCTTACCTAGCTACTGAGCATGTGGTCTTACCTAGCTACTGAGCATGTGATCTTACCTAGCTACCGAGCATGTGGTCTTAACTAGCTACCGAGCATGTGGTCTTACCTAGCTACTGAGCATGTGGTCTTAACTAGCTACCGAGCATGTGATCTTACCTAGCTACTGAGCATGTGGTCTTACCTAGCTACTGAGCATGTGGTCTTACCTAGCTACTGAGCATGTGGTCTTACCTAGCTACTGAGCATGTGGTCTTACCTAGCTACTGAGCATGTGGTCTTACCTAGCTACCGAGCATGTGGTCTTACCTAGCTACTGAGCATGTGGTCTTACCTAGCTACCGAGCATGTGGTCTTACCTAGCTACTGAGCATGTGGTCTTACCTAGCTGAGCATGTGGTCTTACCTAGCTACTGAGCATGTGCGACTGCCAACAAAGATGTTCCAGCAGTGAGAGGTCTCACTCTGGAGCTAAAACAGAGACCTGAACACAGGGTGAAAAGAGGAGCTGCAGCAATGAGCAGTACAACAACAATATGGTGAAAATTAAACCATGTAAACCTAATCTGATACAACCTCAAAATACAATCATGAACCTGAAAATGAGCAGAATATGAGCACTTTAAATTAATATTTAGAAGAATTGAAACGTGTTTTGGTACACGGTGGTTGGTAGTCCTCCAGTTAGTTGCATATGACAATGTTAGATGGTTTATTATTATGTTGTAACAAGAGATATCTCACGATTACACGTATCGGATCGGCATTTTTATACTGATCGACAGTCACCCTTATCCCCATTTATTGAAATTTTATTGAAATTAATTGAACAAGTTTCTGGTACAGGGTATATAATCCTCTATTCCAGACTCAAGCAACACAAAACAAATATAAAACACATTAATATCATGATTGAAATGTTCTAACAATTCATAAATAAGTTACATTAATTACTGACAAGCTTTCTAATCATACATTACACCTTTTGACAGGCAAAATGCATCCAACCTATTCTTAAAAGAATGAATAGAAGGGGAACGCACAACTTCTTCTGGAAGCTCGTTTCATGACTTTGAAAATATTCCTTCTCTTTTCAGACCGGCATGTTCTAAGGGTCTCATACCTACTGCTCCAAAACTGAAAGATAGCCTCAACTGTTACATCATATATTCCCTGTACAAGCTTATACACCTGACTCATATCACCTCTGTATCTCCTAAATATGAGAGGCGGTAAATTTCAGCTGAGCACAATTTGCGGCAGAACGTGAACTTGCAAGTAACTTGGCATTACTCGTTAACATGGCTAAAATGTCAGCAGTGTGGACGACTTATTTTTAACCTAGCAAGTCAAAACAGTCCAACATCCACTTGCATTTAAAAACTAAGCATGCAACGGCATACGGCGAGTTCACTGTGAGTTTGACAGAAATGCTAGCTGCACTAAGTTTAATGTATTAAGCTGAAGATATCTTTTAGTTACTTTGTCTTGTGGTATCTGAACAGTTCATAACTTTATATACATTTGTACTTAAGATTATTTGTAAGGGATTCCTTTGATCCTTACCCTACTTCTACTGAAACATCTGGAAACTGTTAACATGAGCAGAAGAGCCCTCTTGGACAGAAGAGCCCTTATTTGGAGATGAGCCAGATAAGAAGGTATCATTGGTCAGTTCTGACCCAATCATGTCAATGCAATGCACAGAATATATACCATATGCACACAAAGAAAAGGCAGAACGATTTATTGGAAGAATTGGGTTGGTTGTTCTCCAAACTCTCTGCAGGAGTTGGTTAAAAAGGATGCTGAAAATCTTGAATTGTAGTAAATCCTTTTATAATCAAGAACAGTGTCGGCGGATTCCTCTTCATACAGCATCACAGCATTACTATTAAAAGTCACCACAGTCTACTTAGTTATTTTTGTAAACAAAAGTGTGCAGCTCTGTTATCTTGGCAAATACAAGGAATGCATCAGGACTTGGTATCAGCAAATATTCAATATTTTGGAAATTGGATCGTGATCGCGGGGGGAAAAAGCTGATCGGGACATCCCTAGTTGTAACCCATTACTTTCACCAAAACAATGACATGGATCTTTGCTCAAAGTATGCTTCAGTTTGCCTACATTTTGATTTGTTCTATTGAAATAATAGTACATGTACGTGCAACACAGACAGGTGCATGTTGAGGTACAGATGATGCCTCTCTCTCTCTCTCTCTTGAATAAATCCAACACAATCTTCTCAGGTTACTACGAGATGGTGAGCTTGCTCCTCACCCATGGAGCAGACCCTCTGCTCAGAGTGCATCATGGGAATTCACTGACATCACCGCTGTATGAGGACATGAACTGCTTCAGCTATGCAGCAGCACACGGACACAGGTGAGACATTCATCCAGACATTTAGAGCAGTAGAATCATAAAAAAAAGCTGCCGTTTCAGAAATAAAAGTAATGAGAAGAAACCCCTTCAGGTGAAGAGTTGATCCAGTTATATCGCAGACATTTAAGGAAGGTTTGACTAACTATGACGGTTGCATTAAATACAAAATTCTTCAGCACACGCAGGTACTGCTATACTGAATATCCCAGGATCCCACAGGTATCTTTCCCGGGAAATATCAACAAACTTTTCCCCACCAAATTGAACATATATATGCCGATTAATTAAATGTTTGAGCGCTGCCTGGGAGGAGACGGGCAGCATTTGTGGACAAGATGACAGAAGTTACAGACCGAGCCGAAGCTCGTCAAAGCATAGTGCCGGAAGGGCAGAAAATTGGCGTATCTACTAGGGATGCACCGAATCCAGACTTTTGGGGTTCAGCCGAATACCGAATCCACTGGTTAAGATTCTGCCGAAACCAAATACATAACCCTACTCCCAGTTTTTAGCTGGGACTGTCCTTGCTTTGCCGTACCTGAAGTTACTGCATTCTGGCTGCTGTCTGTAGATTCCTTCATCACAACTCGTATTCTTCCAGATGTTTGATACCAGATGTTGTAACAGCGGTGATGTTGTGTGAAAGAAAACACACAAAGCCTCACCGGTCCTCTCTCTCTCTTCTACAGGAACATCCTGAGGAGGCTGCTGCTTCAGCCGCAGCACAGGAAGGAAGACATCCTCTCTCTGGAGGAGATCCTGGCGGAAGGAGTGGAGGACGAAGAGGAGGAGGAGGAGGAGGAAGAAGAGGACCAGGAAGCTCCAGCTCCGGACTCCCTGAGCCCTGTTCCCCGGCTGTGTAAAGCCAGGATGAAAGCCCTGCAGCAGGCGGCCTACTACAGCGCCGAGCACGGCTACCTGGACGTTACCATGGAGATCAGAGACATGGGTGAGCTCGTGATGACTCATCAACATTTCTGTTTGGACTCAGGATGCACCGAAATGAAAAGTCTTGGCCAAATACCAAACATGGTTTCTTTGCATTTTTCCCAAAATATTTTCTTTTTTTTTACTATCTTGTCTTGCTTTTCAACAAAAAAAAATAATCATTTAACAAACTACAATTTTTAAAAATATTTATTTAATACTGAACTTTTTTTTTTAACATTCCAGCAGAAACTATACCAACAAAGCACAATATAACTTACATTTTTTCGGTGCTATTTTCAGCCAAATAATTTCGGCTGCCGAACATACAGTGCATCCAGTAGTTTGGATGTGTGCAGGAGTTAGTTCTCCGTTTGTCTCTAATTAGCCAGTCCCTCCAGAAAAACGTGATTATACCATCCCATAATTCAACGCATAATCAGCCAAAGTCCCCATATTTCAAATACGCCGCACTTTCGCCGCATAAATTGCCGATTTCCGCACAAAATATGCATAATCTCCGCATTTTTGTTGCAAAAAAGTCACATATATATTAGCAGAAAGTTGAAAAATGTTGCGTTTACTTCACACCCTGTTGCCATGGGAACGTTATGAAGTGACGTCATGAAATGACGTCGTGAAGTGACGTTATGAAGGGACGTTATGAAGTGACGTTATAAAGGGACGTTATGAAGGGACGTTATGAAGCGACGTTATGAAGTGATGTTATGAAGTGACGTTATGAAGTGACGTTATGAAGTGACGTTATGAAGTGACGTTTTTTTTTGGTGTATTTGATACAGATCATGCACATTTATGAACATTGTTGTATAAAAACCATGTAAATATGCCAGAATTAGTTAAAATAACTACTTTCCATCTGCAGTCCCTAGGCAGGTGACGTGATGAAGTGACGTGATGAAGTGACGTGATGAAGTGACGTTAAGAAGTGATGTTATGAAGGGACGTTATGAAGTGATGTTATGAAATGACGTTATGAAGTGACGTTATGAAGTGACGTTAAGAAGGGACGTTAAGAAGGGACGTTATGAAGTGACGTTAAGAAGTGACGTTAAGAAGTGACGTTAAGAAGTGACGTTATGAAGTGACGTTATGAAGTGACGTTATGAAGTGACGTTAAGAAGTGACGTTAAGAAGTGACGTTATGAAGTGACGTCGTGAAGTGACGTTAAGAAGTGACGTTATGAAGTGACGTTATGAAGTGACGTTATGAAGTGACGTTATGAAGGGACGTTATGAAGTGACGTTATGAAGGGACGTTATGAAGTGACGTTATGAAGGGACGTTATGAAGTGACGGAGACAACCAGCAGTCATACAGCGCTCATTCACTATACAGTAAAAGATACACACACACACACATATATATATATATATATATATATATATATATATATATATATATATATATATATATATTTATATATGTGTGTATATATATATATATATATATATATATATATATATATATATATATATATATATATATATATATAATAGTGACATTGACAAAACAAACAAGCAAAACAAACAGAAATACATGATGCATGATACATGACAAAGACGTTATTCATCCACCTCGATACTGCATTCGATTTACCAGTGAATGTGTCTGGGTAAAGAAATATTCTTTCTAACTGTTGAACTGATCGGTCAAAATTCTTATTGTCGCTTAACGGTTAAACGTTTCATCAGTAACACAAAGTCACAAAGAAACGCAGTGTGCACGCATTTCATTTCCAAAATGCAAAACAACAACACCTTTCTCACAGCTTATTCTCCAGCGTGTGCAGCTGTAAGAGCTGCTGTGGTGTGTCTCTAAGGAGCAGTATATTGTTCCGTATGTCACTGATCACCAAAGGATGCTGTAGTCATCCCGTTTTTAACGTAGCACTTCATATTGATATTCTAAGAGCTGCGTTGTTCCCCCGTCCTGCTGTGTCCAGGTGTTCCCTGGAGGCTCCACATCTGGCTGGAGTCTCTCCACAGAGCCCAGCAGCTGTGCCGGGACAGAGTCACGGTCTCCCTCCTCACAGAGTTCCCGTCTATCGGGACGGAAGACTACAGCCCCGAGCTCCTCTCCACTGGCATCCCGTTCATGTTCAGCATGCTGGAAACCAGCAAGGTACGGCTGCTTTTTTGACTAGGCTAAATAAGCCACATTTTTAACAAACTATCTACTATTTTCAACATCCTAGGTCATAGTTTTGACCTTAAGCAAAACATTATTTTATCTCATGTATTGTTTTTTTGTTCACTGTAGAAACGCATTTGAGCCATGATTGCATTAAGAGAACGATTTGAGCAGAAGAGGACCGTAAAGTGCTCTGATATTGGCAAATTTGCGTTTCTAGGATGGAGAAGGAATGTCCCACCCTTATCCACCTCTGATTGGCTGGTACCCGCTGCCTTCGTTTGTTGGATTGGTTAGGTTTAGGCATGAGGAAGGAGATTGGTTAATGTTAGGGTGAGAATACCAGAGTAAGCCAGTCGGAGGCAGGGTAGGGCATAGGGCTGGGCGATATGGAGAAAATCAAATATCACGATACACCTCGATGTCGATATTGCGGCGATATTGTAAGGTTGACGATTGGTGCTTTCACAAAATATCTTCCACATTTAGATGTTAGATAAATAACCATCATAATGTGGATATAATGAGTAAGTGGTTAAAGGCAAATAACAGAACAGCTAGAAAGGTCTGGTAAAGTCAGGAAATTACGTCACTTTACTGTAACGCAGCCTTTGAAACCAGGAAAAGACCAAACTTTCCATGTAATGATATTACAATTCTTCAAAATCTAAGACGATATCTAGTCTCATATCACGATATCGATATAATATTGAATTATTGCCCAGCCCTAGTAGGGCGGGACATGGCTTCGCCCTCCTAGGAAACATAAAGTCTCCTCCGGTTGTGTTTGTGACGGAGCTTCTGCCTCTGACCTGCGGGGGGAAACACAGCCTTCGGTTTTTAACATGTTATAGATTAAATACACAACATACTGTACTAATATCACTTCTGATTGGGCCCACAGCTCCGTGCTGAGGTAGGCGGCCTCACCGGCGACTCAGAACAACCTGTTTCACAGCCTGAATATGCAAACTTTTCTGGTTTTGGGGGAATTTCTGAGTCTCAAAGTCGGCGAATCTGCCAAATTCTGCTTTGAGTGTCGCGTGTTTGAGAAAAAGTTTTCTTGGCTTTTTGGTTTGGTGAACAACTAGGTGAGCTAACAATGTAGCGTGAACCTAAACTGATGATTGATGAGGGCCGGATCAAAATTTGCGTAGCAGCAGTGGCAGCAAAAACTGTCCTGTCCTGTTAGTAGTGTCCTGAGGAGTGTCCCGGGACAGTCGGACACTGTCCTGTGACTCCCAAGACAGTGTCTGACTGTACCGGGACAGTCATGGGAGTCATAGGACAGTGTCTGGGAGTCACAGGACAATGTACAGGACAGTGTCTGACTGTCCCAGGACAGTCATGTGAGTCATAGGACAGTGTCTGGGAGTCACAGGACAGTGTACAGGACAGTGTCTGACTGTCACGGGACAGTCAAGGGAGTCACAGGACAGTGTCTGGGAGTCACAGGACAGTGTAGAGGACAGTGTCTGACTATCCCAGGACAGTCATGGGAGTCATAAGACAGTGTCTGACTGTCCCGGGACAGTCATGGGAGTCGCAGGACAGTGTACAGGACAGTGTCTGACAGTCATGGGAGTCACAGGACAGTGTAGAGGACAGTGTCTGACTGTCCCAGGACAGTCATGGGAGTCATAGGACAGTGTCTGACTGTCCCGGGGCAGTCATGGGAGTCACAGGACAGTGTATAGGACAGTGTCTGACAGTCATGGGAGTCACAGGACAGTGTCTGACTGTCCCGGGACAGTCATGGGAGTCACAGGACAGTCATGGGAGTCATAGGACAGTGTCTGACTGTCCTGGGACAGTCATGGGAGTCACAGGACAGTGTAAAGGACAGTGTCTGACTGTCCCGGGACAGTCATGGGACTCATAGGACAGTGTCAGGGAGCCACAGGACAGTGTACAGGACAGTGTCTGACTGTCCCCAGACAGTCATGGGAGCCACAGGACAGTGTCTGGGAGCCACAGGACAGTGTAGAGGACAGTGTCTGACTGTCCCGACTGGCCTTGAGTTTGACACGTGTGCCTTAGGACCTTTTAAAGGATTGTTCCAGGCCTGTTCAACATGACGACATGCCACCTGTCTGGATTGTCATGCTGTGTTTTCCTCTGCAGGACTACGTGGTAACCAAGCGGCTGGCGTCCGTGTTCTCTCACCTCTACGGCGACGCTCCCGTCCCGGCCGTCCCGCCCATGGACGTCACTCTGTCCACACAGCTGGGTAACGCATCACCGCCGCCGCGCGACAACTCACCCTTTTCTACATCCGACAAACACTTGAAGGATTTCACGGCCGTCTCTCTGTCCTCAGACACTCACTTCCTGAACAACCGTGAGATGTCGGATGTGACGTTCATGGTGGACGGGCGTCCCTTCTTCGCCCACCGCGTGCTGCTGATGTCCGCTTCTGAACGGTCGGTCCTCTGACTTGATAAGTTCAATCATCCCTGCTGTTCTTGTCTGCCTAAATTACTGAGTTATTTTTGTTGTGATTAACAAAGTGTAATTTGTATTTTTAAACAACAACTTCCTCCCCCTTTGTCATCACCACCCACCCAGACATAAATCAAGATAATAATAATAATAATCAGATAATCATCCATAGATTAATCAACAATGAAAATACTTGTTAGTTGCAGCCCTAGATCTAATAACAAACAATGTATATTATAAAGAAACTGGGACAAAATGGGCTCCATTTCTATAAGTCATCAGAAATATCATTTTCAAAATCAAACTACCAAGATTCCCCTGTATCTGTCTTCGCTGCTAACGTTTGCTAACACAACATATCAGCCACACATTACGCTGGGCTTCCACAGGCAGCGTGTCTTCAACTTTTGGTATCAGTTTACATCTGGCCTAACACAACTGTTTGGTACGGTTTCTACTCCGGGCACACACTTTGTCATTTAGTTTGAATAACGTCATATTACATGCAAAATAATAGTTGTCATTGCTACAGTGCTAACGTTACTACAATGCTACTACTACTAACACACACACACACACACACATATATATATATATATATATATATATATATATATATATATATATATATATATATATTATCTATCTATCTATCTATCTATCTATCTATCTATCTATCTATCTATCTATCTATATATATATATATATATATATATATATATAGATATATATATCTATAGATATATAGATGTATATATATATATATATATATATATATATATCTATCTATCTATCTATCTATCTATCTATCTATATATAGATAGATAGATATATAGATGTATATTTATATACAGTCATGTGAAAAAATTAGGACACCCATGCTAAAGTTGACTAAAAAGAGGAATAAAAAAAAATTGATCTTAATGCCTTAATTAAAAAAATGAGGAAAAATCCAATCTTTAAGGACGCCAATTTTGTTTGTGAATGAATAATGTATCGTCAATAAATAAATGTTCTTCCTTAAATACAGGGGGCATAAGTCAGTCCACCCCTATGTTAGATTCCCATAGAGGCAGGCAGACTTTTATTTTGAAAGGCCAGTTATTTCATGGATCACATCCCCTTCACCATACCCCCCCATCATCACATCCCCTTCACCATACCCCCCCATCATCACATCCCCTTCACCATACCCCCCCATCATCACATCCCCTTCACCATACCCCCACATCATCACATCCTCTTCACCATACCCCCCCATCATCACATCCCCTTCACCATACCCCCACATCATCACATCCCCTTCACCATACCCCCACATCATCACATCCCCTTCACCATACCCCCACATCATCACATCCCCTTCACCATACCCCCACATCATCACATCCCCTTCACCATACCCCCACATCATCACATCCCCTTCACCATACCCCCCATCATCACATCCCCTTCACCATACCCCCACATCATCACATCCCCTTCACCATACCCCCACATCATCACATCCCCTTCACCATACTTAGAGATTGGCATGGGGTACTTTCTCAATGCAAATCAAACCAGCTGTTAGGCTAACTGAACTAAAGCCATGCCAGTCTCTAGGTATGGTGAAGGGGATGTGATGATGGGGGGGTATGGTGAAGGGGATGTGATGATGGGGGGGTATGGTGAAGGGGATGTGATGATGGGGGGGTATGGTGAAGGGGATGTGATGATGTGGGGGTATGGTGAAGGGGATGTGATGATGTGGGGGTATGGTGAAGGGGATGTGATGATGTGGGGGTATGGTGAAGGGGATGTGATGATGGGGGGGTATGGTGAAGGGGATGTGATGATGGGGGGTATGGTGAAGGGTCTTGTTTAATTAAGGCATGAGGAGACATCGGCCCAAACAATCCAACATGTTGGATATCCCCGATTTGAGATGGGAGCGGTCCCGACGTCCTTCCGAGCAGACGAGAGCAGTCTTAACACACCGCACACGGCAGGAATATCTGATCAGATTATTCTACGATCATCGGAGCATCCTTAAGATTGTCGGAAGGGGGGAATCGGGGCTAAAGTCGGCCTAATTATCCTGCTGTGGGAACCAGGCTTAAGTCAACTTTAGCATGGGTTCATAAACTTATGAGCACCAATATTGCTCCTTCATTATTTATTTTTACATATTCTAATTTGGGTATTGTTTGATAAAATAAAGATTATAATTATAATAATAATAATAATAATAATCAAACTCTGAAGTTCTGATGTGTTTTTGTCGTGTCAGGTTTCGACAGATGCTCTGCGACTCCCCCGACAACATCATCCACGTCAGTCACATGACCTACAGCAGCTTCCAGGTGGGACACTAAGGCATGGATACCCGAATCGAGTCCGACGGGTCCTGACGGGCCGGGCCGGGTTCGGACAGATATTTAGAAATGATGGTCGGGTTCGGGTCGGGCTCGGTCACATCAGCGCGATAAGGCATTTGTTGTAAAATGGTGCTGCGGCTCCTTTAAGAGAGCTCAGTGTGTGTATGTATGTGTGTGTGTGTGTGTGTGTGTGTGTGTGTGTGTGTGTGTGTGTGTGTGTGTGTGTGTGTGTGTAAAGTGGGCAGAAGAGAGAGAGAGAAAGAGGAAGCAGACGTGTAGATGCGACCGGAGCAGAGTTGGTGGAATAAGTTTAAGTTTTGTAGCCAACTGTGTGTGTGTGTGTGTGTGTGTGTGTGTGTGTGTGTGGTGTGTGTCTGTGTGTGTGTGTGTGTGTGTGTGTGTGTGTGTGTGTCTGTGTGTGTGTGTGTGTGTGTGGTGTGTGTGTGTGGTGTGTGAGGTGTGTGTGTGTGTGTGTGTGTGTGTGTATGTATGTATGTGTGTGTGTGTGTGTGTGTGTGTGTGTGTGTGTGTGTGTGTGTGTGTGTGTGTGTGTGTGGTGTCTGAGATAATCTCCAGACTGAAAGCCAAGTTCATTCATCATCTCACCATAACAGGATATAACCCTAACGTTATATAACGTCGGCCCTGGAGGTAACCAGTCTCCTGGTGTTCTGATCACGGTCGGGATCGAACCGATCAAGAAAGGTTAACACGTTGAACATTTTGAATTAAACAGATTATTAACGTGCGCTTGTTGCCCCGTGTGCGCTGATGACCTCACCTGTTGACATTTCTGAATGCCTTCCTACAGCTGCTTAATGAAAGCTTTCCACACAAACAAACGTACATGTGTCATTATATGAGAAAATAATGAGATTTTAACTGTGTCGGGCTCGGACACAAATATCTTAACGCCTGTCGGGCTCGTGTCGGGTTCGGTCACGGCTCTGTCGGACGCGGGCCGTGCTCTAACACGCTCGCCGTCCGTGTCCGGGTGTGAACGGGACGGAGGGCTGTTTGACTGAAGTGTGTTTTATTCTGCAGATGATGATGGAGTCTCTGTACTGCGGAGGAACGGAGGGGCTCGCCGTCTCGCCCTCTGAAGCCCTGAAGGTGAACACCACTCAGCTGTAGTCTTTGGACAAAGAGGCGAGATTTGCTGAAATCTGTCACGATAAGATTTCGATTCAATTCAGGGGCCTGCGATCGATATGAGAGGATATCATTAATGCCCATTTAACGAGGGCTGCACCATATGAGGAATAATGTTATTAGTTGTGATTAGAGGTCGATGCCGATGCCGATATGTGCTTGTTTTTAAACCTCTATTTGAAAGATCAAATGTAACACTAATAATTACTTAAGCTAATGTAAACACATATATTCTATAAATAATGTAAAAAAATAAATTAAATAGACGAAACAGGTAAGAAGAAACTAAACTTTGTCAAATAAATTAAAAAAATCGGCTGATTAAATAAAGAAATAAAGTGCAGTTTCCTGCTGGATCTTTTCTTTTGTATTCAATGTTCAATTAGTTCAATAAAAGAAAGTTTGGAAATGATTTCATTTCTTTTATTCAACATGCAGTTTGTTGTATTAGAAAGCAGCAGACCTGAGAACCCTTTAATATCTCTCTAATGTATCGCAAGTATTATCGTAAGAGCGACATTTAACAACGTAATCGCATATTTCCCTCATGCAACGCTATCGACAACTGTAGAAATATTTCTATAATCTAGATGTGTTGTTCTCAGTATTAGAGTTGTATTCCCTGTATAATGTATAGACTCGGGACACACAGATAGTTAGCTTAAGCTTTGATTACCTTATATTCCAGGAATGTGAGTGTATGAGAGGTGGAACGGGAGGAGGTGGCTCTTGGGTCAGTGTGTGTGTGTGTGTGTGTGTGTGTGTGTGTGTGTGTGTGTGTGTGTGTGTGTGTGTGTGCGTGTGTGTTTTCGTTTAACTGTATTCGTGGGGTCCAAAAATCGGGAGTCCAGTATACTTGTGGGGTCCGACCAGCTTTGTGGGGCCCAAAATGCTGGACCCCACAAGGTTAAAGGTCTGTTTGAGGGTTAAGACTTGGTTTTAGGATTAGGGTTAGAATTAGGTTATGGTTAGGGTGAGGGTAAGGGTTAAGCAACCAATCACTTCCTATTTCTCCCTCTCGGCTGCCTCAACCTCCGTTTGTCTCAGTCTACGTGCAAACGTGCAAACAAAGATTTCCAAAATATCCACTCAGGCCGGAGGTTTGAGAAAGACTCGGTTTAAGAAAGACTCGGTTTAAGAGGCAAATTCTGCATTTGCGTGTAAACGAAGGGCACAAACGAAGGGAAATGTCTCCGTTTGTAAAAATAACCACGTACGTGTAAACTGGGTCTTAGTCGTGCAATCCGGCGGATTTCCTGGCGGAAAATGGAGCGATCCCGGAAGTGGAACGTCAAGGATATAGACTAATAAGAACTTAATTTGTCTGGATCTCTTTAATTAATCGTGCTGTGGCTGTTCGTCTTCTTCCGTAGCTGCTGCCGGCGGCTGCCTTCTTCCAGCTCCGAGGTCTGCAGTGCTGCTGTGAGGTGAAGCTGTCACAGAGTCTGACCCTGGACAACGCCGTCAGCCTCTACCACACCGCCAAGGTACAGAAACACAGCGGCCGTCACAGTTAGGGTTAACCCACAGAAGGTTTATAGTGTATTTGCATTGACTTTTGTATTTTAGGGTGCCTGTTAAGACCTGGCGAGGGACAACAGATGGAAACTAGCGCTTGTAGCTAACTCTGGCTCCTTTACAGCAAGTAATTTGTCTGTTGATCAATGAGCATTGTCCCTATCAAATAAATAAATTACAATTACAAAGGTGAGTGTCCAGCGGCGACGGCAGTTACGTTTAGTCACCAAAACGACTCGTTAAAGGTGCTCTAAGCGATGTCACTCGTTTTTTAGGCTACATTTTTTGTCACATACAGCAAACATCTCCTCACTATCTGCTAGCTGCCTGTCCCCTGAACACACTGTAAAAAATATCTCCTCACTATCCGCTAGCTGCCTGTCCCCTGAACACACTGTAAAAGATATCTCACTATCCGCCTGTCCCCTGAACACACTGTAAAAAATATCTCACTATCTGCTAGCTGCCTGTCCCCTGAACACACTGTAAAAAATATCTCACTATCTGCTAGCTGCCTGTCCCCTGAACACACTGTAAAAATATCTCCTCACTATCTGCTAGCTGCCTGTCCCCTGAACACACTGTAAAAGATATCTCACTATCCGCCTGTCCCCTGAACACACTGTAAAAAATATCTCACTATCTGCTAGCTGCCTGTCCCCTGAACACACTGTAAAAGATATCTCACTATCCGCTAGCTGCCTGTCCCCTGAACACACTGTAAAAGATATCTCACTATCCGCTAGCTGCCTGTCCCCTGAACACACTGTAAAAAATATCTCACTATCTGCTAGCTGCCTGTCCGAAAACAAAAGGTGAATGTAACACTTATATCATGAGTCAGACAGACAGTCAGTCAGACAGTCAGTGTGACAGTCAGTCAGACAGACAGTCAGTCATCTGACAGTCAGTCAGTCAGTCAGTCAGTCAGTCAGTCATTTATTTCATCTGTAAAGAAGAACTTAACGGGTGTTTCCCTGGTTTTTCGCTCTGTTTTGCTGGAAACCGATGTGAAGTCGCCGTCGGCACTACCGTAGAAACGGAACATATTTAGGTACAAATACATACATTAAAAAGATCAGATTCTGGGGAAAAGAATTGATCTTAAAAATTGTCGCAAAATAAATGACGATACATACTTTTCCCACCTCTAGTCAGTGCACGTTTTCCTGATATCGTGCAGCATGTGATGTCATTTATTTCAATTTGTTAACTGTTGTATTTTAGGATGCCTGTTGTCAGCTGGCCGGGGACTACAGCTGCTCCTTTTACTGTACACGTAGTTAGAGGAGGCTGTCCACGACATTATAAACCAAACTAAGCCCTAGTGCTCCATTTGTCCGAACTTTATCGCACGTTTGGGTCTGCAGCAACACAAAGTCTGGCTACGTCTCGGCCATTTTACAACTCACTGACTGTGTGACTGAGTCTGAAGAGCTTCATTGTGTGTTCATTCATTGTGTGTTCATTCATTGTTTGTTCATTCATTGTGTGTTCATTCATTGTGTGTTCATTCATTGTGTGTTCATTCATTGTGTGTTCATTCATCGTGTGTTCATTCATTGTGTGTTCATTCATTGTGTGTTCATTCATTGTGTGTTCATTCATTGTGTGTTCATTCATCGTGTGTTCATTCATTGTGTGTTCACTCATCGTGTGCATTAATGTAACTGCTTTGGGGTGAGTTCTTAATGTAAACGTTGATACGTTTGCATGGATACAACCATGGGCGTCAGTTTGGTTTGAAATGTGCTGGACGTACATTGTGCACAATGTGCAGACGTACATTTCCAGAAGTGCTGGGTACAATGACGCATTTATTTATTTTTTCTCTTTCGCGCAGGTCACGTTCTTTAAAGACGCTGTCCTGTAATGAATAAAAACGTGGCTTAATGTACGTAAACAATGATCAATGATTACCAAATTTCTCTCTCATATTGCTCCTCATAACCACTGAAAACTGTCAAAAAAAAATCGAACCCAAAGTCCAATTATTGTGGACGTTATCCGACATTAAGCGTTTCTGCTTCACATTATGTGGGTTGACTCCCCACGGTTCTCATGGGCTTTATAAGTCATAACGTGAGAGAGTTTAACGTGGGTTAATGTACCTAAACAACGACAGTTTTTGACAGTTTCCAGCGGTTATGAGGAGCAATATGAGAGAGACATTTGGTAATTATTGATCATTGTTTAGGTACAAGCTTTTCACCGTCCCACCGTACCCACCGTCCACACCGTACCCACCGTCCCCACCATCCACACCGTCCCCCACCGTACCCACCGTCCCCCACCATCCACACTGTCCCCCACCGTCCACACCGTCCCCCACCGTCCACACCGTCCTCCACCGTCACCCACCGTCCCCACCGTCCCCCACCGTCCCCCACTGTCCACACCGTCCCCCACCGTCCCCCACTGTCCACACCGTCCCCACCGTCCACACCGTCCCCCACCGTCCCCCACCGTCCCCCACTGTCCACACCGTCCCCACCGTCCCCACCGCAAAAAAACATTGGCCTGCACGTGTGCACGTTGTGTCTAACGACGTGGATTGTGTCTGATGACATTGTGTCGTACATGGATTCAAGGTTTTCTAAACAGAAGTTATCATTAATAGATGGAGCAAATCCGACCTTTTGCGAGTTTGGGAGCGCAATGTTCCATACCGTGTATGACGGTAGGAAAGGCATTTCTCCGTTCTCAGCTGAGGCGGACACATTAACGTTACCGCTGCAGTGTTTACCATTGCACATTAGCCTAGCAGCTAGCAGAGCTTCCTTCTGCTTATAGCTTTATCCAGATACAACAGCACGTTGAATTTCAGCCTGCGTGCACATTTCGTAGCCTAAAACAGCGGCTTATATCTGTAGAGAGAGCAACAAGTTAGCAGACTACCGAGTCGCTCTCTCGGCTCTCTGTCTGCTCAGCTGCTAGACGGGCTGCAACGCCATTCACTTTACCGGCGGTATTGACAACAGATAAAGCCACCGTGTCGTGAGAAGCTCAAGCTTGTTGTTTTCTTGTTCACTTTCAACTCCCTTTACATCATCTCTTTTGCCTCTTTCTTCCTCACAGCCGCACTAATACTCTACTCTCCGTTACCGCTCGCTCTCCTTGCACGGGCACTGACGTCACTCACTTAAGGCGCCCTGCCAACACACTCTCACACCCATCTCGTCAAATAGGGTGCCTTTGTTGTTCTTATTGATGCTAAAGGTCTCCTTTAGCGTTTTATCTAAACGCGCTTGGTCGGGACTATTGCCGTCCCTTTAGCGCTATAAGTAGACGCGCTTGGTCGGGACTATTGCCGTCCCTTTAGCGCTGTAAGTAAACGCGCTTGGTCGGGACTATTGCCGTCCCTTTAGCGCTATAAGTAAACGCGCTTGGTCGGGACTATCGCCGTCCCTTTAGCGCTATAAGTAAACGCGCTTGGTCGGGACTATTGCCGTCCCTTTAGCGCTATAAGTAAACGAGCTTGGTCGGGACTATTGCCGTCCCTTTAGCGCTATAAGTAGACGCGCTTGGTCGGGACTATTGCCGTCCCTTTAGCGCTGTAAGTAAACGCGCTTGGTCGGGACTATTGCCGTCCCTTTAGCGCTATAAGTAAACGCGCTTGGTCGGGACTATCGCCGTCCCTTTAGCGCTATAAGTAAACGCGCTTGGTCGGGACTATTGCCGTCCCTTTAGCGCTATAAGTAGACGCGCTTGGTCGGGACTATTGCCGTCCCTTTGGATGTAGTTATGTTAAGGAAAAAGTCGTGGGTGGGCGTACGGTTCCGGGACACGCGGGAGGAAAGAAAAAAGCGACTATAACAAACGGGACGTGACCCCGTTCTCCTGGGTGAAAGTCCTGTGTTTGACCCATCCACCCCCCAACCTCCCAGCGCAGAAATTCTCCCTTACATACTCCTCTCTAAATCCTGTCTAACTGCTGCTCTCCCCGGTGCGTTACACAAACACGCTGAAAGATGCTTTTTACGTTGCATCAGACCCTGACAGCCACTGTCCAAACGTCCTGATTTCACGAGTTCAGAATGAGAACGGGTTGACCCTGCCAGTCTCGCTCTAACTTACGCTACTCTCGTAAGGGGGTCGCGGTATACCGCACTACCGTGGGAATTTCTTGCTTTTCAACCGCGGTGGAAAAAAATCCATACCGCCCCAGCCCTATTTATGACATTAGGCCTTTTAGGGAAGTGCAACATACTCCTTTTTACTATTTATTGATGTGTGTATGTTATGTGTTAGATAAATAGCGCTGTAGATGTCTGGTTCAATGTTTGGGTTGTGGATTATGTGTCATTATGTCTGTACTGTACAACAAATTGCCTCTCGGGGACATTCAAGTTTTCTAAGTCTAAGTCTAATGCAGCAGGTTAGCGGGAACCTTCCTACAATTGTAGAATCTCTTTCATATCCGAGCTACATTCGTATTGTAACTGAAATGTTTCCGGATCTTTCCGTGTGTTTGCGTCTGCAGCAGCACGGAGCGGCCGAGCTCTGCGGCTTCTGTGAAGGATTCTTCCTGCAGAACCTGGATCGGCTGCTGGACGGCGAGGACTTCCACCGCCTGCTGCTGGGCGCCGTCGGCCGGGAGACGCTCTGCCCGGAGGCGAGTGTCCCGGACCGGGATCCACCGGTGCTCCTGGAGGTTTTGGAGGCCACGTTGATCCACAGACTTTACACGCTGCACTCCGCGTGTCGAGAGTAGAAAAGGACGCAGCCGGCGCTACGGTGCGTTCAGCCACACGGGTACGTGTGTGTGTTTGGGAATAGTAGCCATGGATACTGTTAGTCTTCTTAGGGAGAACACGTTAGTGTAGAACGATAACAGACTGATTTAACCAGGGCTGCACAATATCGTTTTTTTGTCGTCATTGCAATATCAACTGAAAGAGATTTTTTTGTATAAATTGAAAGAAAATATCAGCAGAAAGCTGCACTTTAATGTAACTGTCATTCTTTATTTAGTACTCTTAGGGCGCTATTTTAACGGTCTATATGCACGCCCTGAACCACCTGGCGCAGGTGCGTTCAGGGCGTGAACGAAAGTGCGCCGGGCGCATGGTTCTAAAGGGTTGGACTTAGTGTCTTCATTAATCAGAGGTGTGTTCTGGGCGTAACATGCAATCAACCAATCAGAGGTCATCTCCCATTCCCTTTAAAAGCCAGGCGCGTTTGGACCTTGGAGCATTGCTGTTATGATGGAGGATTTGCACCGTCATATCTTTATTTGTAATCTTCTGCATGTGTGTGTGTGTGTGCGTCCCTGTGTGTGTGTGTGTGTGTGTGTGTGTGTGTGTGTGTGTGTAACAAGCATAGTGTGCACGTGCTGTGCACGAGCTTCGGAGCATTTCACTAATGCTCTGTTAAAATAACAATGAAATGCTGCGTTATTGACTTCAGACCAGGTTCTTGTTGGTCAATGGTGCCATCACTTCCCGCTGCCTCAAGATAGCAATACGCCCAGAATGCACCTGAACACACCTCCCTGTAAGACCAGCACGCCCAGAATGCACCTGAACACACCTCCCTGTAAGACCAGCACGCCCAGAATGCACCTGAACACACCTCCCTGTAAGACCAGCACGCCCAGAATGCACCTGAACACACCTCCCTGTAAGACCAGCATGCCCAGAATGCACCTGAACACACCTCCCTGTAAGACCAGCATGCCCAGAATGCACCTGAACACACCTCCCTGTAAGACCAGCACGCCCAGAATGCACCTGAACACACCTCCCTGTAAGACCAGCATGCCCAGAATGCACCTGAACACACCTCCCTGTAAGACCAGCATGCCCAGAATGCACCTGAACACACCTCCCTGTAAGACCAGCATGTCATGGACCACAGATGGGTGCAGGTGCATTTGCTGTTTAAACGACGTGGACGTTTTGTTTTAAATTCAACAAACAGTTGAACAGTTGTTGTATTTTAGCAGAATACTGAAAGCAGCAGAACTGAGAACACTTTAATATCTGTTTATTTATCGCGAGTAATATCCTTATCACGATATTCAACAACGTTGTCGCATATTTTGCTCATATCGTGCAGCCCTTGTTTTAAGAAGTTATTCATGCTATTAATTTATCTTGACACAAGTGAACAATTCTGCAACCAGGACGGAAGAAATCAGTTATATTGATAATTGTTTAAGTCATTTATGAAGTTAAATTAACAAAAGTTCTGGTTTTCTTTTCACTTCGAGAAATTTCTGTCGCTTTAAATGTTTATCAGTTTCTTCGACCGTTTGTCGGACTATTTAAGTAATTTGAAAACGTCGCCTTTGGCTTGTTTATAAGCTGTGACACCATAAATGACATTATTATTATTATTATTATTTGAATACACATCTATTTTATCCATTTAAAGCATTTTTTAAGGAAGACACCTGTAATGTAAATCCTCTGCAGCTGTATGCAGACGATCAAATCTGAATATGTAAAATATGTACATGTATATTTGTGAATAAACATCTTGATAACCCCAAAAACAAATGTGCACACAGCTCCAAAGTCAACAGATTTATTTCCTTTAGCACTGAAGTTGTTCACAGTAACATCACAAAGGGAATACATTGCCAGTGGTTATCCTGCTCAGTAGTAGCGCTCCGAGTCCATTCTGTGTGCTCTGGATTCCCCCCAGTAGAAAACAATTAAAAGGTATTGCTTTAATTTTTCTCTCTGATAACCCCAACACCCACCCTAGCCGGTGAGCGACCTGATCGCCAGAGAGCTCCCTCTTTGAGAGGATGAGTAAGGAGGATGCATTGCACGGTTACTGCGAGTTAACACAGTAATCAAAAGGGAGGAAGAAGGCGGCAAAAGAAAGAGAAGCAAAATATAAAACAAGGCAAATTAAAGGACAAATCTGGCGCAAAATGAACCTAGGGGTTAATAACACGTGTGTACCGAGTCGACCGTTCTCTGGGATTTGTTTTCATGCTAATCGAATGTGACCAGTTTTAGCGCAAACCGCTAATTAGCTTGTAACGCTAGTCGTCGGCAGAGGGTAAAGTAAAAATAAATCTCTATTTCTACACCAATAACCAGGCTCAAAATAGCACCACACTTCCACGGTAGCATAATGAGGGTCACTACATGTACACCGAAGCATTGAGAACTTTGTAAGTGTACAGACAGTCATGTTTTCCCAAGATGGCGCCTGCCTGTATACGTGAACGGTATTGTCTTTATAAACTGTATTTTTAATCAACTGTCTGCACACTCACAAAGTTCTCAATGCTTCGGTGTACATGTAGGGGCCCTCATGATGCTACCGTGGAAGTGTGGTGTTATTTTGAGCCTTGTTAGTGGTGTAGAAATAGAGATTTCTTTTTACTTCACTAGTGCCCCGACTACTAGCGTTACAAGCTAATTAGCGGTTTGCGCTAAAACTGCTCACATTCGATTAGCATGAAAACAAATCCCAGAGAACGGTCGACTCGGTACACACGTGTTATTAACCCCTAGGTTCATTTCCCGCCGGATTTGTCCTTTAAAACAAATGCACGTAAATAACATAAATACATAAATAAGTGTGGAGAGAAAAAGGGGAAACGGGAGAACAATTCCAACGACGACATGCAAAGAAAAGACGAATGCTGAACATGCAAACAACCGTACACGGTCAAAGCTAAGAGTAGGAATCCCCTTGGTTTTTTAAAATAAGCATGTCGGTAAACTCGGCTTATTTACAGAACGAGTGAGATCTGAGTCTTCATACACACAGGGAGAGAGGGAGGAGAGACAGTTATCAACGGAGGGGTTGTTCCTCTCACAGAGGCTACGTCTACATTCTTAAATTACGGTAAATTATTTCCCCCCCAACGTATATATTACAGGCTTCTCTCGTCGAGAGAAAAAAGAAAAAAAGAAAAGAGGAACAATCGCTCACGAGACATTTTCGATCGAATAACTTAAACATGACAAAAATATCCTTAAATAATTTCAACGTTAAGAAACATTCTCTACATCTTTCGTATAAATAACTGAGAATAAATTAATTACGGAAAAAAATGACACAAATACAATGAAGTACAAAAATATACACAGCAGTTCATAGTGTAAAAAATTATAATGAAACAAAAATAATAATATATAAATAAAAAAACGTGCTGACATTTTCGTACTGCACCCAAAATCGGACTCACTTGTCAAAAGTGCAAAAGGAAAAGGGAGACATTTCTATCATCGGCGAGGCCCGGTCACACCATGAAGTGGGCCGGGTTGGAAACTGCACATCAAAGGCCTGACAGCTTTTTATTTAACCCTTGTGTTGTCTTCCTGTCAACCAGGAACTTGTCCTTCCAGGTCAAAATTGAAAAATAACTTGAACTCTGATGTATTTGTCACTTTTTCCATGCTTTTGGTAGCCTGGAAATCCAGACCCAAACCTGAAAGATTAAGGATCTGACACTGAGTAATGAAAATGGCCCAACTCGAGGGGCGGCACCAAGCATGCATTTGAAAATCTCACTGCACGCAATTGGATAACACTACGATCAATCACAACAATACAGCCCCATATGCTTAGCTACCAGCGGAGCTAACTGGGAGATTAGACGCTTAGCTACCAGAGGAGCTAACTGGGAGATTAGACTCTTAGCTACCAGAGGAGCTAACTGGTAGATTAGACTCTTAGCTACCAGAGGAGCTAACTGGTAGATTAAACTCTTAGCTACCAGAGGAGCTAACTGGTAGATTAGACTCTTAGCTACCAGAGGAGCTAACTGGTAGATTAGACTCTTAGCTAGCAGAGGAGCTAACTCAGAGGAGCTAACTGGTAGATTAGACTCTTAGCTACCAGAGGAGCTAACTCAGAGGAGCTAACTGGTAGATTAGACTCTAAGCTACCAGTGGTAATGGATTAAACTGTCATCATCTGTTTAGCTCGCCTCTGGCCCGCCTATATCAGATACAGCGATGTGATTGGTGCAGTTCGGCTACCAGGGCATAGTTAATGAGCATCATTACTGAATGCCAGAGTGACTTGCTGAGCTAATTCAAATTGTGCTCTCGCCAGAACTCTGGATTTCCAGGGTATGCTTTTGGCACTTCTTTTAAAAAACCTGCGCTGGTTTAATAATATTTTTTACACTTATTCTTTGAATTCATGGTCAACAAACCTCATTTATATGACATTATACATATGTTTTTAGGTAAAAAAGCAGAAAATATGAATTATTTGGACTAATAGTTAAGATCAGAGGATGCTGAGTGGTGTATATTGAGACGGGTATATGTCAAAGTTTAGTCAAAATACTGTTTTGAAGCCATTTAAAAAATATATATTTCACATGCTATAAGATTAAATAAAACACCCAAAAAAGTCAATGAAAGTAATCAATTTTACGGAACCATCCATGTTATTTTTGGGCAATTTGGTTGAAAGAAAGCCCATATTTCTGATATAATTCACTGAAATGGGTGGAATTTGACCCGAGATAACACAACGAGGGTAAAAGGCTGGATGTGACCGGGCCTCACGGACAGCAATACAAAATAATACAAATACCCAAACTATGGCAACACAACGCTAAAACATAATGTCACAACTACACTTTTTGTACATACGGAAACATTATTTGAATCTGTACAACAGAATAGATCATTCATTTATGTAATATCACCTCCACTCCCTTTATCATACTTTTTATGGGCAACTTTTTAATCAACCCATTTTACATTAACGCTCCATAGAGAGGAGGGCGTTTTAGAGATCCCGCCGTTCACAAAGAAAGACGGCGTTAAAAGGAATTACAATCCAGCCAGCGTTCGTCCGTGTCTGGGTCTTCATCCGCTGCTCCTGCTTCCTGCTTGTCAGCGTGTGCCAAGTCATTACATCCCGCATCATGTTTGTGTTGAGCAGTACGTACAGGACGTACGTGTGTTTCTTATGTACATGTGGGAGGGTTAGAAGAAAGAGAAAAAGAGGAGAAGAGGAAGGGGGGAAGTGGGGATGCATGTGTGTAGATTGACAAACATCACTGTCTTAAGGCTTTTTTTGTCTTTTTACGAGATGTCTCTATGTGTGGTCTGGTCGGGAGGGGGGGCGAAGTGAAGTGGACTCTACTGATGCGGCCGGAGAAAGGACTCGAAGAGAGGGAGGAGGAGAGGGGGAGGAGAGGTGGGGAGTAAGGAGGGGAGAGGGAAGGGAAGGGTTTTCCTCTTTTCTTTTCTTCAGACTCTCTTGGTGTCGCTCGGTCTCCAAGTTAATAGTTATTATGGATGATCCCTGGTGGCAGAGACAAGTCAAGCCATCACACATGTGAGGAAGGACACACACCCACCGAAAGACCCCAGAGGACACACAGAGGGACACAAGGTAGGGACAACATTAGCTACATTTGCTACGTATTGTAAAATACTGATCAACTTTAAAACTGATATAGCCATTCCCATTATACGGTAGAAAACGTATAGGCCAAAAGTAGATTTGTTTTTCTTTTCTTTTCACTCCTAACTGAAGGGTCCTCGTCCCGCTAAGTGACCTGATCACGGCTTTTTCTCTAGGCATGCACAGCTACCGCTCCTTAAGGTTGTTCCTGTGTCCTGTTGCCGGCCGCCGTCTTTGTTTTGTCTTTGCCGGGGGGGCATTTAGAGTCATTGGGCGGGGGCTGGCCGGGCTTGCTGCCGGGGGCATGCTTGGCGGGGGAGCTAGGCGCGGCGGGGGCGCCAGGGGAGACGGACGAGTGGATCTTGTCGTCTGAAAAAAGCTGTTTAATTACGTCAAAGAAGTTACTCAACGGGCTGCCTACACAGACGGGAAGAAAAGAAAAAACAGAGAGAGAGAGAGAGAGAGAGAGAGAGAACAAACAACAGATGAGCAATGGGGTTAACATGAGGAGAAGAGGAGGGGATGGAGGGATGAGAGGAGGAGTGGAGTCGGAGGAAAGGAGACTCTTCAGCCGGGGGAGGGGGGGGCCAGCTGAGGTAATGCCACAGCCCACTTGTTTGGTTTTTAAAAGCTGAGATATTAGGATTTATATCTTATTATATTATTATTTATATCCGTGTCAAGGTTGGCTTCAGAGTCTCAGTTTCCCCCGCTGGACTGGAGAGCTAACAGGAGCATCGGTAGACCAATCAGAGACACCGTGATGAAGAGCAGGACGCTTTTTAACCATCCAATCAGATTTAGGCGTGGCTTACGGCACCGATAATGGACCTTCATCTAGCAACCTGGGTTCAATTCTTAGTTTAAACAAACTAATTGATATTTTTTTTATTTTTTTTTTAAAGACATTATCAAAACTATTAAAAATGAATGAAAATTGAAACGATCAACTTTCTTTCATTAAGTGTTTTACCATAAGCATACAAGCATTTCAGTTTTTGAGCCAATTATTTGCCCGAAATCTATAATTTGGCACATATGGCTGAAGTCACCTCGCACGGTTTGATCAGTGACAACAGTTGAATGAGCAGAGATTAGAGAAAAGGGGTGGTGGGGGGGGGGGGGGGGATATTAGGGCTGCCCCTTCTTGGTTGACTTAAAGTAAGTCTTAAGTTGCGTGATTCTTCGTTGAGCAACTCAGTTTTACAGATAGAAAAAGCTTTTACATTGCGCTTTTCTAGTCTTAACGACCACTCAAAGCGCTCAGATCTGTCGATTAAATCAACAAACAGATTAGACGACGAAGGCCTCCTGCACACTGGCTGCGTGGCGTGAGCGTGAGCGTGGCGTCTGTGTGGCGTCTGCGTGGCGTTTTCTACGTCTTTACACACCAGAAAGGTGTCTGACGCGGCGCTGCTGCTGTTGCTAGCCTTGTCTGTACACATGGATGTTTACCATTAACATAAACATAAATATATACTGATCTGATTACAGCAAAGACAACGTCGGCAGTATTGACGGCAACATAGGCTCCAGAATATTTCCTTCTGTATTGACAGGTGCAATATTAGAAAATTGTTTATTTTATTTTTTTTAAATGACATTTATATCTGCATTTATGTCAAAATTTAGAGACTTTCAAACATCAACATGTCATTTACTAATATGTATTTGTGTCAAAATGACATATAAACATCTTTTCCTATTCTATTTTGCCTGGAAACGCTTCCAACACGCGGGCATCCTATTTCTAGCATGCACGTGAATTCGCCACGCAGCCAGTGTGCAGGAGGCCTAAGAGTTTCTTTAAAGCCGTTTCATGCTTCTTGCATTCAGCGCGGAGCACGGAGCCTGGGCCTCTGTGCACGGAGCCTGGGCCTCTGTGCACGGAGCCTGGGCCACTGTGCACGGAGCCTGGGCCACTGTGCACGGAGCCTGGGCCACTGTGCACGGAGCCTGGGCCTCTGTGCACGGAGCCTGGGCCACTGTGCACGGAGCCTGGGCCTCTGTGCACGGAGCCTGGGCCTCTGTGCACGGAGCCTGGGCCACTGTGCACGGAGCCTGGGCCTCTGTGAACGGAGCCTGGGCCACTGTGCACGGAGCCTGGGCCTCTGTGCACGGAGCATCTGTGGAGGGTCTGATTGCCGAGCCGCGCACCTGCAATATTTTGCAACAATGCGGTCGCATAGACCGCGGTGCATTGACTGGCTACAGGAGACAAGATGTCCGTTCTTTGAGGTGCTGTGATGACCAACAATTTTCTAACATTTTTCTTAAAATTAGGCCCTATGGTCCCACATTTATAGGATTGTTCTTAAAATTAGGCCCTATGTTAGGGTTACATTCCATCTATAGTCCATTGCTACTGCATAATAGGTTGGGTGTAATTGGCTACCAAATTGGGAGAAAGGGGGATACAATCTATGAAAAAGTAAATGTGGGAACATAGGGCCTAATTTTGAGAAGAATCGTAGAAATGTGGGAACGTGCGCGCCGTCTGCAGCGTCCCGACCGCGTTTAACACAAGAAGCATGAAGCAGCTTTTAGCCCTAAAACAAACATGTAAGTATTTAAATGTGGTGAACTTGGAAGACTTGTTGCTTCCCCGTGGTCACAAAATACTACATTTGGATGTCAACAAAGCTTCTTAATGTTTCTGAATACATTAAATCAAAGCTACATTAGCTACGTTACGTTACATCTCGTCGCAGCGTGATCTTAACCCTCGTATTGTCTTCCCGTCGACCATGCAACGTTTTGTTTTTCTGGGTCTAAAATTACAACTGTTTGGTCGTCTTTTTCGAAAAGTTTTTTTCAACGTTTTCGGCACTTTTCCCAATTTTTTTGTCACATTTTTGGATGTTTTTGTCGATTTTTTTCTGCGCTTTTTAGGGTATTTTCTCCAACATTTTTGTCACTTTTCATTTGTTTTTTTCAAATGCTATAACATTTAATTAAACTGAAAATAGTACATTTCCCTCCATTTTTGTTTCTCGTTGAGTCCAGCAGTGCCGCTGGCTAACGGATAGCCTGTGTTTCCCGCCGCTGGCCCAGCTTAACGTTTGAGAACATCCACGCTAATGCAGATAACCTGCTCTTTATTTCTCTAGTGTCTCTTATCTCCAGGTGTTTACAGGACTGTGTTCTCCGTACCGACGTCTTCCAAAAGCTCCCGTTAACTCTCCACCGTATCAACGTCCATCACAACAACATCCAACAACCACCCGTTAAGACAAAGAGCTCTTTGGTAAGTCACGAGTGAATTAAAACATGCAACACCGCAGCACAGAACACACATTAATACACAATCACGTGTCACTGCCAAGGTTAGTCCAACAGCGTGTTTTCGTTTCAGTGGTACATCTCACCCTGTTTGTTAGGGTGTCTGATAGTAATACATCAGACTTGTGTTGTGATATAACTTACCATCGTTCCTCTTCAACAACACAGTGACGTGTGCATTTCTGATATTTTGTTCGAGTGATTTTTAAATATGGAGGAGGGTGGGAACAACCCAATCAAGCATTACCATGCAGAGGGTTACTGAGGTCAGATAAAAGACACACACACACACAAGCACGCACACACACACACACACATGCACGCACACACACACACACACACACACGCACAAGCATGCACACACACACACACACACACACAGACACAGAGAGACACACACACGCTCACACACACACACAGACACACACGCACACACACACACAGACACACACGCACACAGACACACACACACACACACACACACACACAGACACACAGAGACACACACACGCTCACACACACACACACGCACGCACACACACACACACACACACACACACAGACACACACATGCACCCACACACAGAAACAGACACACATGCACCCGCACACACACACACACACATACCCATGTGCTCACACACGCGCACGCTCACACACAGGCAGGCAGGCACACCCCCATACACACCCGCCCTCACACACACACACACACACACACACACACACACACACACACACACACACACACACACACACACACACACACACACACACACACACACGTGTTAGTGCAGACAGGGTGTGTTAGTGCCAGGCCCCAGGACGTTGCCAGTGTGTGTTAAAAGCCAGAGTTAAGGTGTTTTTGCCGGGCGCTCCCGGCCGCTCTGGGTCTTACCACGCTTGGAGGATTTACTGGGCAAAGCAGCTGAGCGCTGAGCGCCATCTGAGAGCAGAGGACAGTGTCAGAAACACCGGCCGACTCACGGAGGCCCACGCCTCCTCATCAGTGAGCTGACGGCTACACATCAGCAGCACCTTGCTAACACGTTACACTTCTGCTTGAGTTTAAAAGAAAGCTGCAGACACGGTGAATGTTCAGCTCATTGTCCCAAAAAATTCTTTTTTATGATGAATTAGAGCCCGTTGTTGCTCTACATTGTCTTGGTTTCAGTCTTGGTAAGTCTGATTCACATCTACAGGTGAGACTGATCTCATGAAGTGGTGTATGTATATATAATTATATATAATCCGTACGCCATTACTGGCGTGTTATCAAGATGCATACTCGCCTTTTAGCGTGTTTATCATCGCCGTTTGGCCTCCATTGACTTACATTACCTTGCGATTG
The DNA here is from genome assembly GCA_023566125.1 of Zingel zingel. Taxonomy (NCBI): domain Eukaryota; kingdom Metazoa; phylum Chordata; class Actinopteri; order Perciformes; family Percidae; genus Zingel; species Zingel zingel. The sequence goes on from CM042315.1 coordinate 2,677,365, forward strand.
CGTGTGAATTGACGCTGTAGCGAGTAGTATGAAAGGGCGGAAATCCGTGTAGGGAGGTTGGTCGAACATCACAGGACGTTCACCCAGGAGACCGCGGATCGTGTCCCGCGTGTCACGTTTCCTAAACCCAACCGTAGCTTTCTTCTTTTCCTAAACCCAACCCGTCCGCTCTATACGGCGCTTAAAATGCATACAGATAACGCGGAAACACGCCACTTGGCTTAAGAAAGTGGGCGTGTATGTTTACGTGAAGTCATGATGTCATGTTGTGCAGGTCAAAGACGACTTAACTTCACATCTTATAGACCCGAAAACAATGTTTGTTAACAATAGTCTGGATCAACGGAAGTACATTTCCAGGATAATTGCCTCACATCCCAGATGTCCCTCCCCTTCCTCTCTCTGTGTGTCGCCGTTCTCAAACTCCGTTCTCTTCGGGAAACAACAACCTTCGAGCTAGCGAGCTACACGCTGAAAATGTCAAGTTCTGAAGAACATTTGGACGGTGCAACAAGTCAGACCTGCTCGGTTCTTTCAGGGAATGATTGTAAAGATTTACAAAGAATATGTTTAGGGCATTTCCTCTCTAACTGGGAGGTTTTGGGACTGATTGGTGGGATTGCTGTGGACGAAGTACACACGGAGATACACTGGTAAGAGCCAATGAGGTGTAACCATGTATCAGCTCATTTAAATAGCTCACGTTACTGTGTTGTGTCAACAGTTAACTTCATTTAATATTGGATGTGGAGTTTTCCTTTGCGGGGTGCAAATGTTCCACCAAATCAAGTTCCTTTTTCCTATTTAGCAGAGCCACCGTCGCTGCGTCTGGAGCATAGCCGATTGTGATTGGTTTAAAGAAATGCAATCAACCCAGAATGCATCTGGAGATACGTAGGTCTTTCTTGCTGCTTTATGACTCTGAGACTCTGAGAAAAAAGGCTGAACATTCACTGTGGCAGACATGACCCTTTAAAATAAGTAGTATAAGTATAACATTACACATATGTATGAGCTAACACACACACACACACACACACACACACACACACACACACACACACACACACACACACACACACACACACACACACACACACACACTTCAGGTTCACATGTGTGTAGAACTGTTAGGTGTTTAAGTTCCATCCAACACATGCATTTTGTTTTGGTTTGCAAAGAGATCAGCAAAGACATCCATCGTTTGTTTGCTTGCTCATGTGTATACGGAACATGCTTTCTTTTCAGTACATCCGCACAGTGGCAAACACACAATAGTGTGTGAACGGCAGCTCAGCCAGAATCATCAGCACCGCACACACACACACACACACACACACACACACACACACACACACACACACACACACACACACACAGAGCTTTGGCGTCAACAAACGCGACCCTGCTCACGTTGAGCCAGGCTCGGCTCGACTGGTTGTTACACAGTCGTGAGCCCGGGGGCCAGTCTGCCAAACACTGTGTGTGTTTTCGTGTGTGTGCATGGTTCTGGGCTGGCATTTCATTCAGCATGCGAGTCATTCAGACCATCCAAGTGGCGTTAGAGTAAAGCTGTGGATGACGAGAAGCAAGGTGGCATGGAGAGGCAGGCCAGATAGATAGATAGAGGTATCGATACAGTAGGTAGAGATAGATAGATAGACAGAATGTGGGTTATTGGCACATCTACACGGTGAAGGTGACTGAGATTGTGCATACAGCGCCTGATAACAGTTCCCATCTGTGGCAGTGACTGGTGCTGCTGGTTCTTTGTGTTCATGTGATAGTTTGGATTTTTGGAGATTAGATAAATGTGTGACTCCTGTAGTTGGAGAGTCAGTGGCTGACAAAACCAAAATAAGCAGAAGGTAATGGAGCTGAGAGAGGGGACTTCCTGAAGGGTAACTTCAGTTTTTTTTTTATTCCTGGACCATATTTTCCTGTTTTTTTGTGTCTAAGAAAACTGAAATTGGTCCAGTATTAAGCGAGACTAAACAAGCTGCAATGTAACGTTAATGGGCAATAAAGACAGAGCGCATTTAAAGGTGCAGTAGGTAAGACTTCTCAAACTAACTTTCTGTCATATTTGCTGAAACTGACCCTACGTGCCAGTAGAACTACATGAAGCTGGTCATTTAAAAGAAATCCAGCTCCTCTGGCTCCACCTACAGCCTGGAGTGAGATTTGCTGTGAAATGCACCAATCAGGGCCAGGGAGGGGGTGTCTAACTGTTCAAATGCACCAATCAGGGCCAGGGGGGGTGTCTAACTGTTCAGATGCACCAATCAGGGCCAGGGGGGGGGGGGGGGGGTGTCTAACTGTTCAGATGCACCAATCAGGGCCAGGAGAGGTGTCTAACTGTTCAGATGCACCAATCAGGGCCAGGGGGAGTGTCTAACTGTTCAGATGCACCAATCGGGGCCAGAGAGGGGGGGGGGGGGGGGGGGGGGGGGGTGTCTAACTGTTCAGATGCACCAATCAGGGCCAGGGGGGGTGTCTAACTGTTCAGATGCACCAATCAGGGCCAGGAGGGGTGTCTTAACTGTTCAGATGCACCAATCAGGGCCAGGAGGGGTGTCTTAACTGTTCAGATGCACCAATCAGGGCCGGGGGGTGTCTAACTGTGTGTCAATCACTACTCATGCACACACATTTCATAGCATCCTCCCTGAGAAGTTGTCGATGTTCACATTTTTGGGCTAAGTCCTGGATCTTCACAATCCGACCTACGGCACCTTTAAGTCCCACCCCCAAAGGAGGGGAAAAAGAACTCTCCATTGACTTGTATTGCGTGACGGTGTCCTCCTCGTCAATTTCGTCTAAAGGCTGCTGTGTGGTGATATTCACTACTAACAATGTAAAGGACCCGTACCCTTTGTTTTCCGGTCCGGTAGGCGTGGCTTTCAGAGTATGACACAATGCGCTCTGTCTCTACTCTACCTTCAGTTAGCGTCCACTAAAAGTTGTTGTTGCTGCTGACAGACTCAGATTATTCTTCTACGAGTCTGACAACATTATGAAAGGATCCCTACAGATATAGACCTTTTAGTTAAAGAGTAAGATCCTTTTTGTTTAATATGAGCTCTGAAGTTGCCCATTAACTGACTTCACATTAAGACACGACGCTATATATACTGTATATAGATATCAGCGTAGTAGATACCCAGTGGATTACTGACATTAAGACAATTAACTTTATTGTATTACAACTTTTCTGAAATTCTAATGGTTAAATATGCAAATGAGGCATTATCTGATGCTACGTATTTGTTTACATTTTTAAAATTACATTTTTAAATTTAGGAGAAATCTACAGACACAAATAGACAAAGTTTGGTCAAAGAAATCGTCTGAAAGATGACGATAGAAGATAAATACTGTAATCTAAAATCTTAAAATTGACCAGTACATGAAGGAAGAAAAGTGTCTCATGTTAAAGATGAGACTCAAGAGCTGCTGGAGGAGCCACAGAGGTCAGGACTCCAAAAATCCAAACTATGTGTTTAAAAACTGTGTGTGTCTCTATCTGTCTGTGTGTGTGTGTGTGTGTGTGTGTGTGTGTGTGTGTGTGTGTGTGTGTGTGTGTGTGTGTGTGTGTGTCTGTGTCTGTGTGTGCGTGTGTCTGTGTGCATCTCTGTCTGTGTGTGTGTGTGTGTGTGTGTGTGTGTGTGTGTGTGTGTGTGTGTGTGTGTGTGTGTGTCTTTGTCTGTGTGTCTCTGTCTGTGTGTGTGTGTCTCTGTCTGTGTGTGTGTCTGTGTGTGTGTGTGTGTGTCTCTGTCTGTGTGTGTGTGTGTGTGTGTGACTCTGTCTGTGTGTGTGTGTGTGTGTGTCTCTGTCTGTGTGTGTGTGTGTGTGTGTGTGTGTCTCTGTCTGTGTGTGTGTGTGTCTGTCTGTGTGTGTGTGTGTCTCTGTCTGTGTGTGTGTGTGTCTGTCTGTGTGTGTGTCTCTGTGTGTGTGTGTGTGTGTGTGTGTGTGTGTCTCTGTCTGTCTGTGTGTGTGTCTGTGTGTGTGTCTCCGTCTGTGTGTGTGTGTCTCCGTCTGTGTGTGTGTGTGTGTGTGTGTGTCTCCGTCTGTGTGTGTGTGTGTGTCTCCGTCTGTGTGTGTGTGTGTGTGTCTCCGTCTGTGTGTGTGTGTGTGTGTGTCTCCGTCTGTGTGTGTGTGTGTGTGTGTGTGTGTGTGTGTGTCTCCGTCTGTGTGTGTGTTGTAGTTTCTCTGCTTCTCCACCAGAGGGGACCATTATCAAGTGAATAACCACAGATAACAACAACAGCAACACTAACAAACACCTAACAAGGACTGGAGAACACACGGTCACTCTTTCTTTTCTTCCGTCTTTCTATAGGCAGCCCAAAATATCCAATCACATCAGAGAAAAGTTCACAGATTTGTGGGATATTTCCGAAGTGTCTATGCAACACTTAAAAAAAGTATGAATGTGTTGTGAAATCTACCGCTGTGTAAAGCTGTATCAGACGCCGGGTGAGAGCCGAGGCTACATTACAGTTTGATGTTACATTACAGTTTGGGCATCGTTTTGATTTGAACAATTCACCTATGATGTTACATTACAGTTTGGGCATCGTTTTGATTTGAACAATTCACCTAAGCACCGCCCTTAGAACGCAGATAAGCCAATGACAGTCCAGCCTCAACGAGACTCAGACATGAGTCGATGTGCATGGGGGACGTGTAAAGGCCGTTACACACCAACCAGACGGCCGACCGTCGGCAGAAAAGGCAGTCGGGCTGATCAGTCTCCCCGAGTTGGTCAAGAGACGAGACGTAATACGTCTCCATAACAGCAGGCCGCCTGCTAATCTGCATTCTCGCCCAAAAAATGAAAACCGGCAGCTGATTGGACGAACGCGTCACGTGGGTCTGGCTGCTGCTTCCGGATTTTGGATTTTTCATTCAGAATACGATCTCTGATTGGACTAAAATAGTTCACCGAAACGTGTTCCTGAAAACATGTTAACAGAGAAATAGGCCGTGCAGCTGTTGTCTTCATTTCAGATCGACAAAGGTCAGTTTAAAAGATGTTCGTCAGATTTTGACTTAAGCCTGGTTCCCACGGCGGGATAATTAGGCCGACTTTAGCCCCGATTCCCCCCTTCCGACAATCTTAAGGATGCTCCGATGATCGTAGAATAACCTGATCAGATATTCCTGCCGTGTGCGGTGTGTTAAGACTGCTCTCGTCTGCTCGGAAGGACGTCGGGACCGCTCCCATCTCAAATCGGGGATATCCAACATGTTGGATTGTTTTGGCCCGATGTCTCCTTGTGTGTGGCGTCCCCCGGGGACCAACGAGCACGCAGCCTGTGGACTGTGGCGTGTAGCCAATCAGAAAGCCAGGTGACGAGGCGGCGAGGAAAGCACCGGGAAACAGCGTTGTCTCCACTTCTTTGACCATCGCCTTTTCTTTTGAACGTTTTTTTTTTCGGTTAAAAACAAACAACAAACTATCGCCACCGCATCCTCTTCATCCGCCGTGATTGGTTACTCTGAAGTCACGTTTGATCTCGAGGGATTTTGCGAGATTTCCCATCTGACCTGGGAATGCTCGGGAGTCAAATCGGTTGGTGTGTGACGTGTTGATTTTGCCGTCACGCTGTACGACCAGAACTGTTAGACCCGTGATCTTTTATCGCCGTGTGTGGGGGGGGGTCTCTCAGGATTGGAAAATCGGCCGACAATTTTAAAATCGTCCCGTGTGAACCAGGCTTTAGTCACGCTCATCCCACTCGCCATTTCCGGGTGAGTCCCGACTGCCCTGTCTCCGACTGAACATATCAGGTCAGCCCAAATGAAGGCCGACGGCTCCTCCAACGGACGACGGCACGGAACACACCGAACAGACTCGAGTCACCGACATCGCCGGACTGTCCAACGGCCGATTATCGGGTTGGTGTGTAGGTGCCTTAAGACCGATAGCCGGTACCCCGAGAGGCTAGAAACTGGGGTATATTTCATCCCTTTCCCCAAGTCGAAACGGGACAAGAAGAAATGTGTACTGTGGATCAGACTGTGTGGCAGGCCAGAATATCAACTTAACGTCCACAGAATTAACAAGGATGTCTATATTTGTTCAAAGGTAAGACAACATTTAATATACTCATCACTTAACGTTAGCTCGGTATATTCTCGCCTCCAGTTCAAGCTTGTCACCTTCTGAATGTATTTTAAAGTTTTGAATATACCCCTCTTAAAATAAAGCCACACTTTAGCACGGCGCTTACCGTGCTCCGTGGCTGCAACACAACGAGTGCCTGGAAGTACGGCGGCCGCTACGGAAACCCAAACTTTGGCGTGTTAAATTTGGAACCGATAATCGGATTCGAAACCAAATTTTCAAATGATCCCAAGTTGGAACCGGTTCTTGATGCCCAATCCTAGTAATCAGCCCTTTAACTGCACATCTACAGCTCAATGAACAACGTTAATGTGTCCTCTGTGTGTGTGTGTGTGTGTGTGTGTGTGTGTGAGCACGCCATGGTATGTGGCAGGGCCATGCACGTGGAGATGCCGTGTGCTAAAAGCAGTGTGCCGAGCCGAGCGGGTCCGAGCCGAGGTGGGCCGCAGGAGTGGCTGTGCTGTGAGGAGTGCCAGGATGAAGGGGGTGGGGGGGAGGGCGTGGGGGAGGCTGTGAGGACGTGTAGGAGGGGGGACGGGGGCGGGTGGCGAGGGACTCCACTTACCAGATATCTGGGGCTGGATGCCGGGCTGGTCGGAGCTGAGCAGCTGGGCCTGGATGGTCTCCACCACACGCTTGAAACGCCGGCTGGGACCTGAAACAACCGCCAGGCTTTGTTAGCGTTCATTCCCACTAACACTGACATGTTACTTAGTAGCTAGTGGCGTTGGCGTTTCCCCCTCTCATTCCCCCTGCTCTGGCGTTGGCGTTTCCCCCCTCTCATTCCCCCTGCTCTGGTGTTTCCCCCTCTCATTCCCCCTGCTCTGGTGTTTCCCCCTCTTATTCCCCCTGCTCTGGTGTTTCCCCCCTCTCATTCCCCCTGCTCTGGTGTTTCCCCCTCTCATTCCCCCTGCTCTAATGTTTCACCCTCTCATTCCCCCTGCTCTGGCGTTTTCCCCTCTCATTCCCCCTGCTCTGGTGTTTCCCCCTCTCATTCCCCCTGCTCTAATGTTTCACCCTCTCATTCCCCCTGCTCTGGCGTTTCCCCCTCTCATTCCCCCTGCTCTGGTGTTTCCCCCTCTCATTCCCCCTGCTCTGGCGTTTCCCCCTCTCATTCCCCCTGCTCTGGTGTTTCCCCCTCTCATTCCCCCTGCTCTGGCGTTCCCCCCTCTCATTCCCCCTGCTCTGGCGTTGGCGTTGATCGCTTTTGGAGATCGCTTTTGGCTCCAAACTCTGCTTAAAAAACCAAAACGTAGCGATGGAAATGTAGCCCTAGACATCTAAAAAAATGTGTTTTCGACCTACAAGTTAACAAAGCAACACCTCGTGCTCCGTGATCTGACTGCGTGTGGCGTTTACCTGAGAGCAGCGTGAAGGTGACGGAGTAGATCCCGTTGTCCTTGGTGGCGCTGGTGCTCTCCGTGTACGTGATGTCCACCTGGAACTTCACGGGCTTCTGGAAAACGGTCGGACCGGCTGTGGACTTATACTCCGCCCGGAAACTGGTCTGAGAGATGACGCTGTGGCTCAGACTGGGGATCTGAGAGGGAGGGAGGGACGGAGAGAAGGAGAGAGAGGGAGGGTTGGAGGGAGAGGGAGAGAGAAGGAGAGAGAGGGGGGGGGAGGGAGGGAGAGAGCGAGACAGAGGGAGAGGGAGATATATATATATATATATATATATATATATATATATATATATATATATATATAGAGAGAGAGAGAGAGAGAGAGAAGGAGGGAGCGAGATAGAGGGAGCGAGAGAGAGAGAGGGAGAGAGAGAGAAATAGAGAGAGGGGGAGAGAGAGAGAGAGAGAGAGGGAGAGAGAAGGGGGAGGGAGAGAGAGAGGGAGAGAAAGAGAGATAGGGGAGAGAGAAGGAGGGAGCGAGAGAGAGAGCGAGAGAGATAGGGGAGAGAGAAGGAGGGAGCGAGAGAGAGAGCGAGAGAGAGAGCGAGAGAGAGAGAGAAGGAGGGAGCGAGAGAGAGAGCGAGAGAGAGAGCGAGAGAGAGAGAGAAGGAGGGAGCGAGAGAGAGAGCGAGAGAGAGAGCGAGAGAGAGAGAGAAGGAGGGAGCGAGAGAGAGAGCGAGAGAGAGAGCGAGAGAGGGAGATAGGGGAGAGAGAGAGAAGGAGGGAGCGAGAGAGAGAGCAAGAGAGAGAGATAGAGGGAGAGAGAGAGAAGGAGGGAGCGAGAGAGAGAGAGATAGAGGGAGAGAGGGAGAGAGAGAAGGAGGGTGCGAGAGAGAGAGCGAGAGAGAGAGAGAGAGAGAGAGAGAGGGTTGGAGGGAGAGGGAGAGGGAGAGAGAGAGAAGGAGGGAGGGAGCAAGAGAGAGAGAGAGAGATAGAGAGAGAGAGAAGGAGGGAGAGAGAGAGATAGAGAGAGCGAGAGAGAGGGAGAGAGAGCGAGAGAGAGGGAGAGGGGGAGGGAGATATATATATATATATATATATATATATATAGAGAGAGAGAGAGAGAGAGAGAGAGAGAGAGGGAGAGAGAGAGAGGGAGAGGGGGAGAGAGCGAGAGAGAGGGAGAGAGAGAGAGGGAGAGGGGGAGAGAAAGAGGGAGAGGGAGAGAGAGAGAGGGAGAGGGAGAGAGAGAGGGAGAGGGAGAGAGAGAGAGGGAGAGGGGGAGAGAGAGAGGGAGAGGGAGAGAGAGAGAGGGAGAGGGGGAGAGAGAGAGAGGGAGAGGGAGAGAGAGAGAGGGAGAGGGAGAGAGAGAGAGAGAGAGGGAGAGAGAGCGAGAGAGAGGGAGAGAGAGAGAGGGAGAGGGAGAGAGAGAGAGGGAGAGAGAGAGAGGGAGAGGGGGAGAGAGAGAGAGGGAGAGGGGGAGAGAGAGAGGGAGAGAGAGGGAGAGAGAGAGAGGGAGAGGGGGAGGGGGGTAAGCAGACTCTGAGTCAGCAGAAACAGACCAACAGCTTGTGTGTGAGTGGAGACGGCAGCGTCGGGATGTGAGAGGACCGGAGCAGACGGAGAACACGTCGCTGTGTTTCTGCTGAGTCACCGCGGACGACGAGACGTCCGCGGTGACTCAGCAGAAACACAGCGACAGACGGTCTGCTGCCGTCCCTCGAACACAACGGGAAACACCACACTCACCTAAAGTCACGCCGTGGCCATTTTCACAGTGAAAGCTATACTGTGCAACTATTTCATGTTAATGAACGTCTGTTACATTCAAGCCATTGCCAAATGAGTTGATACAAAGCTAATTCAGCTTCACACAGCTCTCTGTGTGTTCCTACCAGACTCTGGTCCATTAGCCTGGTCCTACCAGACTCTGGTCCATTAGCCTGGTCCTACCAGACTCTGGTACACTAGTCTGGTCCTACCAGACTCTGGTACTCTAGCCTGGTCCTACCAGACTCTGGTCCACTAGCCTGGTCCTACCAGACTCTGGTCCATTAGCCTGGTCCTACCAGACTCTGGTACACTAGTCTGGTCCTACCAGACTCTGGTACTCTAGCCTGGTCCTACCAGACTCTGGTACACTAGCCTGGTTCTACCAGACTCTGGTACTCTAGCCTGGTCCTACCAGACTCTGGTACACTAGCCTGGTCCTACCAGACTCTGGTCCATTAGCCTGGTCCTACCAGACTCTGGTCCACTAGCCTGGTCCTACCAGACTAGGTAGCCTGGTCCTACCAGACTCTGGTCCATTATCCTGGTCCTACCAGACTCTGGTACACTAGCCTGGTCCTACCAGACTCTGGTCCACTAGCCTGGTCCTACCAGACTCTGGTCCACTAGCCTGGCCCTACCAGACTCTGGTACTCTAGCCTGGTCCTACCAGACTCTGGTACACTAGCCTGGTCCTATCAGACTCTGGTCCACTAGCCTGGTCCTACCAGACTCTGGTCCACTAGCCTGGCCCTACCAGACTCTGGTACTCTAGCCTGGTCCTACCAGACTCTGGGCCATTAGCCTGGTCCTACCAGACTCTGGCACACTAGCCTGGCCCTACCAGACTCTGGTACACTAGCCTGGTCCTACCAGACTCTGGTCCATTAGCCTGGTCCTACCAGACTCTGGTGCACTAGCCTGGTCCTACCAGACTCTGGTCTATTTCATTGGTCCAGAGAGTCTGGTCTCTCTCCATTGACAAGTGTTAACTTCCTTGAAGGCCATTAGCCTTAATTGAGCCGTTAGCTCGCTAACGTTTGGTCGTGACGTCGGCTTAGCATCGCTAGCGTTAGCCTTAGCCAACTCCTTCACCACTAACAGAGCAAGCTGGAAAATCAAACTGTTCCTGAACCCCGTGGGGAGGAGGGCCACAACATCATGGCCCCCAACACAACTCAGCAAAGATTGTTCTTGCTCAGGCTTTAACTTCTGGATATTCGGCAGCGTTACCACAACGGACCGAATGGCTTCGCTCGCATCTTTCTCCGCCGCCATTACAGAACTACAACTCAAACTAGCGTTCTCAGCCACTCCCTCCGTTCGCTGATTGGACCGCCAAATATTTGGCCGGAGAAAACCCAACAATATACCGCATTTCCAGACGCAGTACTGACGGGAAATGAAAATTGAGCGGAAGAACGAAGGAGGGCGGAGCCAGGCTACGAGAAACGGGCCACAGACAGAATAGTGCGATTCATCAGTAACAGGAACGGGAGAGAAATCAGAGGAGAACAGACAATAGATGGATGAAGAGGAGACTCACGGAGAGGAAGGCGTGGACGATGTCTGCCTTGATGGAGCTGAGAGGTTTGTCTCTGATCACGATGAAGATCTGCTCCTCTTTCTCCAGGTTGATGAAGTTCCCGAACCACGACTTCTTAGCCAGTCTGCAGGGAGGAGACACAACGTGCTTCAGAACAACGTACATCTCGAGTAGTTGTACTTATTACTATGAATCAGCTGTTTTATCCGAAGGTGGAAGTGGAAATCTAAATCTTATGAGGCAAGGCAGCTTTCTTTGTACAGCACATTTCAGCAACAGGGCAATTCTACGGAGCCCCCTGGTGTCAGCTGATTAAAAAAACTAATTCATAATCCGTGCCCTCGGTTTTATAAATGTAAGCAAAATAAGAAATATATTCACAGATTCGAACTTCTGGGATAATTCTCTATAGCGAAATGTTATTACAACACAAACTAGGCATCTTTCCTAACGTAGTGAGGCTAACAACGAGCTACAAACTCATTTTCATCAACACGAGCCGTCCTCCGACCTGGAGGAATAACATGATTGGTCTCTGAGCAGCCGGAGGTGAGACGGCAGCCGGAGGTGAGACGATAGTCAGTCAGACCGGACGTGTTCAGGGACCATCTACAGACTACAACACCGACACTATAATATCTATTATCTATCTATCTATTAATCCTTCTTATATACTGTCTATGGCTTAATCCAGCTACTATCTAGCGGTAGGCTAACGTTAGCTGCTGTCGAGTAGAGTGTTAACTAGCTAGTGGTAGGCTAACGTTAGCTGCTGTCGAGTAGAGTGTTAACTAGCTAGTGGTAGGCTAACGTTAGCTGCTGTCGAGTAAGTGTTTTTTTATATATATATATATATATATATATATATATACTACTTGAGTATAGTGTTTTATATATATACTACTTGAGTATAGTGTTTTATATATATATATATATATATATATATATATATATATATATATATATACTACTTGAGTATAGTGTTTTATATATATATATATATATATATATATATATATAAAACACTATACTCAAGTAGTATATATATATATATATATATATATATATAAAACACTATACTCAAGTAGTATATATATATATATATATATATATATATATATATAAAACACTATACTCGACAGCAGCTAACGTTAGCCTACCACTAGCTAGTTAACACTCTACTCGACAGCAGCTAACGTTAGCCTACCGCTAGATAGTAGCTGGATTAAGCCATAGGGGGGGGGGGGGGGGGGGGGGGGGGGGGGGGGGCTCTATAGAGAGACCTGTAGGGACCTGTAGGGGGTGGGGGCTCTATAGAGAGACCGGTAGGGACCTGTAGGGGGGGGGGGGGGGGCTCTATAGAGAGACCTGTAGGGGGGCTCTATAGAGTGTAGGGGGGGCTCTATAGAGAAACCTGTAGGGGGGGGGGGGGCTCTATAGAGAGACCTGTAGGGGGGCTCTATAGAGTGTAGGGGGGGCTCTATAGAGAGACCTGTAGGGGGGCTCTATAGAGTGTAGGGGGGGCTCTATAGAGAAACCTGTAGGGGGGGGGGGGGGGCTCTATAGAGAGACCTGTAGGGGGGGCTCTATAGAGAAACCTGTAGGGGGGGGGCTCTATAGAGAGACCTGTAGGGGGGGGGGCTCTATAGAGAAACCTGTAGGGGGGGGGGCTCTATAGAGAGACCTGTAGGGGGGGCTCTATAGAGAAACCTGTAGGGGGGGGGGGCTCTATAGAGAGACCTGTAGGGGGGGGGGGGGGTTCTATAGAGAGACCTGTAGGGGGGGGGGCTCTATAGAGTTACCTGTAGGGGGGGGGGGGGGCTCTATAGAGAAACCTGTAGGGGGGGGGGCTCTATAGAGAGACCTGTAGGGGGGGCTCTATAGAGAAACCTGTAGGGGGGGGGGTTCTATAGAGAGACCTGTAGGGGGGGGGGGCTCTATAGAGTTACCTGTAGGGGGGGGGGGGGGGGTTCTATAGAGAGACCTGTAGGGGGGGGGGCTCTATAGAGTTACCTGTAGGGGGGGGGGGGGTTCTATAGAGAGACCTGTAGGGGCAGAAACAGCGAAGAAATGGCCCAAACTGCACAGCGCCTCTTTAATTTTCTCCTGATGTGTCCGTCTGAAAAATGCTATTTTAGTGTCAGAATGTTCTGGAGATATGTGGCTTACTTTGGCGAAAGAATCGCTCCTAATCTGCGTTCACGTTCACGTTCACTTCTCCCGTTGGAGTCAAACACTCAGGACCTAAAGAGGCGTGGCGTGGACAAACCCACGGGACGCACGGGACCGTCTCTGGCCCCGTGTCTTTAGTTCTAGGAGACCTCTGGTCAGACTTACTCTGGAGAAGAGTCTGGAGTCAGACTGGACATGTCTTCCTGGGTGGGAACTGTGGAAATAAGAGGTCAGAGGTCACAGAGTTAAGTTGGTGGGGTGTCATCGCTTTCCTACACAGATATATGTGCCTTCTATGTTGATGTGCTTTATGTATTTTAATGTAGCAATGTTTCATATGTTTTTTTTTTATGACTGTTTGAAAGCCCTTCTAGGGACGGGCATTGGAAATTAACAATAGCTATAAGTGTATATATATATATATATATATATATATATATATATATATATATATATATATATATAAATATATATATAAATATATATATATATATATTTATATAAATATATATATATATATTTATATAAATATATATATATATATATATATTTATATAAATATATATATATATATATATATAAATATATATATATATATATATATATATATATATATAAATATATATATATATATATATATGTATATATATATATATATTTATATATATAAATATATATATATTTATATATATAAATATATATATTTATATATATATATTTATATTGTAATGCTGTACAATAATAATAATAATCTTTATTTGTATAGCACCTTTAATACACAGAGTGCAGCCCAAAGTGCTTTACATTTGAAACATTTAACACAATAATAGAGAATAAAATAGTAATAAAAATAATACAACTCGAGGCTAGCGCATCATGTTGTTAGAGCAAAGTCAATCAATACATTTGCCAAAAATAAACCCAGCTCACAATATTCTTCAACCAAACATAGAAATAAATGAAAATATAATATAATATAATATATAACAGTCATACGTCCATTAACAGTTCCATCTATTGATGCATATAGTTAGTAACATTCAGTTACACAACACAAGATAATTAAAAAAAAAGAAAAAGAAAAAGTTAGCTAAAAGCTCACACATATCGGTATGTTTTTAGGTATTTTTAAAAAATATTCACTGAGCTCGCTTGTCTGATGTACAACAAATGTCTCTGATTTAGCATCTGTCCCTATTCAAATAAACATGAAATGAAAGCGTAATCGTGGCTAATTTCCATTATTTTCACAGCCCTGAAAGAAACTAGAAAATATCCACATTTAACAAGCAGGAATCGGAGAATGTTTGAGTCTTTATTTCTCATAAAAAAGACAAACCGAATAATTATCTAAATAGTTGGCGATTTAATTCAATAGTTGACCTCTGATCCATTAACCCTCGTGTTGACTTCGGGTCACATCGGCCCGTTTTAAAATTTTTGTTTAATATCAGAAAATATTGCACGTAGAAATAAGCGCTGAAAATGTGTAGAAGAAACATTTAAAAATTTAAAACGTTGGAAAAAGCAAAAACAAATGGTGAAAAAGGCGTCAAAAAGGTCATAAAAAAAGTGTTATTTTCAAGGTTGAAACGAAGACAACACGAGGGTTAAGCTTTGCAGCTCTACTTCACATTTAATTTGTAGGAACTGGTCATAAAGATTCTTCTGTTTGTCTGATGGACATAGGGGTAATTTATAGGAGACAATGTTGAACCTGCGTGTGTATACAGCGTAGACATACACGCCACTTTCTAAGGCCAAGTGGCGTGTTATCTGTGCGCATTTTAAGCTAACTGCGTGTGTATACAGCGTAGACATACACGCCACTTTCTAAGGCCAAGTGGCGTGTTATCGGCACGCATTTTAAGCTAACTGCGTGTGTATACAGCCACTTACATACACGCCACTTTCTAAGGCCAAGTGGCGTGTTATCTTTACGCATTTTGAGCTAACTGCGTGTGTATGTCTACGCTTATACAGCCACTTACATACTTTCTAAAGCCACTTAAAGCCAAGTGGCGTGTTATCTGTACCCATTTTGAGCTACCTGCGTGTGTATACAGCGTAGACATACACGCCACTTTCTAAGGCCAAGTGGCGTGTTATCTGTGCGCATTTTAAGCTAATTGCGTGTGTATACAGCGTAGACATACACGCCACTTTCTAAGGCCAAGTGGCGTGTTATCTGTGCGCATTTTAAGCTAACTGCGTGTGTATACAGCGTAGACATACACGCCACTTTCTAAGGCCAAGTGGCGTGTTATCTGTGCGCATTTTAAGCTAACTGCGTGTGTATACAGCGTAGACATACACGCCACTTTCTAAGGCCAAGTGGCGTGTTATCGGCACGCATTTTAAGCTAACTGCGTGTGTATACAGCCACTTACATACACGCCACTTTCTAAGGCCAAGTGGCGTGTTATCTTTACGCATTTTGAGCTAACTGCGTGTGTATGTCTACGCTTATACAGCCACTTACATACTTTCTAAAGCCACTTAAAGCCAAGTGGCGTGTTATCTGTACCCATTTTGAGCTACCTGCGTGTGTATACAGCGTAGACATACACGCCACTTTCTAAGGCCAAGTGGCGTGTTATCTGTGCGCATTTTAAGCTAATTGCGTGTGTATACAGCGTAGACATACACGCCACTTTCTAAGGCCAAGTGGCGTGTTATCTGTGCGCATTTTAAGCTAACTGCGTGTGTATACAGCGTAGACATACACGCCACTTTCTAAGGCCAAGTGGCGTGTTATCTGTGCGCATTTTAAGCTAATTGCGTGTGTATGTCTACGCTGTATACAGCCACTTACATACACGCCACTTTCTACAAGTGCCGCAGTGTTATTGCGTAAACATACACGCCACTTTCTAAGGCCAAGTGGCGTGTTATCTGTACGTATTTTGAGCTAACTGCGTGTGTATACAACGTAGACATACACGCCACTTTCTAAGGCCAAAGTTACGCCCCTGCAGATGGATAAATATATAATCTGTGCGCCGTGGAAATGAGATGATCATGGCTCTGTTCGGTTTGCGTGGAGCGATTTGATGGCACTAATGCGTACGACGGCAGCAGGTGAAGTGTTGAACACAGCCGTTGGGGGCAGAGAGATGATTTGTACTCATTCCCCTGAGCGACGAGAATGCAGTTTGATGCATGAACACGCTCTCTGCTGAATACATTATCATACAGATAAGAAAGAGATGATATCATACAAATCTGATCTGAATAAATGAGCAGGGGTTTCCAACCTTTTTGGTCCGAGGTCTCACGTACCCCTTCATCCATTCCCAGCTGCGTCCCAAATTCCATACTGTCATGCTCTATAGTAGCTACAACAGTATGTTTTTAAATGTTTGACTGGACTTGCACCTGAGCCACTTTGTAAATCTGTGAACAGGCTGGAATCCTCCTGCATGTGGAGACTGTAAAGATCCATTTTGTGAAACATCTTTTGCCCAAAATGTTTTTTCTGTTGTGGTGACTTTTAATAGTAATGCTGTGATGCTGTATGAAGAAGAATCCGCCGACAACTCGTGCAGAGAACTTGGAGAACAACCAACCCAATTCTTCCAATAAGTCGTTCTGGCTTTTCTTTGTGTGCATATGGTATATATTCTGTGCATTGCATTGACATGATTGGGTCAGAACTGACCAATGATACCTTCTTATCTGGCACATCCCCAAATAAGGGCTCTTCTGTCCAAGAGGGCTCCTCTATAAACTGTTCAGATACCACACTGTGAAAGGAGCCAATCTGTGGAACTGGCTTCCTACAAATATAAAGACTAACTATAATGTCCACCTTTTAAAAGCTATCAAAAGTATGGTTCATACAGCAGCAGCAGTGTGATCAAGCCATATGAAATGTATAGCTGTGTGTATGTGAGGTGTGTATCTGGGTGAGTTCGAGTGACTGTGTTCATTTACTACACTTATTTTTATTGCTGCTAACTGGTTTCTGGACATTTTATTGTATTCACAGTAAAAATGTGACTCCTTTATTATTTTAACTGTTGAAAGCCCTTCTAGGGACAGCTGTTGTGAATTAGCCATGGCTATAAACACTGAGATACAGGCATCGGATTGTTCTTTATGTAATAATCTATGCTTTTTGTATCTGTCCCTATTCAAATAAACAATAAATAAATGTGAGATGTTTTAGTATGTCCACAACCTTAGTGTGAAACCAATAGTAAGCGACTTGCAGACTATTTCCTGTAAATATTACAGTATGCAAACACTGCAACATGACATCATGACTTGGCGTATACATACGCGCCACTTTCTTAAGCCAAGTGTTATCTGTACGCATTTTGAGTTATTCGCGTGTATGTCTACGCTGTATACAGCAGACGGCAATCTGCAACGTCACAGCGTGAACATACGATAACACGCCACTTTCCTAAAGTCAAGTGGCTTGTTATCGTGAGGCTACGTGTTATCGCGAGGCTACGGTTGGGTTTAGGAAACGTGACACGCGGGACACGAATCACGCTCTCCTGGGTGAAAGTCCTGTGTTTGACCCATCCTCCACCCCGACCAACCTCACCTTTTCGCTCTTTCATACTACTCGCCACGGCGTCAATTCACACGCAATCGCAAGGTAATGTAAGTCAATGGAGGACAAACGGCGTTGATATACACGCTAATACACGAGTATGTGTCTTGATAACACGCCAGTAATGGCGTACGAATTGGGGTATCATACATACACCACTTCATGAGAGCAGTCTGTTTAATGAGGAAAGTCAAACTTCTCTGATGTCAGCTTGTTAAATATTAATATTGTTCTAGTTTCTTCTCTCCTCTGTGACAGTAAACTGAATATCTTTGAGTTTGGGACAAAATAAGACCTTTGGGGACGTCATCTTGGGCTTTTGGGAAACGCTGATCCACATTTTTCACCATTTTCTGACATTTATACCATGATTAATAGACAATGAAAATAATCCTTAGTTGCCGCTCTAATTATAATACAGATAGGAGAGGATATCATAAAGATCGGATCTAATTAAATCATATACAGAAGTCTTTTTTTTAATCTAAAAGAACAATCTGAACGAGAATATCCGGTCAGTTGTATCCTTTAAGTCCCTTCTTAAACCTCATGCTGTCCTCGGGTCAAATTGGACCCTTTTTCAAAATTTCTATATCAATTTTTCTTTTTAACTTCCCAATTTTAGTTACCCCAAATAACACGGACGAGTCCATACAACGCATTTCGGCAAGTACAACTAATGATCAGATTTAAATTTTATAGGATTTGGAGAGAAGAAATTGAAATGGTTTCAAAACAGTATTCTGAGTCACTGAGTCTGTGATTATCCATCAACATATGTTCCTTTAATATTAGTCTAAATAATTCATAATTTCTGCTTTTTTAACAATACAATTCGGTATAATTTCCTATAAATTAGGTTTATTGACCATCAATTTCAAAAATAAGTGTAAAAACTAAAGTTAATTAGTTGGTGTGAGTGGTGTTCGTACACAGTAGTAAAAAAATCCTTGTTGAAAACGTTAAAAACTCTTAACGATGGCTCAATTCCATCAAGTGTCCCAGTAAGCTATTTCAGTGAGTCAGCATGCTCGATACCAGGGCCTCTCCTAAGAGGAATGCAGCCATCAGTAATGGGTTTGAATACACCTCTGCTTTTCCAACCCGTTCTCACGCTCATCTCGTAAAATATGGACGCTTGGTCAGGTGCCTTTGTCGTTCTTATTGCCGCTAAAAGTCTCCTTTAGCTCTATAAGTAAACGCGCTTGGTCGGGACTATCGCCGTCCCTTTAGTGCTATAAGTAGACGCGCTTGGTCGGGACTATCGCCGTCTCTTTAGCGCTATAAGTAAACGCGCTTGGTCGGGACTATCGCCCTCCCTTTAGCGCTATAAGTAAACGCGCTTGGTCGGGACTATCGCCGTCCCTTTAGCGCTATAAGTAGACGCGCTTGGTCGGGACTATCGGCGTCCCTTTAGCGCTATAAGTAAACGCGCTTGGTCGGGACTATCGCCGTCCCTTTAACGCTTTAAGTGAACGCGCTTGGTCGGGACTATCGCCGTCCCTTTAGCGCTATAAGTGAACGCGCTTGGTCGGGACTATCGCCGTCCCTTTAACGCTTTAAGTGAACGCGCTTGATCGGGACTATCGCCGTCCCTTTAGCGCTTTAAGTAAACGCGCTTGGTCGGGACTATCGGCGTCTCTTTAGCGCTTTAAGTAAACGCGCTTGGTCGGGACTATCGCCGTCTCTTTAGCGCTTTAAGTAAACACGCTTGGTCGGGACTATCGCCGTCCCTTTAGCGCTTTAAGTAAACACGCTTGGTCGGGACTATCGCCGTCTCTTTAGCGCTATAAGTAAACGCGCTTGGTCGGGACTATCGCCGTCCCTTTAGCGCTATAAGTAGACGCGCTTGGTCGGGACTATCGCCGTCTCTTTAGCGCTATAAGTAAACGCGCTTGGTCGGGACTATCGCCCTCCCTTTAGCGCTATAAGTAGACGCGCTTGGTCGGGACTATCGCCGTCCCTTTAACGCTTTAAGTGAACGCGCTTGGTCGGGACTATCGCCGTCCCTTTAGCGCTATAAGTGAACGCGCTTGGTCGGGACTATCGCCGTCCCTTTAGCGCTATAAGTGAACGCGCTTGGTCGGGACTATCGCCGTCCCTTTAACGCTTTAAGTGAACGCGCTTGGTCGGGACTATCGCCGTCCCTTTAGCGCTATAAGTGAACGCGCTTGGTCGGGACTATCGCCGTCCCTTTAACGCTTTAAGTGAACGCGCTTGATCGGGACTATCGCCGTCCCTTTAGCGCTATAAGTGAACGCGCTTGGTCGGGACTATCGCCGTCCCTTTAACGCTTTAAGTGAACGCGCTTGATCGGGACTATCGCCGTCCCTTTAGCGCTATAAGTGAACGCGCTTGGTCGGGACTATCGCCGTCCCTTTAGCGCTTTAAGTAAACGCGCTTGGTCGGGACTATCGGCGTCTCTTTAGCGCTTTAAGTAAACGCGCTTGGTCGGGACTATCGCCCTCCCTTTAGCGCTATAAGTAAACGCGCTTGGTCGGGACTATCGCCGTCCCTTTAGCGCTATAAGTAGACGCGCTTGGTCGGGACTATCGCCGTCTCTTTAGCGCTATAAGTAAACGCGCTTGGTCGGGACTATCGCCGTCCCTTTAACGCTTTAAGTGAACGCGCTTGGTCGGGACTATCGCCGTCCCTTTAGCGCTATAAGTGAACGCGCTTGGTCGGGACTATCGCCGTCCCTTTAACGCTTTAAGTGAACGCGCTTGATCGGGACTATCGCCGTCCCTTTAGCGCTTTAAGTAAACGCGCTTGGTCGGGACTATCGGCGTCTCTTTAGCGCTTTAAGTAAACGCGCTTGGTCGGGACTATCGCCGTCTCTTTAGCGCTTTAAGTAAACACGCTTGGTCGGGACTATCGCCGTCCCTTTAGCGCTTTAAGTAAACACGCTTGGTCGGGACTATCGCCGTCTCTTTAGCGCTATAAGTAAACGCGCTTGGTCGGGACTATCGCCGTCCCTTTAGCGCTATAAGTAGACGCGCTTGGTCGGGACTATCGCCGTCTCTTTAGCGCTATAAGTAAACGCGCTTGGTCGGGACTATCGCCCTCCCTTTAGCGCTATAAGTAGACGCGCTTGGTCGGGACTATCGCCGTCCCTTTAACGCTTTAAGTGAACGCGCTTGGTCGGGACTATCGCCGTCCCTTTAGCGCTATAAGTGAACGCGCTTGGTCGGGACTATCGCCGTCCCTTTAGCGCTATAAGTGAACGCGCTTGGTCGGGACTATCGCCGTCCCTTTAACGCTTTAAGTGAACGCGCTTGATCGGGACTATCGCCGTCCCTTTAGCGCTATAAGTGAACGCGCTTGGTCGGGACTATCGCCGTCCCTTTAACGCTTTAAGTGAACGCGCTTGATCGGGACTATCGCCGTCCCTTTAGCGCTATAAGTGAACGCGCTTGGTCGGGACTATCGCCGTCCCTTTAGCGCTTTAAGTAAACGCGCTTGGTCGGGACTATCGGCGTCTCTTTAGCGCTTTAAGTAAACGCGCTTGGTCGGGACTATCGCCGTCTCTTTAGCGCTTTAAGTAAACGCGCTTGGTCGGGACTATCGCCGTCTCTTTAGCGCTTTAAGTAGACGCGCTTGGTCGGGACTATCGCCGTCCCTTTAGCGCTATAAGTAGACGCGCTTGGTCGGGACTATCGCCGTCCCTTTAGCGCTATAAGTAGACGCGCTTGGTCGGGACTATCGCCGTCCCTTTAGCGCTATAAGTAGACGCGCTTGGTCGGGACTATCGCCGTCCCTTTAGCGCTATAAGTAGACGCGCTTGGTCGGGACTATCGCCGTCCCTTTAGCGCTATAAGTAAACGCGCTTGGTCGGGACTATCGCCGTCCCTTTAGCGCTTTAAGTAAACGCGCTTGGTCGGGACTATCGGCGTCTCTTTAGCGCTTTAAGTAAACGCGCTTGGTCGGGACTATCGCCGTCTCTTTAGCGCTTTAAGTAAACGCGCTTGGTCGGGACTATCGCCGTCCCTTTAGCGCTTTAAGTAAACACGCTTGGTCGGGACTATCGCCGTCCCTTTAGCGCTATAAGTAGACGCGCTTGGTCGGGACTATCGCCGTCTCTTTAGCGCTATAAGTAAACGCGCTTGGTCGGGACTATCGCCGTCCCTTTAGCGCTATAAGTAAACACGCTTGGTCGGGACTATCGCCGTCCCTTTAGCGCTATAAGTAAACACGCTTGGTCGGGACTATCGCCGTCCCTTTAGCGCTATAAGTAGACACGCTTGGTCGGGACTATCGCCGTCTCTTTAGCGCTATAAGTAAACGCGCTTGGTCGGGACTATCGCCGTCCCTTTAGCGCTATAAGTAAACGCGCTTGGTCGGGACTATTGCCGTCCCTTTTGACGCAGTTATGTTAAGGAAAAGGTCGTGGGTGGGCATACGGTTCCGTTACACGCGGGAGGAAATAAAAAAGCGACTATAGCAAGCGTGACTTGAACGCCGCTCTCCTGGGTGAAAGTCCTGTGTTTGACCCATCCTCCCCCAACCAACCACCTTACATACTCCTCTCTAAATCCTCTAACTGCTGCTCTCCCCGGTGCGTTACACAAACACGCTGAAAGACGCCTTTTTCGTTGCATCAGACGCTTACAGCCGCTGTCCAAACGTCCTTATTTTACGAGTTTGGAATGAGAACGGGTTGTCTTTTTCTACTGACATGTCAACATGTCTGCCGTGAAAAAGGTCTATTCTTACGACACTGTACACGTTTTTAGTTGTTGTTGTAAAATGTTTTCATGAAGGCTCTGTTTTATTGCTGTGTGATAAAGATATAAATAAAGATTATTCTTCTTACCTTGCATTTTCCTGCGGTGGAACCGCGGCGAGCCCAGGAAGCTGTTCTTGATGGAGTTGAGGCGTGTCCTCCAGGGCATGCCGCCGATGGACGGGCTGGGCGGCGGCGTTGGGCTGGGCGTGCCAGCCGGGCTGTCCTTGGGCGTGTGCACCGGGGTGCCTTTGGGGGTGGGGAGAGGGCTCCCTCGCGGGGAGGGGTGGGGGGTCACCTGCGTGATGGGGACAGATTTGCCGTTGTGGTCAGGGTGGAGGTGGTAGCGGCGACGGGGCGACATGGGAGCCACCGGTGAGAGGGGGATGGAGAGTTTAGGGGGGACGGTGAGGGGAGGGTGGCGTCTCACCCGCGGGCTGTTGGGGATGCACGGAGCCAGAGGCTGGCACGGCGTGGACGGCTCAGATTTGGGTGTGGTGGGGGTCTGGGCGGTGTTGGGGAGGGGGTTGGATCTGGTGGTCTGTAGGGGCTTCTCAGACACTTTGGGCTTGGCGGGGAGGGTCTGCGTGCGGGGGTGCATGAGGGGAGACCCCATCTTTGGCTGGTAGGAGTTGGGCGTGCGTGGCCCCACCCCGTTGAGGCGGACCTCGGGGGAGTGGGTGGGGCTGCAGTTGGGGGACTGACACAGGTCTGGGGACTGCGGTGGGATGAAAAACCGCCGGGTTGGCTGTGATTGGTCATGACACAGCGGCAGAGTCAGCCAATGAGAAAGCGAGGCCACAGCCAGAGGAACACCACAGCCCAATAAAGGTTCATTCCCATAAAAAATATATATATATATATATAAAAAAAACAGGAAATAAAAACAGGAGTGTGGCAGATGGGTTGAGAGGTGGAGCAGGCAGGAAGTGGTGAGAGTGCAAGAAAGAAAGAAAAAACAGAACATGCGATTAGCAAAGTGGTCAGCCAATCAGGAGGCAGCAGTGGAGCATTCATGACGCATTAACAGTAGGGATGCACCGAGATCAAACCTGCTGGACCCAAACTACCTCCTGTCACTTTAGTGCTCACCTGTCTGACATGTTGCCATTTGTAAAAAAAAATACATATTTAAATTTGTATTACACAACATTGAAGTAATGAAACATTGACACATGATATGGAGCTTATGTCGTCCGAAATTTGGTGGAAAGTTTGTTAATTAAGATAGGGAATTATTGTTCACGAGAACTGCACTTAGGTGAATGAAACTAACTGGCACATGTGCTGTGTTACTGTGTATTTTGATGACTAAAGATGCAATTGAAAATGTCAATTGTATTTTCTATATATTTGTTCTTCGAGAGTCTCGGTAATGTCAGTCACACAGAAATATCCACTTAAAGTCAAGCAATAGTTAAAGCGTAACTCTCGCCAAAATGCACCCTAGGGTCTTTTTGTGAATGTACCCGAGTCAAACCTTCGTTTAAAAGCATATTTAGGACGGAAACGCCACTTTTAAGATTGATCATATTTTCATTTTTCGGTCAAATGGCCTTTTGAATGGGAGCGCCAGGGGCACTACCATGATCGCATCAAAATCTCTATTTTTAAAAACTTTGCTCCAAGTATCACCAGGGGCTCTACACATGAACTCCAGCATTGAGAACATTGTTTGTGTTCACAGAGTTCACTAAAAATAACTCACTTTAGCTGTTGTTGCTTCCGCTCGGCGCCATCTCGCCAGTCAAAGACTCCGTAGGAGGAAATGTCGTCCTTATATGAGGCTCCTTTTTCAACTACGAGGTCAATATTGTGTTTCACTAACGACAAAACAAGAAATAATCCGACCTAATCTTTCGGAGCTTTCCATCTTTACTCTCCTCCCTCTTACGTTCATTCAGAGATCGACTCTTGTTGAGCAGAACATTCACAAAAAGACCCTAGTGTGATGATTGTGTATATTTCTGTTTCCTGTTTTATTTTGGTAGTCTGTTTCTCTCCCTTGTCTTGTCTAGTTTTACTTCCTGTCTTGTGCTTTCCCGCCTGTCTGGCTGTCTATTATTTGAATAGGGACAGATACAAAAGGCATAGATTATTACATAAAGAACAATCCGATGCCTGTATCACAGTGTTTATAGCCATGGCTAATTCACAACAGCTGTCCCTAGAAGGGCTTTTAACAGTTAAAATAATAAAGGAGTCACATTTTAACAGTGAATACAACAAAATGTCCAGAAACCAGTAAATAAATATGTAACCAGTTAGCAACAATAGAAATAATGTTTCACCTGATGTGTTTCACCTGTTATTTCACCTGTCCCATGTTTGCTTGTTACCTCTTGTATTTAGCCTCTGTCAGTCCCTCCAGAAAAAAGTGATTATGCGATCGCATAATTCAACGCATAATCAGCCAAAGTCCGCATATTTATGCGAGGGGGGGGCGCATATTTTCAAATACGCCGCATTTTCGCCGCATAAATTGCCAATTTCCGCGCAAAATATGCGCTGCTTGCATGATTTCATATTCCCATACCATTTTCGTTGCAAAAAAGTCACACATATATCTTAGCAGAAAGTTGAGACATGTTGCGTTTACTTTACACAGCAGCAGCCATTTTCCCCTGTTGTCACAGGAACGTTATGAAGTGACGTTATGAAGGGACGTTATGAAGGGACGTTATGAAGTGACGTTATGAAGTGACGTTATGAAGGGACGTTATGAAGTGACGTTATGAAGTGACGTAATTACGCGACGTGAACGTCATCGAAAAGCTGCAGACCCCGCGATGAAGCCACGATGAAACCGCAATTTTTGCAAGTTCCCGCAATTTCATCGCATACAATCGCATAAATATCCCGCATATTCCATCGCATTTTTTAAGAAAACGTGCCGCATAATCACGGACTTTTGCCCGCAACAATCACAAAAAAACTTTTTTTTCTGGAAGGACTGCTCTGTGCCCCCCTTGTCTTGTGTCAGATCATTGTATTGTGTTTTTTCTGTATGGTATTCTGTGAGAGTTTGTGTAAGTCTACCCCTTGTCTTGGATTCCTGTTTTTGTATTCCTTGTCTTTTGGCTTCCTGGACATTTTGCATTTATTTTTGCCCAGCTCTCTTCATTGCTTGGATTTTAGTTATTAAACCTTTTGAACTCGACTTTGCCTGATGTGTCTGCGTTTGGGTCCGCCACATTCTCTCCAACCGTGTCACACCTAGGTTGCATCTTGGCGAGAGTTACGCTTCAATGTTATTGCTTATAAAGGTTTAAAGCCTAAAGTTGCATCAACACCTTGAAATTGTTTCCCTGGCATTTGAGAAATACATATTTTTGTATCCAACAGTCAAAGCCTCCAACATCTCAACAGGCTGACTGACAAATCCTAAGCTACACTTTCTTAACGCTCCCTTAAGATCAGGCTTTTAGTCGACAGAAGGTTTTCGTGATTACGGTCCGATACGTCGGTGCATCCCTGATTACCAGCAAGTGAACCAGCTCGAAAGCTAACAGATTTAGCTTCACCCTCCACTTGGGAAAGCGGCCAGAGTGCATGCACAGTGCTGATACACAATGCTGTGGAATGAATGAGCAGATTGCTGATAGGACGGGTCAGAAACTGAGCCTGAGTCTCTGCTCAGAGCAGCCTGCGTAAAGTCTGCCATGTCATTACAACGGACAGGGACGATATGTGTGTGTGTGTGTGTGTGTGTGTGTGTGTGTGTGTGAGTGTTAACACCCTAATCACAAACTTAAAGGGTAATTTGTTTTGTTTTTTTTTCAACCTGGACCCTAATGCATTGGTGTCTAAGTGACTAATGTGAACAAACATCTTTGAAATTGGTCCAGTATTGAACCGGGCTGCAGCGTAACCCTACAGGACAAATGTTCAGCGTCAGTCAGCGTCCACTAAAAGTTCTGTTGTTGCCGCTGACAGACTCAGATTACTATTATAAGTGTCTGACAACATTATGAAAGGATCCCTACAGAGATAGACCTTTTAGTTAAAGAGTAGGATCACTTTTGTTTAACCAGAAACAGCCCCAAAATCACCATCACCAAACCCACCAGACTCCATGTAAATAATCAGGACTTTTAGCGTGTATTTAGCCAGCATATCTCCACCAGACTCCATGTAAATAATCAGGACTTTTAGCGTGTATAGAGCCAGCATATTTCCACCAGACTCCATGTAAATAATCAGGACTTTTAGCGTGTATAGAACCAGCATATTTCCACCAGACTCCATGTAAATAATCAGGACTTTTAGCGTGTATAGAACCAGCATATTTCCACCAGACTCCATGTAAATAATCAGGACTTTTAGCGTGTATAGAGCCAGCATATCTCCACCAGACTCCATGTAAATAATCAGGACTTTTATTGTGTATAGAGCCAGCATATCTCCACATGTAAATGGGTGAATTAAGGGTTTATTTCAACCAAACCAGAGTGGTGATTGTTGGAACAGTGGAAAGACGAACCAAGACGGCTTTTGGTGGTTCTGGCGATATAGATTTCTGAGCTGTTTCATGTTAAACTAAAAGGATCTTACTCTTTAACAGAAAGGTCTATCTCTGTAGGGATCCTTTCCATAATGTTGTCAGACACTTAGAATAATAATCTGAGCCTGTCAGCGAAAAGAATTGAATTGAAGGTGTGAAATTGCCCATTAATATTACATTGCAGCTTGTTTGTTAATGCCAATTTCAGCCACTTAGACACAAAAACATGGGAAAATAGGGTCCAGGCTGGGAAAAAAAGTTACCTTTTAAGTGCACATTCTTGATTCTTCTTTGCCCCCTAATAGGCCTTATGCAAGAACCACTCGTACAAAAAGCTACCAGCTTGTAGCTTTCAGTCATTTTCTCCTATTTAGGAGTATGTATTTTTAATACTCACACAAATGGCCCCCAAAAAAAAGCCAAAACATTTTGATGGCTGGCTGTTAGTTTCGTAACGGCTTCTATGAGCGGAGCGCGCATTTTAAGCGTCAATATTGCATTTGATCATGTTCATATAATTGTGGGAAGCCAGAATCGTGATTAAGATTAATTTTCGATTCATTGTGCAGCCCTACCACAAATGGATCAGAACTGGAAGTGCATTGCCGAGTGTTTACAGAGCCCTATAATCGAAAACGTCCTGGTTTCGACTCCAGCCTTGGGACCTTTAATGCATGTAATATCCCTCTCTTGCTCTTTCCCTTATTTCTATATTGTCCTGTCAAATAAACGCAAAAATGGACGGCAGGAGACCTTATATTGTAATTTAAGGGCATCAGTTATGCTAACAATCTCACAAACGCAGGTGGCAGGTTGAAACGATCAATTCACGACTTAATTGTTAATTATGCAGTTAAGTTAAGAGAGTCAGTTGTATCTGAGCTGAAACAAACCTAACGTTTAGGAACATGTTCTTGCATGAGGCCCGGTGACTTTTACTCATTACTTTTTAAACTTTACATAGTTAAACAAATGAACAGAAAAGGAGAATGCACCATGGCTTGAAGAATGGGACAGTGACCTTCATTAAAAGTCAATGTTTCTGCGGGCTTTGCAATGTGAGTGTTTGATGTTCGACAGGCTGTCCTTGCTGAGGCTTAGCTTAAAAATCAAGCACTGCTTTGCTGAAAACAGAGAAGCTACAGCGTGGAAGCTGCCGGTTGATTTGCACAGTTAACCTTTCTGCTTTGTCACTGCAGCGGCCGTTTGCAGAATTATGGATCAATTCTTCAACTAATGTGCAGCTGCATGAGAATCTCTTCTGTTTGGACCTTAAATAAATCACCGGCTCTCATCTGGAGTTGAGGTATTTGGCCTCCGATGGATCCGGCGCCACTTCATCTAAAGCTCTGTGACGTACGGTACCGAGCTGTTCTCACTCCGAACTCGTAAAATACAGACGTTTGGACAGTGGCTGTCAGCGTCCTTCAGCGTGTGTAGAACAGCAGCAGCTACACGGGGTTTGGAGATGACGTAGCATGAAGAGCGACTACAGTAGCGAGTAGAATGAAAGACCGAAAATCCGCATAGGGAGGTTGGTTGGGGGGGTGGATGGGTCACACAACACAGGACTTTCACCCAGGAGACCAGGGATCATGTCCCGTGTGTCACGTTTCCTAAACCCAACTGTCCCGTTCTTCTTTACCTAAACCCAACCGTCCCGTTCTTCTTTACCTAAACCCAACCGTCCGGTTCTTCTTTATCTAAACCCAACTGTCCCGTTCTTCTTTATCTAAACCCAACTGTCCCGTTCTTCTTTACCTAAACCCAACCGTCCGGTTCTTCTTTATCTAAACCCAACTGTCCCGTTCTTCTTTATCTAAACCCAACTGTCCCGTTCTTCTTTACCTAAACCCAACTACCCCGTTCTTCTTTACCTGAACCCAACCGTCCGGTTCTTCTTTATCTAAACCCAACTGTCCCGTTCTTCTTTACCTAAACCCAACTACCCCGTTCTTCTTTACCTGAACCCAACTGTCCCGTTCTTCTTTACCTAAACCCAACTACCCCGTTCTTCTTTACCTAAACCCAACTACCCCGTTCTTCTTTACCTAAACCCAACTGTCCCGTTCTTCTTTACCTAAACCCAACTGTCCCGTTCTTCTTTACCTAAACCCAACTGTCCCGTTCTTCTTTACCTAAACCCAACTGTCCCGTTCTACTTTATCTAAACCCAACTGTCCCGTTCTTCTTTACCTAAACCCAACTGTCCCGTTCTTCTTTACCTGAACCCAACTGTCCCGTTCTTCTTTACCTGAACCAAACCGTCCCGTTCTTCTTTTCCTAAACCAAACCGTCCCGTCCTTCTTTACCTAAACCCAACCGTCCCGTTCTTCTTTACCTAAACCCAACCGTCCCGTTCTTCTTTATCTAAACCCAACTGTCCCGTTCTTCTTTACCTAAACCCAACTGTCCCGTTCTTCTTTACGTAAACCCAACTGTCCCGTTCTTCTTTTCCTAAACCCAACTGTCCCGTTCTTCTTTACCTAAACCCAACCGTCCCGTTCTTCTTTACCTAAACCCAACTGTCCAGTTCTTCTTTTCCTAAACCCAACTGTCCCGTTCTTCTTTACCTAAACCCAACTGTCCCGTTCTTCTTTACCTAAACCCAACTGTCCCGTTCTTCTTTACCTAAACCCAACTGTCCCGTTCTTCTTTTCCTAAACCCAACCGTCCCGTTCTTCTTTACCTAAACCCAACTGTCCCGTTCTTCTTTTCCTAAACCCAACTGTCCCGTTCTTCTTTACCTAAACCCAACCGTCCCGTTCTTCTTTACCTAAACCCAACTGTCCCTTTCTTCTTTACCTAAACCCAACTGTCCCGTTCTTCTTTACCTAAACCCAACCGTCCCGTTCTTCTTTACCTAAACCCAACTGTCCCGTTCTTCTTTACCTAAACCCAACTGTCCCGTTCTTCTTTACCTAAACCCAACTGTCCCGTTCTTATTTACCTAAACCCAACTGTCCCGTTCTTCTTTACCTAAACCCAACCGTCCCGTTCTTCTTTACCTAAACCAAACCGTCCCGTCCTTCTTTACCTAAACCCAACCGTCCCGTTCTTCTTTACCTAAACCCAACTGTCCCGTTCTTCTTTATCTAAACCCAACTGTCCCGTTCTTCTTTACCTAAACCCAACTGTCCCGTTCTTCTTTTCCTAAACCCAACTGTCCCGTTCTTCTTTACCTAAACCCAATTGTCCCGTTCTTCTTTACCTAAACCCAACTGTCCCGTTCTTCTTTACCTAAACCCAACTGTCCCGTTCTTCTTTACCTAAACCCAACCGTCCCGTTCTTCTTTACCTAAACCCAACTGTCCCGTTCTTCTTTACCTAAACCCAACCGTCCCGTTCTTCTTTACCTAAACCCAACTGTCCCGTTCTTCTTTTCCTAAACCCAACTGTCCCGTTCTTCTTTATGTAAACCCAACTGTCCCGTTCTTCTTTTCCTAAACCCAACTGTCCCGTTCTTCTTTACCTAAACCCAACCGTCCCGTTCTTCTTTACCTAAACCCAACTGTCCAGTTCTTCTTTTCCTAAACCCAACTGTCCCGTTCTTCTTTACCTAAACCCAACTGTCCCGTTCTTCTTTACCTAAACCCAACTGTCCCGTTCTTCTTTACCTAAACTCAACCGTCCCGTTCTTCTTTACCTAAACCCAACTGTCCCGTTCTTCTTTACCTAAACCCAACTGTCCCGTTCTTCTTTTCCTAAACCCAACCGTCCTGTTCTTCTTTACCTAAACCCAACTGTCCCGTTCTTCTTTTCCTAAACCCAACTGTCCCGTTCTTCTTTACCTAAACCCAACCGTCCCGTTCTTCTTTACCTAAACCCAACTGTCCCGTTCTTCTTTACCTAAACCCAACTGTCCCGTTCTTCTTTACCTAAACCCAACTGTCCCGTTCTTCTTTACCTAAACCCAACTGTCCCGTTCTTCCCACATGTCATGGAAACGTAAGCCCACCCACGACCTTTTCCTTAACCTAACTGCATCAAAAGTGACGCCAATATTCCTGACCCAGCGCGTTTAGATAAAACGTGTTTAGCTCTGACGCTAAAGGAGACTTTTAGCGTCACTAACAACGCCAAAGGCACCTGACCAAGCGTCCGTATGTTACGCGATGGGAGTGAGAATGTGTTGACGGTACAGCCTGCCTTAAAGCCCCTCACATCCAGGTCACATGACGACCCAGGGTGAGAGGATGAACCGCGGCCGACCGTTTACCTTCTAGTTCTCTCAGCTCGAGTGTCTTCATTTTCAAAGTATAAAATAATATAGTGTTGGTGTAGAATCATTGCTTTGAGTCCGCGTGGAAATCTAAGGACACGTTGATATTTTTTCATAGGCGTATATTAGGGAGTCAGTCCTCCCCCAAAAAACGCTCCCATGAGTCGTTTATTAAGCAGCAATTACAAACTATATTTACGTGCAGAGTGGCGGCGCTCTCTAGTGGCTGTAGTAGTTATGACGGGAGCAAAGCAGAAGTCAGGGTCGCATTGCCAGACCTTCCTCCACAGCTCTGCAGAGGAAGGTCTGGCTAGTCCACAAGGCATTCTGGGATGGGAGAGAAACGTGCTCTGGTTCATTGGCATTTCTTTAAACCAATCACAATCGTCTTGGGCGGTGCTAAGCGCCGGACGGAGCCACGGTGCCTCTGCTGAATAGTCTCAGGAAGGAACTTGTTTTGGTGGAACGTGTGTACGTTCAAAAGTAGTTTTAGTCGTGCAACAGAGAACTCAGATTGGACAGATAGTCTAGCTAGCTGTCTGGATTTATCCTGCAGAGATCTGAGGAGCAGTTAACCATAGTCCTCACAAATCCACCGGAGGTTAGATCGCCAACACAGAGACAGAGGAAGGGGACGGACATCCGGCAAAATTTCTGGTGGCAACGGAGCAATCCCGGAAGTGGAACGTCTTGGATATAGACTAAAGATAAGGTGACGAGGTATAAGCACCAAATCTGTGTGTACGGAGGCAGGTTGGGGCGGTGGATAGGTAAAAGTAAGCAGCAAGTATTTTTGGACTCAACAAACGTCACGTTGAGCATCATGTCTTATTTTGTGGGTAAAAATCAGACGTTACTTCCCAAAGGTTAGGGTGAGGGAACAAGCGAAAAGAATGTAATGTCTGCAACACTGCTTTAAACTCCCGTATTTAATATAGATGCAACGTTTCGACCCTAATGGGTCTTCTTCAGGCTTCTTCATTTGCCTGAAGAAGACCCATTTTTAATCTGCAATGGAAAAAGGAGGACGGGGCACCGTGGTCGAGCTGAGCCGAGCCGAGTCAAGCAGGTACCATGTAGTGGAAAAACGCCATAAAACGCTTAAAGATGAATGATGAGAGAGGGATACAACGTGAAGGCTGAACCTGCAGTTAACCCTAGAGCTGGAACTACTTCATCAGACCTGTCTATTTCGACATTGCAATTATAACTATCATATTAAAAGCTATTAAAATACAGTCAGTTGCCAGTTTGTTCTGTCTGCTCTCATTAATAAAACATTATAGCATTATATGAGGACTATAAATAAAGCCTCCAAAATGACCAGTGCCTTTCTAAAAATGTTCCAACAAAAGAAGAACATTATAACCTTCATAAAAAGGAGAATTTATTGCCTGTTGGGGTATTCCCGTCCAGACCTACAGGCGTTAAAGACGCCCTTTTTCACTCTGTCTCACGTAACATTGTAATCATTTTTAATCTCTGCAGCTGTCTGCACCGGCTCCGTGCAGCTCGCATCTCAGCCCCGTCTCACGGGCGAAACGGCAACCTGAAGCGTTTCTTCATTCATGATTTAATTAATTTAATATTGTATGTGGTGCTTTCTTTTGCGGGGTGTAGCATCAGAATCAGAATCAGAAATACTTTATGCATTAAAGGTGCAGTAGGTAAGTCTTTGTATGACTTTCTGTCATATTTGCTGAAACTGACCCTATGTTCCAGTAGAACTACATGAAGCTGGTCATTTAAAATGAATCCAGCTCCTCTGGCGCCACCTACAGCCTGTACACCGTCCACCGCTCCCTGTTCAGATGCACCAATCAGGACCAGGGGGGTGTCTAACTGTTCAGATGCACCAATCAGGGCCAGGGGGGTGTCTAACTGTTCAGATGCACCAATCA